>CM068374.1:0-600000 GCA_034769895.1 Magicicada septendecula
CCTAACCTAACCTAACCTAACCTAACCTAACCTAACCTAACCTAACCTAACCTAACCTAACCTAACCTAACCTAACCTAACCTAACCTAACCTAACCTAACCTAACCTAACCTAACCTAACCTAACCTAACCCAACCCAACCCAACCCAACCCAACCCAACCCAACCCAACCCAACCTAACCTAACCCAACCTAACCTAACCCAACCTAACCTAACCCAACCTAACCTAACCCAACCTAACCTAACCCAACCTAACCTAACCTAACCTAACCTAACCTAACCCAACCCAACCTAACCTAACCCAACCCAACCTAACCTAACCCAACCCAACCCAACCCAACCCAACCTAACCTAACCCAACCTAACCTAACCTAACCTAACCTAACCTAACCTAACCTAACCTAACCTAACCTAACCTAACCTAACCTAACCTAACCTAACCTAACCTAACCTAACCTAACCTAACCTAACCTAACCTAACCTAACCTAACCTAACCTAACCTAACCTAACCTAACCTAACCTAACCTAACCTAACCTAACCTAACCTAACCTAACCTAACCTAACCTAAACCTAACCTAACCTAACCTAACCTAACCTAACCTAACCTAACCTAACCTAACCTAACCTAACCTAACCTAACCTAACCTAACCTAACCTACCCTAACCTAACCTAACCCAACCTAACCCAACCTAACCTAACCTAACCTAACCTAACCTAACCAACCTAACCTAACATAACCTAACCTAACCTAACCTAACCTAACCTAACCCAACCCAACCCAACCCAACCCAACCCAACCCAACCCAACCCAAACCAACCCAACCCAACCCAACCCAACCCAACCCAACCCAACCCAACCCAACCCAACCCAACCCAACCCAACCCAACCCAACCCAACCCAACCTAACCCAACCCAACCCAACCCAACCCAACCCAACCCAACCCAACCCAACCCAACCCAACCCAACCCAACCCAACCTAACCTAACCTAACCTAACCTAACCTAAACCTAACCTAACCTAACCTAACCTAACCTAACCTAACCTAACCTAACCTAACCTAACCTAACCTAACCCAACCTAACCTAACCTAACCCAACCTAACCCAACCTAACCCAACCTAACCTAACCTAACCTAACCTAACCTACCCCGACCCGACCCGACCCGACCCGACCCGACCCGACCCGACCCGACCCGACCCGACCCGACCCGACCCCCTACCCGACCCGACCCGACCCGACCCGACCCGACCCGACCCAACCCAACCCAACCCAACCCAACCCAACCCAACCTAACCTAACCTAACCTAACCTAACCTAAGGCCCTAATAAGACATATTCTAATAGATTTAGAGATAGGAAACAAATGGGTTGGTCGGAAAAATTTCTTGGCTCCGTAACCCCCGACAGTGCACAAGACAGAGAAAAATATAAATGCAGTGTTTAAATGGAAGTTGTTGACGCCAGATTAAGCAGAATGAAAGAGGAGTGAAGTACAAACTATTAATCTAAAAAAATAATAATAATAACCAATACATTTCCATAAAGAGTATGCATATGTAGTGGGATCTCTATCTTTGTGTGCCAATTCGCCACCTAAAAATGGCCAAACAACAAAGACTTTACTGCAGATTCATGGGTAAATAGACTCAGGAAAAGACCAATAATTAGATTACTGTCTCAGGTCACTGTCCCCGTAGGCACTGCATGACCTTCGCGGTTATATTCACATTTCAAGCTGAAACAAATTCGCGCAGACTCTTAACGATCTCAGTCACTACTCCAAGATTACCCGGATTAATTTTCTGCAGTGGCACAGTTCTCATGGTAGGTCTCGAAATTTAAAAATGGTACTCATCATATATCTCAAAGATACGTTATTTTGAGAGCAACGCTACTAAATTATCAAAACTCTCGCCGACCATCAAATTGATTTTATAGCTAAAAACGTAAAAATGTAGGCTTTACACATTGTACAAAACTATAGCCTTACCACATTTTCCATATTTCACACTGGCATATGTAATTTATTCTTTCAGCAGAAAGATATAAAACTAAACCAAATGGTAACCAACTAAATTTAGGAATTTTCAGATTTTTACAGCTGTCTATATGAGTGTTTTAATAACTTGACCATCGGTGACACAGTAGTAATAATATAAACACATACAAGTTATGAAGTGTTAGACGTCGTGTAAACTACAGTCCACTATATTGCTATTTTGCTACCATTAGTCTCTGTCAATTAAGTATTAAGATAAAATGGCTTTAATAATAATGTTTATTGTCTACTTTAAATGAAATTTAGTTCTCAATGTAAGTATGTGTTTAATGGCAATTGAAATACCGGATATATTTATTGATATGGGAGATGCAACTTTGCAGTAAAAGTACATAATTTTTGTATATTATTATTAATATCTGTGCTGTCGCAGATCATCAGCTTTACTCTTTTCGAAGTGCTATTCTGTTGAAAAGTTTCAAAAAAAAAAAGTTTTTAATTTTACCAATTATGAAAACGTTTGCCTTAATATTTCTGTATTATTCAATAACATTAATTGGTTACGTTTTGACACCAAATTCTCTTCTTTTGATAGTCGCAAGTTACGTACTATTCTGTTAAGTACGGTGTGGGTTGCCCAAGAAATTCTCAATATACAGCCACATTTGAAAAGCATTAATATTATCTATACTATTTAGTATCCACATGTTACATGCGTATAGGATGACGGCTCACAGGTAGCGTCTAACAAATCTTGTCTGAAACGGAGGCCCAGTGTATTGGATTATTTAATTGATATTATTTGTGGTACAGTAAGGACACGTAAAAGTATGTGTTTAAGCAGCCAAATTTTTAAAATTTTATTATTTACCAATAAGAGTGACCAAAGGTCGTTTTCAACCACGTTTCCTGCATCCTTTCTGTGCTCAATGTAAACGAGTTGGCATTGTACGCTACTAGAGTCAGCTGCATGGAACTAGTATCGTCAAGGTCACACCGCTTACTTACAGCGTTGCCACTAAGCAACAGTTTCCCTTTCTTCCGAAAAATGCTACACTAGTAAGTAAGCCTACTTAATGTAAAGAATATAACAAAGTGAGAAAGTTTGTAATACATGCATTAGAGTACATTGTTACATTGTCAATAATTCTTAATAATAATTACATCACAATTAATATATTGTTAATAATTAATTAACAATTAATTTCCGTATCTTATACATAACATTCAATTCGACGCGTCAGCTATAGTTTGTTTGAACGAATTTTATATGCATCCTGTGTCTTAAGCTTGCCCCATTTAATTATTGAAGACACCGCACTATTCGTGACTCAGAAAAATATTCTATTTTTATTTCCTGCGCTGCTTATTAATAATTAAGTAAAAAAATTAGAACTATACTATAAGATGTTACATGCACAAGTAGCATAAAAATAATGGTATGTATAAACGTGAAACGAATTGGATTTCTTAAGAAAATAAGGATAATTTTATAAACAACAAATACAAATGTCTCATGAAATAAATTTAAAATTCCTTATTTATTTATATATATATATTTTTTAACTTAAATCTTTAAATATAGAATTTAAATTTATAATTCTATATTTTATGCATTGTCCTTACTAATTTTATAATTAAAATTTTCCTTATTTTATGAACTATAGAATTCCTTATGACTATTATAAATAAGCAGTATGTTGAAAAACTCACCTTAAATAGGGTTAGTCACACAATTATCACTTTGCAAAGTGATAGCACAGAGCACATTCATAACACTCCTGAAGAAAACACGCACACACGGTTTTTTATGTTTCAATAAAAATAGAAAATACTACGCTTCGCTATAGACACGTTTACCACCTATATACACTTTTTAACACTCCTGCAGTATTCGTCTTCGGATTCACTGGACTCAGGTTCGCTGTCACTACTCACACGTAAGTGTATGATGAAGGGCTCCACTGTGGTGTCTCTCGTGCACTGCTTTGAGTAATCGGCTTCTTGTAGTGCCTCCGCATGTCTTACGCACTTCTCCCAGTCTTCCTGAGTTATCCTGTCCAAAGCTTCGTGTGCAAGTTGTTCAATATCGGCCAATCTGAAAGTCGTATTCTTGTTTGCAACATACCGTTTAACTTGGGCCCATATCAGCTCGATCGGATTATACTGACAATGATATGGTGGCAGGCGCACTACTGTATGTCCCATTTCATTTGCCAGTTGATCCAATTCGTACGTCTTCTTGGCCGTTCGGATCTCTTCTTTAGAAAGAAGTTCATCCCTGGTTTCAGCTGTGGAAAATGAAATTCTCTTCTTACGCAGCCACTCCATGATATCCGCTTTACGCCAGTTTGAACATGGTGGTTTATCTATTTGTACAGAATGATAGCTGGCATTATCCATCACGATGACAGAGCCTTCTTCCAAGGAGCGCAACATACCAACAAACCAGGTCTTAAAAACTTCAGCATTCATTTCTGTGTGGTAGTCAGATGCAGCTGAATGCTTACTGCCACGAAAGACAAGTTTGGCACCTGCTATGAAACCTGTACTTGCGGATCCAGCATGTGCAATAATCAGCCGGCCACCTCTACCAGTAGGTACTTTCAGCCCACCGTTCCCTCTGGAGTCTTGCCAGATGTATTTATTCGTATGATTCTGTGATATCCAGGTTTCATCCAAATAAATTATAGGCCTGTTGTCCTCCGTACGATGTATATGCATGGTCTCAAAAACTTCGCTCTCAAGGCAGCAATGTCTCTGCGCTCCATTAAAAATTTTCGTCCATCGTTGCACTTCTTAAATTTAAAACCAAGCACTTTCAGAAGGCGAAGTACGGAGGCTTCTGAACCAGAATAATTGATTTTCTGACAGAGATCAGCTCGAATTTTGCTTGCAGTGGGGTATTCCCCTCGGTCGTAATATTCTAGTACGGTCCTGCGGACTATTTGTTTATTAAAATCGTCCAGTTCAGTGTTTTTGTGTTCCCGTTTATACCCTTTCCTTGGAGAACTGAACACAACACTCACGCCTTGATCATCTGCCGAAGCAACGGTATTGCTAATACGTTGCACCGACTGTTCAGAAATGCCACAAGCTTCCGCTGTCAATTTTCGAACTTGTGCAAAGTTTATGTTCCTCCTGGCTTCTTCATTATACGCAAGATTTTTAAAAAACTTGTAAACGTTTGCTATGATGACTTTACTTTGTTTTCTAATGTCCTCTCGGCCCGCACGTACACCACCGCTGCTTGTACTCGAACTAAATGTAGGATACTGTTCCTCAATATCACTCATAATAAATACAAATTATTGAAATAAACTAATACACACACTGTCTACAATAAAGACGTCAACCGTTCACATGAAACGCACAAAATGTCTGTCAACAATACTAAGGACGATAAATATTTTGGATGTTTGTTGCTAATTCGTCTCTTACTCACCTCGTCCACCCAACCTACTTGGAATGGGGTACTGTAACTGAAATGGGATTGGCTTTTGTCACAACAGCGACAATTTTGTTTACAGAAATTGCTCAGTCCTATTTATCTTTGTGCAACGGAAGAAAGGTAGTAGCGCGGGCAGTAAACATACACATTTTTGAGGGGATTGTAAAATGACAAAGGCATTCATAAAAGTGTCAGACAGCAATATTTACCGAAAAGACATGCCGACAGGGTATACGCAATGTGCATACCAAATGTGTACATATACCTAACAGAACTTCCGAACCATATGGCTTAGGAATGACCGTGTAGAGAACAAAAACAGATTCATTTACAAAAGGGAAAAGACCGTGAGTATGAAAAAATTAAAGCGACAACAGCAGGCAAGGTCAGCGTTCTCAGACAACTGTCAGTCTGTAGGATAACCGCCCATGAAGAAAACAGTAAAACTTTAATAAGTAAGTGCACTGTACGGAAATCACAAAATAACTGACCTAATGGTACTTCGTAAAGTTAGGGTGTGTATTGCTAAAAGGTTTAGATTCTAACATAAGAAAAACCAGCGCAGTATAAATAGTAGTTTCAGAGAACTGCAAATCGTAACAAAAAAAAAGCCAAAGAAACGCAAAGATAGAAATTCTGTAGATATTTACGCGACAACAAAAAATATGTTGCCGACTCACACAAATTTTTAGAGCTCAAATACTGGCGCCCAGAATTTAACTGAGTAGTGTTACCCACAACTAATTATTCCTGATAAAACAATTTCATTTACGCGATACGCATAAATAAATTTGAAACGAAGAATATAATGTGGATGTATGAAATTTGTTTTCGTAACACTGCTAAAACGCTACACACTGTACTAGCCGGCAACAACGCTGGGCGAGGGGCGTGGAGGTGACAGGGAGAAGCAGTGAAAGTGAGTGACCTTGACGATACTACTTCCATGCAGCTGACTCTAGTGTATGTTAAATAAAGGAGAGTAATAAGGTAAACAAAATGAGAGACAGTTTGTTTTCTTGCCAGCTGTATTTAGATTCTATAGTAATACAAATACCATCGTGGTTCATAATAATTATTACAAAAGGTTAGATTATCGTACCATTGGTTTTGTTGCTAAAACTAAATATCTAATTTTTCGTAAGGATAAATATGAACTTTTGGTGTAGTCTCATTAGTCGGCAGTGCCATGCTCTACAAATCAGTTAATACAATTTGTGTTCCCATGTTTCTGTTTTACTTTCAACGCTACATGTTTTTCTTAAATCTTACAAAAATATGTTCAATAAAATAGTTAAGTTCTTTGTAACTAAAAAGTGATCCATACTACTTTAAAAAATGCTGTAAAATTTCTTTATTTGGAATATTTATAGAAACTGTAGTTTTATTATACTTTGGGTTGAAATAACCGTTCTCTGTCAGTAAAAGAAGGAAATTTCAGCTTCTATAAAATTCCAACTCTAATCGTTTGTCATCAAATCTCTTAAATCCATTAAACAACGAAAGTGTAGCCACATCTCCATTTGTATCGGAATGAAGTCCCCAGTTAGAAGGAGTAAAACTAATCTCCGCACTTCTTTCTGTAACAATAAAACGCTTATATTTTGTAAGCCGGGCCTGTCGATCAAGTAACTTTTTAAGTCTTCAGTCTGCAGGTAATTCAAGACTGACCAGGTGTTGTAGATGTTATCTCCTAAATCGCGTACCTTGTAACCACTGTAATATTCCTCCACCTTTTTGTACCTATGTATCATATTGAAGTAATACAATTTTTCTCTAACCTCTTTCTCTGTCAGTGCGTAATATTTAATGCGTAATATTCAGCATTTCCAAATTCACTGTTTTACCGAAGCCCCACGGTGTAGTTACAAGAACATTACTCGGTTCCAGATGCATGAAATCCTTTATGAATAGCGACTTGTCAACAAAACATTCAGATGCTAAGGCATTTTTAAATTCCGTTGTCAGTACATGGCATTTTCTTTTCATTGTCGCCTGTAACAAAACAGTGAACTCAATCTTTTTAGATTTTACCAGTAGTTTTAGGTTTACACGAATAAATATATTTCAAAATTAAAGAAATTATTACTTAAATTGTATTGTTTAAACCAATTTTATTTAGTTTTGGTTTATTTAGTCCTAATTAAAAATTACTACCTCAGCTTATAATCACAAATATATTCTAATATATAAATATCAAACGCATATTTAAGTTTTTACTTCCATATTCCTTAAGGAATGGAAGTATGGTGATGGCAAAAAAAATCGTGTTCGAGATTATTTTTGAAGTTAAAGCGATTTAGTAAAACCTTGAAATAAAAGGTACTTGTGGTCAAATCATCAAACAATTTATTAAAATGATAAGAACGATTTGTTAGTCGAAGTATGAAACAGCTTTACAATGCTTAGAATTAAACTATATTATTTATCTTCCTTAAAAGAAGATAACCTATAAATAACTTCCTTAAAATAACCTGTGACTTTTTTACTTATTTAATATTAAAACTGTTTTGAGAGAATATCTCTTACACTCATATAAGAGTAGCACCGTTAACAAAACTGGAATTATACCAGACGAACGGTTGATGCATATATTTCTGACACTTCCAAGAAAGTATTACCTTTTTATTTTCTTCTTCCTTTCCTTTCTTTTCTTTTTTATTCCTTTTAGCCGTCTAGCGTCTAGGTCCTTCAACCACTTCCTTTAATCGCTTCTACCTATCGTAACGAGCTGGACTTTTAACTTGATCTTCCCCTTTCCTTATTCAGCTTCTCAAGTAACCATGGTGTTCTTGTCCAGTTCCTTCACCTTTTCGCGTTTCCATCATAAGCCTCGTTTTCATTTAATGATAATAATAATAATGAACTCTTTATCCCTTTTATTGAAGTTTACAATACTCATAGCTCTGGAAATTACCTGCTCACCACTAGCTGTGAGCAGGGACAAGTAAGGTTTGTTAAAGTCCTTGTTAATTCGACATGTAGCAACCTTTCATAAGTCCGATCAGTTCCTATTTGCCAAAACGTTTGGTCACATATTCATTGTGCAGTCACTGAGACCTTATACAGACAACAATGCTTAAAGTACAAAAAAAAAATCTTAAACATCTTCTTCTTCTCTTCAAGGATTAGGTTAACAAACCTGTACCGGCACCCATCTCATCCTTGGGCGACCCACGTCTCCTCTACCAATGGCTTTATAGTTCAGTACCGCTTTTACAATTGATCCTCTATCATCCTTTGCAGATTATGACACCAGTGTCTTCTGTAAGTTGAAATATTTTCATTTATGTTCTCTACTTCGAGTTCTGCTCTGATGTCCTCATTACTTATTCTATTTTGGAATGTACAATTTCAAGTACTTCGAAGAAACTGCATTTATAAGCAGTCTGAATCTTGCCGCATTCCTTATTTTCTAATGACCCATGCCTCACTCGCATATGTCAACGTGGGTATTGCAATTGTCTAATAAAAATTAATCCTTGAACTGTGTCTTGTTTTATTTTTAAGATTTCTATGAATCGGACCATAAATATACCTAAATTTATTTATCTTCTCTTTTATATCATATTCAGATTCATAGCTTACAGCATATCCGAGATATTTAAAACGCCTCACTTGTTCCAAAGTGCTGTTGTTTATAACTATCTTAGTCCTCACTGGATATTTATCTTTAAAGTACATGGTTTTAGTCTTTCTCACTGAAATTGTCAGTGAGTACTCTCTTGCTATTTCTTGTAATTGAAACATAGCTCTTTGTGAATCATAAACATTTCAACTGAAATATTTTTTTGACCTTAATTCACATCAATGATTTCAATTAAAATATATTATTAACAATTAGTATTAATAATACAAAATAATTAACCTAATATTTGGCGGTTATAACAATTTTCAATAATCAACAAGTCAAGTACACTTTCCCATCACAAGTAAATCTATATATATATATATATATATATATATATATATATATATACTCTTTGCAAATAAACGATAGTATTACGACAATTGATAACAATTTTTAATAATAAACAAATCATGAATCCTCCTTTCACATAACAACTAAATTCAGATTTATTCTTTGCAGGTAAACAAATTAAATTTCTTTCTGTTAATGATAGCATCTCGTGTAATTACAATTATTTATAACGGTATGCAAGATAATAAAGGTATTCAACTGACTTTTTATTTATTAAACAAGTTTTAAAATGTTAAGAAAAACTTTTTTTTTACTTTTTAAGTAAGTAGGCAAATGGTTGTAGAATCTATGATAAAAACATAAATAAACTTGTTATATATTTCCTTTTTAGCTAAGGGTATCAAAATAGTTTTATTTCCGCACCTTAATCGAACGTTAATTTTCCCATAATTTCCACTTCTATAGAATTATGTTTTGAGTAATTATGTAGGTCTACATAAAAATGCCTTAAAGATAAATAATTAATTTTCTGAGACAAAGAAAACCAGTTATACCTTCTTAGTCCCTTATGAACAAGTTATAAGTTTTCCTAGCAGAATTAGCATAAGTTTTTCTAAGGTGAATAGAGGATAACTATACCACACATACGTCCCACCCCAATAACAAATTCCCTATGTTAATTTTGAAGGAACTAAAGCAAAATAAACATTTTTAACAAATTCTGCGGACACAGGCTTTTTTTAGGAAACAAAATGTTCTCAAAAAGTAGCTATTTCTGCTGTGTATTTTTTAAGGAAGTTTTCCATGTGACTTAATTATCTACTGTAACACCTAAATATTTGTAAGTATCCACCTGTTCTAATTCAGTACAACTACAATCTGTTACTATATTACACTAAACAGTATGAAATTTATTAGACCTGGAATAAAGATTGCCCTTTTATATTGAATAAAACATATTTCCATGTTTAAATATTTAGAAAGATTTTAATTTCCCTCAAAAAAAATTTTCATTTTTTAGATCTTATTTCATAGCTGTATGCATAGCACTAATCTTTATTGAAACATTTAGGATAGCCGTACCATCTGCAAAAGCGGTGAGTCGCTCATTAAAATTAGCATAGAAGAAATCGTTTAATTAATTAATAAATAGAAGTGGTCCAAAAACTGAGCCTCGGGCCAAACACTTTTACTTTTCGTTCACCCCTGAGAACATTTTCAATCTTCAAACATTGTTTCCTTTTAAGAGATAGGATGAAAACCATTCACATGCTAAACTTTAAAAACAAATAAACTTAAAAACATGTTAAAAACAATTTAAATTTTTTAATACAGTTTATCGTTATACAATATATAAGGTTTTACTAAGATCTAAGGAACGTTCACATACTTACTGGCTATCATTAACGGCCAAATAATCTTTTTTAACTTTTGTCACAAATTGTAATAGTGTACATTCAGTGTTAAGCTCCTTTTAAAAATCAAACTGTTTTTGTTAGAAAGAATATTTTTTTTATTCACAGAAATCCAACAAACCTATTATTTAAAGATTTTTCTGAACAGCTTAGACAACGCAGAGACTAATAAAATTGGTCTGAAATCTGATAAATGATTACATTTTGTTTTCTTGGGTACAGGTGTTAAAACAAATATTTTTAAACAACTGAAGAAAATACATGTCGAAAATGTTTGATTAACCAAGTAAACTAATACTTCTAAAATATATTTCAATAGAGATTTTAGTATGTCTGAACTTATATTATCATAACCAGAACCTTTTCAATGTTTAAAATTTAAAGTACTTGTGTTCAATTTCATCAGCAGTAGCCGGAGAAAGGAATAGACCTTTTCGTAACAGCAGCAGGTCGGTAAATACTGGGAGAAGGCTCAGACGCCTTTTCACAAGTTTATCAGCTACACAAACATAATACCGATTGAACGACGTCGCTATCTCAGCCTTATCTCTTATCAACGATCTGTCTATGCACAAACTAATTTTATCTTTGTCTTTATTTTCTTCCACTTTGTGTTGTCTGCATTATGTAACAACACCATCATGAAATCAATATTCATTATAAGTACTCTTTTCCCTCCTACCTTGAAAACTATTTCCTGCAGGAACAGATTTCTAATAATCATTTAGTAATTTGTTCCCTACTAGTTCTTCCAGCTACTCGCCTCAATAATCTTGTTTCATTGGCTTGCATCTGATCGTATGTTTCCGTAGCAATAAGAGATATTCTGTTCCATATAGTAGTGAGAGTAGCAGATAACTATCCAGAATAACATTAGAAATCTGCTAATATATCTTGATTTTAATGGGTACCGTTAATTAATTTTATATCACAATGCTTAAATTCTTAAAATGTAATGTTCATCCAATGGTATCCAAAGTTTTTCAGTTGTTGTGGTTGATCAACATTACATTCAGCAGACTTTTCCAGGCAACAAATCAATGAATAAGTTAGAAGTGAGCCATTCTTATTCAGTCTTCTGTTAAGGAGATTAATGTTAACTAGTTAGTAGAGATTCGCTTCGCCCTTTGCATGAAACCTTTTGATCACCACCGCAATGTTATCCATACAAACATTACGATTAATGTCACTATTAATTACTATTAATAAAGATCAATGCAGGTGCTTACAGTATTACTTAATACTCTGTTCAGAATATTTTCTACACACCCCCTGCCACACACCCCCATAGCTGGATACCGTAAGTGCAGGTAGGTTTTAGTCTCCGATTGTAAATCATGATTTTATTGTATAGTAACAATTGTGGAATTCGTGTCATAAATAAATTTAATTTAGTGTATCTAATGCCTAATTCCTTTCTTTTATGTGTGCTTCTTCCAACTTACATAGTGCCACTATATTATGCCAAGACACTTTGGATTTTTTCCAGAACAAACGATACTACAACTGATAGTCACTGTTGTCTGAGTGCTTTTTTATTTTTGTAAAATTTTCGTCTACAATGACTCTGGATTACAAATATCTACATTTAAGACCAAGGTGATGGCTTTAAGTGTAAATATCCCGTACGGGCAAACATTGTTATAGACGGTACAGTCCTCGAACAAGCCAACAATTTTAAATAGCTGGGCTACAGTGTGACTTATAATACAAGCAACGACGTTGTGAATAAGTTGCGTAAATTCAACCTTATGTGCGGGATCATCAGGCGAACTCTTAAGTCAGTAAGTAAAAAACACGCCCGAAATTCTACAAGGTGTTGGCCCTTCCCACACTTTTTATAGGGTTGAGAATTGGACTTTAACAAAAGGCCAGGCCAGTTGCATTGTGCCGTACTTTGTTCGGCCCGAGAAAGGCGAAGCTCGGTTGCAGAGACGGGTTACTTTCTTTTAAAATGGGCGGGTTCTTGACGTCACGCAATGCCACTGCATTGCGTCGCCGCCGGGTATATGTAGACGGTTTGTTGTGGCAGCAACGAATATTCAGTAGGCCGGCTCAGCTGTGATCTGCGTGAGCCTGCTTTTGCCAAACTTTCTTGGGTGGACATTACCAACAAATCTTCCTCATTTCTGTTTCTACCCTCATCAGAGAAGTTTGGTCTCAACTGACGGCACCAATCTGTTCGGACTTCGTTATTCCACACTATGAGATGCTAAAGTAAAGTCAGCTCCAGGTATGTAGTATTTAATGTGGTCCTAAAATATTTTAACCCTAAAATATATTTTTTTTTTGTTGGTGTTTCAGCTTTTACTTGTAAACGATAGCTTGTGTGTGCATGAGTGTTACCCCCGAATTCGGGTATTAAATTAAATTAAAGATTAACTTATTAAATTGACTTATAAGGGACATGAATGTAGCGTATTAAACTGATTAAAGTAATGTAAAATGGTAACAGATATCTTACACTCAGCTGCTTTTAGTGTTGTTAATAAGTATAGTATACATAGAAAGAATCATGTCATGAATGGAACACTTAAACAAAATCAGTTTATTAATCGAAATAAGGCACATCTGGTGGTCCGATCAATGGTTAATATGAATAAGTGGTGATGCGTTTCTGTTGCTGCTAAGCATTGGAGTGTGTGTTCTCAATTTTATAATGGTGGTGTGTGTGCGAGCTGTGGTGAGATTATGTTCTTTATGACACCCTATACAACTTATTGCCTGTCACAGGTGCTCGAACAATGGCGAGATGGGTGTCGGGTCTAGACGAACAACTGTCTACCCTTCTGGCAGAGATAACACTTGAGCCATGAATGCTGTCAGTTGGGACACACACACAGACACACTCGTAGAAGAACTCTGCACCCAGGAATTATCTGTGCTACCTGTACGCTACAGCTTAACCAGTGTCACTTAGTTACACCGGACGATCCAGGTGGGACCATTCTGTTTTACTTTACACTCTCTCATCTACCACTACACTGTAAATCCACAGACGCTCCCAGAAGCAGACTCATGATACCAAGTTTAATTTGCTCAAGTTCTGCAAAAAACTCTCACGTTAAGTTTTGTGCCTACATGTGTGGACCTTTTATATAATTAAATCTTATACTATGTATGGAAATTGCACACACACACACACACACACACATGTATCCGCATGAACTGGTCTAAGTTTTCCGTTTATTTTAATGAGTTTAATTTATCTGAGAGTTAGTTATATCCTGCATGCTTAAGTCCCGCAGTGCGGGCATAATTCAGGACTGGGGGCTGTCTGATTTCTTCACGTATGGTGGCTTAAACTATTTACATGATTAAATACTCGGAGTTTGCTTCATAATTATTGATGTGGTAGTTTATTAATATTTTTGAATCTCTGGTTCTGTTGGGGGCATTTCCATTTCCGGTGTTATTTAAATTCTCATATTACGGGTGATTAACTGGGAACTACTAAGCTCGCTTTGTTATATATATATTTGTACATTTATTGCAAAGGGTTATTGTAAGAGGGTCGGTACTGAAATTGTGGATGTGTGTTATATGTGTTATGTATGTGTTTGTGTGTAATTTTCAATTGGCGGGGAATGTGAAAAAAAAATTTTGATATGATAGCAATGTGCTTAAAGAATTACTGAAAAGGCTAGTCTATTTAACTTATACTTTAAATAGCACTCAATGATTTCAATATTACATGTGAACACAAAATTATTGTAAGAATTATCTTGGACATAGCGTGGCAGGGTGTAGATAATTTAAATTTAAGCTTAAATATCACATATTAAGAGAATTACAATGTTGTTTTGAGATAGTGTGGGATCCACTCTTTTACTGCCACTGAATTAAATACTCACTCACAATCTTATACTGTGGAGTATTATGACATGTATGTGAAGATGTATTTCAACTTTACTCATCATTTTATTCATTGCTAAAGTATGCCTTGCAATATCATGTATATGCTTGCACGCTGAATAAAGTTCACACTTGTTTTGTTAACAGAGTTTTTTCATTTGCAAGTCCTGTCATTCACCAATGGACATGTCTGTGATTGTAGGTTGGGCCTTCCACTCTTTATGCTTCCTCTAGGTTCATTACCTAGTTTTAAATATCGTGTTTCTCCCCTTTTGCAAAAAAATATAATAAAAATAAAATAAAATTAAATTAAAATAAAATAAAAAAAAAATTACAAAAAAACTTATAAAATAAAAGGGGGGGGTTTCAAATGGTAGATCAGAGCGTGGTTATGATTCTATGGATGTAGTAGACATTATTTCTGCACTTAATTTTTGGAACTTTGGAAGTTTTAGAATCTGGGGACTTGCATTTATTGATGTTAAATAAAACTTGGTGTGGCTACAGGCATGTCAGATGGTGTTGGGACTTGCAAAATATTTCAATTTATTTTTTTTTATCTGAGTCTAAGATGTTTAAAGAAAAGTTAATCGTAATTTAACAGTTTAATAAACTAAATAATCTGAATAGTGGGATATTTTATAAGAAATGAACAGGGGTTGATTAAATTTAATATGATTGAATACGTGTTAGTGTTTAAGTAATTACTCTGTGATGTTGAGTGTAAGGTAGGTGCTGGAAAGGGGTTATAATCGTGTGGTTAACAGTTTTTGAAAATGAAAGTGAGCTAATTGGTATTATTCTGTCATATTCTGGGAGCTTAGAAAATTTTTGAACATGATTGGGAGCCGTCGGTACTTGTCGATTTTGGTTGGGACTTGTTCTGTGATAGAGACAACGTGACTTTATAGCACCCCCGTTATGTAGTGATTTTTGCTTATTGAGGGCATTCTATTTGCGGTCCCATTGATTATGAATGCGGTTATGGTCCGACCAGATGTCGTGCGGTTGTAATGTGTTGTTATTTATTTAGATGTTCTGTGTACTTCGTGTGGAGTTGAGATTGTAAGTTAGATTTGTTGTCTTGTGTTGTTGTGTTTTCTTCTGGGCATTTCGAGTAGCTCGCTCTCTCTGCTTTCAGTATACACCCATCCCGTCGCATCGCTAGAGCACTCTGGGGCTGCTCAAAGGAAGTAGAGTACTTGAGTTTTTTCGGATTCTTTGTCACTATGTTTTGTAAGTTAGGTTTGTGTTAGGTGTTTTATTGGGATTTACGTTTTATTGTTGTGTGTTGTGAATTGTGCAATTCTGGCGGCGGTATGCTATCAGGAATTGCCCCACCCCATTTCCGGCGTTTTCCAGAAACTTTCGGTGTTGGATGGAGTAGAGGAGGACAGGTTGTTGGTCTTCTTGGACCTGGTCCTGCAGTTGGCAGATTTCCCGGGTGTGTCCGATGAGGAGGTCTTGTCCCTTATATACCCGTATTGCCGGGGTTCATTGGCCGGTCTGGTCACCAGCACTCTGCGTCGGGGCTGCAGTGTCGACACCTTCCATGGGGAAGTGTTGGACTTCTTCATACCCCGTCGACGACGTGACCAGCTTAAGTTTGATTTATTCTATCGCCTACAGGCCAACGGAGAGGCATTGGGGGACTTCGTGCACGATGTAAGGAAAGCAGCCCGTATATTAAGGTTGGGGTTGCCCGAGACGGAAATAATACAGGTAATACGAGAAGGGCTGAATCCCCAAGAGAGGTCCCGGCTGGTCTTCGCAGATCCTCCACGTTGTTTTGCGGACCTGGACTGGTGGTGTGCGCATTGCAGAAGGGTCCAGGCGAATGATGAGTCCCGGGGAAGAGCTGCTAAAGATATCCAAGACTCAAGTAGTTTATTAGGAAAAGCTAAAGAAGACAAACATGGTGGTTGGAGGAGAATACAAGAGACTGTCAGAAAAAGTGCATATTCCGGAAGTAATGGAGGCTACAAGGGGGTGGCAAGTGAGAAGACGGTAACAACGGTTACAGTAGAGAAAACCAATAAGTATGAATTTAACAGGGGAAGAAGAAAGTATATTAGTAAACCAACATCGGCAAGTAGGGAGCCGGTAGCAAGGCATTATTCCTATTCGGAGAAAAAGGAATCTTTAAAGGTTCCAGAGGAATCGCAAGTGCCTAATAGAGTTGTGGATGAAGAAGGTGAAGTGGAAGAAAAAAAGAGGAATCACTTCTGTGGATCAATACAAGAGGACAAGAACACGTCTCTTGATACTGAATTGCAGGACTCAGAGAGGACGTCATGGTTGAATCCAGATGCCGTGGAATTTGTTCCGGTATCTCCATCTCGGTTCATGAGGGACCCAGATCCTGTAATATCATCATCGCCTATGCAGGGATATGAGAAGTTACTTGATGGTGTAGCTTTACCATCGCCAGTAGAAATTAATTTAGTCATTGCACATGAACCTGGACAGCTGGATTCCGGGGTGGAAAATGTTGAGGACGTTGTAGTTGCTGAGAGTGGTGTGCTGAGTCAAAAGATTCAGCGCTAGTTCAGTCATTTTATTGGCAGTTTTGACGTTATTGGCAGTACGAAATTTAAGGCAGTAATTAGTGCTGCGCTCTACCCGCGGATGGAAGAAACTACCGTTTTCTATTTTACACTGTTTGGTCGGTGTCGCCATCTGCTGAGTTTTTGCAGCAGTTTTAAAAAAAAAACGGTGCTGCGTCCTGGTGAGATTTTCCTTACAAACGAACAAGGAACGAAAATTTCTGTTAAGGGCTTGTCTCAACATGGAAGTCTAACTGATGGCCTCGTGGTAAATTCCTTCGGTGGAGAGGAGAGTTAATTCCATCTGCTACTTCTAATAACTATGGAAAAATAGTTTCTTAAACGACTGCGGTGAGTCTTAATTACATTATATTAATTATGTACTAAATTTCACGAGAGAAAACGTTTTTTTAGTAAGCTTGAGTAAGCGTACCCACTTGTTGAATCATGCATTGTGAGATACGTAATTGTTCGTAAAGTTTTTATAAACTAATAAAACTAGATTATTGGAGTGTCTGAATCTCGGCCCTAAAACCTAAAGTACATTAACAACAAAATAATTAAGTTTGAACTTTCATTAACACCGATGTAACGAGATTGTGTTGTGCACTTAACCTATTGCATAATGCGTCGTCATTAAGTGGTATAAAGTTTTGCTACAATGACAGTAAAACTTTATACATATATATGGGAACTTACTCAGGCACGTTTTAAATGTAAATCATGTCACATTCAAATTAATGGTGTTCTCAAATTATATGTAGTAAGAAAACTATGTGTTTTAAATAAATTCTGCACCACGTGGTAACCACAATTTCACTCAAAGTAATAAGTTCATAAGATGTTACAAAGCCAAAATAAAATTATTATATTGCAAAAGCAACTCACATTCGGTGAGGTTCAGTTTATAAAGAATCATTGTTAGAGAGTTTTTTAAGTAAGGCATGTTGGCCAAAATAATTTTACCAAGTTTCATTATGTAGCCCATAACTAGGTGTTGCCTTTATATATGTATTTTGGAGGGTGTCCAAACAGTGGGGGCATTTGTGTGTGGTCTCTCACTAAAAATGTAATGTGTGATCAGGGTTCGCCGATCAGAGACAGAGTCCGGCTACACGACTGAACAAATTCCATCTTTAAAAGCTCCACACTCGCCACCGAAGAGAATTAGCTCACCACAACAACAACACCATGCCAATCATAAGATCGCCACGTTACCAATAAAAGATCATCCTTCTGGACCCATAAGCAGGTGAAAAACAACCATTTATAATTAACACGTAGAATCAACATGGCACCACCAGTTATACATAATCATCAGTTTCTACCGTTCAAGTAAACATTCATTTGGATCCCCATTTGATGGGACAGTTTAGTGTGTACACTAAGAAAAAGAATTAATTGTAAAATTTCAATATATTTATAGTAAATTGTCAGTTCAGAGACTGACATGGTTACAAGACAGCATCCAACATAGATTTCCACTCATTTCTTTATAGGGCTATCGTTACAGATTTAAAGTCAGTTTTGTTATTAGTAATTTTCTCAAGTTTAATTTACTATGCATAAAAACATATATTTTCTCTTAATTTAAAATATCAGTTTATTTCATTGTATAAAAAGATTACTGGGGAGGTAGGCGAAATTTTTTAACTAGTTTCAACCAAGCTATGCATGTCGAAACACTTTTCAACTTGTTTGTCGAGACTTGTTTGTTGAAACAAGCCGAAGGTTGAATGAACATGTCCGTCTCTGACCCAAGTGTATTTTTTTATAAGGTGCTAATATTGTGCAATTTTTCTCTTTTCATTAACTGGCCCTATTTCAGTATATATAAATTCTTTATACTAATTCTGATAACTGGGGGGCGTTAATTATTTTAAAACAATTTTTATTTCTCACCGGAATTAGATACTTAAACACTTAGCCACTTAGGCACTTACCTTTGAATTTTTATTAGGTCCTGGGGACATTTGTATGCGATATATTCTCTTATACACATGACATGCAATTAACCCACACCATGTGGGTACAATTATAAATGTAAATTTATTATCCTAATTTGGATTATTATAAAAGGAAAAGTTAGAATTTATATACACCAGAGGGGTAATATAAAAAAGGGCGTGGCAAGAGACCTTTATGTATTTTATGTACACTGTTGTATAATGTATTTCTGTCCTGTGGAACATGTTATGTCTGTATATTTCTGTGTACATTTTGGGGGATATATATATATATATATAAATATTATACATTTTCTGTACTTTTGGTGGGAACTTGGGATATAGGGATTTATTATTCAGGGTCTTTTACAACAGAAAGTTAACACATGTAGTCATGTGGATATATCCTTTTTAGTTTTTTTTAAGGGAGGTATTCTATCTCAATAATCGTGGCTGATCATTTCTTTAAATAAATTATTTATTTTATTTAACAGTATAACAAGTATAGGAAGTGTCACCTTTAAAGTTCATTTAATTGGTTGAGTAATTATTTTAATTAATAATAGTAACTGGGAATTAAATCATTTATCTTCATTAATTTATATACTGCATTTTAAAAGGAACACATGATATAAATTTTATATTTTATTAAATAGTTTAATGGGAGCTTATTTTGAGGTTAATGATTATTTTAAATTTTCAATTCATTGATGGTGTGACATAGCAATTATTTTCTTGGATTCAGTTAATATTTTTCAGGTGGCCTTGTTGAGACAGGATACTTATTTATTTAACTATTTTAAAGGGGAATTAAAGATGACTGTTGTATTTATTTATTCATTATATTTTTATTATGAGATAGAATAATAAAAGGGGATTTGTTAATTATTTAATTCTTGAGTTTTCATTGCAAGTCCCGTCTCACTGGATCCAGCGCAATTTTTAGCTTCTCTAGGCCTTAGCCTAGTTTTAATTAACTTGTGGCCCCTCTTTACAAAAAGAAATATTCTTTTTGTTTTAACTACTCAAGATGAAGTAGGGGTTACATTTGGTATCAGAGCGCGGTTACGATGAGGGTCCTGTGGGTGTGACGGGGCTTGCAAACTTAGGAAATATTTTGGAACTTTCACAATGTTAAGTTCAAATAGAACTTAGAAAAATTTTAAAGGCCCTATATCCCCAGTGAAAATATTTTTTGTTCGTTTTAAGGTTTGTAATATATGTATATGTACTTGCCCGCCTTGCATAGTGAATAGTGCCACGTGGTAGGAAATTTTAGAAGGGGAAATCCCTGGGCAAGACTTATCGCAGTCGGTGCTTGGTTAGTTTGAGTTTACCTTGCCCATGTTTGGGGAGGTGTTGTTGTTTTTTTTGTGATTATGCGGTATGGCCCGATCGGCAGTCGGTTTCTTCCGATAAATGGTAGCCGGTGGTAACCTAAGAAATGTTAAAATAAATTTTCGTTGGTCGGTATTTTGTTTTCGTGTTGTGTGTGTTGTGTGTGTGTCGCGTTCCTTTTGTCTGGTGTAATCGAGTGTGAGCAGTTCAGGTAGTGGGCTAGTTCTCGCATCGGTAGGTGGACCCGCAGTCTACTCTTTGGAAGAACAGTACTTGGGTTTTTCAGATTCTGGTTTTATTTAAAATAAGTTTTAAAGTTTATGTTAAGTGTGCCGACCACGAAGTGAGGATGACTTCAATGAATCCTGAGTTGTTTTTAAGGGAGGAAATTGAGTTCGAGCTCCGGGCCCGGGGTAAAGATACCCGAGGCAATGCCCAAACCTTACGGCGGCTGCTCCGTGAAGCGCTGGCCGCGGGTGATGCGCTCTCCAGGGTCACTATCACTGACCCCGAGAGTGAGTGGGAACGGTGTACGGAAAAATGGGGTGAGCTGCAGGAGTTGGCTCAATCCGTCGAAAGTTTGGAGGAGGGACCGGGATGGTCTTTCGTTGTCCGGCGGATCCGGCAACGTATGCAGCACTTGATTCATCGGCTGCAGAATTTACTGGCACAAGTCAGTGAACCGCCATATATAATACCGCCACCATATAATATAACAGACATTATACAGGAGATTACCTCGACCCTCCAAGGGTCACCACCGGTAAGAGCATCCACCCCAATTCCGGTTGTGGAGGAGTCCGTGGTCTCAGCGGTGAACACTTCTTCATACAGAGAAGTAGAGCCTGTACTGACTGGTTCGGGGGCGGCAACGTACAACCACCTGCCCAACCCACTTGCCCATATAATACAACTTCCAGTCGTGGACGGACTGGAAGCAGACAAAGTATTACCTTTTTTCAAAATAGTCTTTGAATTGAAGGACTATCCGGGTATGCTGGAGCGAACGGTGCTCGAACTCATCTTCCCCTACTGTCGCGGTACCATGGCTGACAGGGTGGCGGAGGTAATGCGACGCAAGGAAGGTGTGGATGAGTTCCACCGGGTGGTGCTGAGGGCGTTCGTACCCAGTAGACTGATGGAGCAATTGCGCCATCGTCATTTTTATAGAGTACAGGCACGGGGCGAAACATTGGCCCAGTACGTGCTGCGAATGCGCCAGGTAGCTCGTATTCTGGGAATGGGCATGTCGGAGGAAGAGGTAGTACAACACATTCTCGACGGCGTCTCTGCCGACGACCGTCTGCGACTAGTTTTTGCACAGCGGCCGCAGTGGTTTACCGACCTGGAGCGACTCTGCGTTATGACGGAAACCATGCAGATGACCGACCAGGCGAGCGGAAACAGTAGACGAGCCGAACCAAGACCTCAGACATCGGAAGGGACCAGAGAGCCTACCTTCCCCCGACAGGCCCAGCCAGCTCGATATCGTCAGCAAACAAATTCAAATTCTGTGATTTGTTATAATTGTAACCGCCCGGGACACGTGGCGAGAAATTGTACGCGAGGGCGCGCGCGACCAGCACCACCTATGTCTAGACCAGCGCCAAAAAACTAAGTAGACAGGGGAAGATATTTCGGAGGATGTCTTCCCCCCGCTTCAATTCTGTTCAACTTCCGCCGACCTCCAGGCAGTCGTTAAAAGACCAATCTTCTAATATCAAGGTCCAGTCCGCTACCTCGCAACAACTTTCTGTATGCCCCTTTCTGTCGCTCGAGGTAAAGGGGGGTCAGCTCAGAGCCTTAGTTGACTCCGGTTCAGCCCGATCCATCATTTCATCTCGGGTACATGCGGACCTTGAACGACAGAGTTTAATTAAAAGGTCAGACAAGTCATCTGCAATATGCTGGACGGCATCCCGGGAAATCTTGCCTATCTCCCGGGTTACTTCCTTTAAGATCAAAATCGATGGGTTTTCTTGGGTGTGGTCTTTTCTGGTTTCTCCTGCTCTGGGAGTGGATTGTATCATTGGTGCCGATTTCATCGCAAAAAGTGGTCTCGTGCTGGACATCCAAGCGCACCAATGTTTTTTTAAATTTAATCGGGAGGTTTTAATTCCGTTCCTTGGGTACCAGGGCGCTAAGCCGGGTATCCAAGAAGTAGCTTGTCCCGATTCTGCACGAGACCATCTCACTCCATCCCAGCAGACGGCCTTAGATCATTTGTGTGAGGAATTTCCCGAGGTGTTAACTCCTACTTTGGGACTCACACACCTGCTGGAATACAAAATCAGCCTTACAGATTCAAAAATAGTGAGGTCACACCCTTACAAGTTTGCCCCTCCAAAGATGACCATTCTGCGAGAGAAGGTTCAAGAATTATTGGACCAAGGGGTGATTGAACCTTCTCATTCCAGCTATGCCAGTCCAGCATTTTTAGTGCCAAAGCCTGGTGGCAAACAAAGAATGGTTATTGATTACAGGAAGTTGAACGCCAATATCGAGGTGGATTCTGTTCCCCTCCCGGATTTACATTCGGCCTTTGATTGGTTCAGTGGGGCCAGATTTTATACCATTATCGATCTGAACGCGACCTATCATCAGATACCTCTTGCCCAAGAAAGTAAACCATATACGGCTTTTTGTGTACCCTGGAATTTGTACCAGTACACAAGGGTTCCCATGGGTTTGGCTGTGGGGGCCCAGACACTTACTCGCCTTCTCGACACTGTCTTTCACGACATCAAATTCCGTTTCGTCTATAATTATCTTGACGATCTTTTGGTATATAGCGAGACTTTCGAAGAGCATCTGAGGCATTTAAGAGAAGTGTTGGGTCGTTTAAGAGAGGCTGGCCTCACTGTCAATCCCGAAAAGGTTCGTTTCGCCCAAGAGAGTATTTCTTTCTTGGGCCATTTAATTTCATACAAGGCCGTGACGGTAGACCCAGAGAGGACACAAGGCATCCGTGACTTTCCTCCGCCAAGGGATGCGAAAGGCATAGCGAGATTCGTCGGTATGATAAATTTTTATCGGCGTTTCATACCGAATATCGCTGAAATTGCCGCTCCCTTGAATGAACTGAGGAAAAAGGGGGCAAAGTTTACATGGGGGGAAAACCAACAGAAGGCTTTCGCTACCTTAAAGGAAGCCATCATTTCCCCACCGGTGTTGCGGATGCCCGACTTTTCAAAGCCGTTCATTTTGCAGACGGACGCGAGTTCGGTTGCGCTCGGAGCGGTCCTTTCCCAAGTTATTGACGACGCTAGGCAGCCTGTGGCTTTTATCTCACGCACGTTGACCCAGCAAGAACGTAAATCATCCGTTTATGAGCTAGAGTGTTTAGCTGTTGTGTACGCTCTAGATAAGTTCAGGCGTTTCCTGGAACATGCTGAGTTCCTGCTCGAGACCGATAATCAGGCTCTCTCATGGCTTCTAGCTCATCCTCGGCAACTGGGTAAAATTGGTAGATGGGTGGTGAAAATCTCATCCTTTAAGTTCACCGTGCAACACATCAGGGGATCCCAGAATGTGGTTGCAGATGCCTTATCCCGTATGTTCGCCCAACCCAGTGATGCCCAAGTTGAGCAACCCTGTTCCGTTCTTCTCGATTTTCCATTAGCCTTCACTGATGTGTTACCCCATCAGTTAAACGACGAAGTGCTGGGTCAAGTCATCCAAAATATTAAGCAGGGTAACGTACAGGCCCCTTATTTCTTGTCCAAGGGAGTCCTTTGTTGTCGAGAAAGAAAAGGACGAGCACCTAAAATCGTGCTGCCTAGCAAATTAGTGCCCATGGTCTTCAGTTATTACCATGATTCCCCAATCGGAGGCCACAAGGGAATTTCGAAGACCATTTCCAGTATTAGGAATCATTGTATCTGGAAGGGCATGGATAGAGACATCGCGACGAGAGTAAAAAACTGTCATCTGTGTGGCTTGAGCAAGCCTGCCCAGAACACGAAATTAGGGTTGTTATCTTCTGAGGTGGCGAGCAGACCAATGGAAAAGTTATTTATTGACTACGTGGGGCCGTTCCCCCGTAGCAAGTCAGGTAATGCTTACCTGCTTGTTTGTGTAGATGTTTTTTCAAAGTTTGCCTGGCTACTGCCCTTACGACAGGCAACCGCTCGTTTGACCATCAACGCTTTACAGAACCACGTTTTTCAGCATTTCGGTCTTCCGACCATCATTGTCTCGGACAATGGCCCGCAATTTATTTCAAACGAATTCAGGCGTACGTGTTTTGCCAGTGGCATCAAACACGTAACCACTTCCCCTTATTACCCACAACCGTCCCATGCGGAGAGATTCAATCGGAATCTCCGGTCCGCCTTGATTGCTTATCACGCTGAGCAACAAACCACCTGGGATCAGAATCTGAAGTGGTTACAATTAGCCTTCAACACGGCCAGACACGACAGTCATCAGGCCGTGCCCTTTGAAATTTTGTTTGGATTCTCGCCCGCACTCCCGTTGACCAACCTATGGGATATCGAAGATCTTCTGCCGCGGGAGCCCAATAATAGAACTGCGGAGAGATGGAAAATGGCTCGGAAGAATTTGCTGCGAGCGCACGAGCGGGTCCGTCGGCGTTATAATCAGGGGCGTATTCCAAACCCCTTCCGGATTGGTGACTGGGTCTATTGCCAAAGCCACCCACTCAGCTCGGCCGCCGACAAACGTGCTGCGAAACTATGCTACCGTTGGTCGGGGCCATACCGTATCATAGGATTTACGTCACCGGTGACGGCCCGGCTGGGCGTACCGGGAGACAAACAAAAATTGATGACAAGCCACATTTCCAAACTTAAACGTTGTCGGGGGCTATCAAAAACGTTCGAAGGGGGATAGTCCCCGTAAAGATAGGACGGAGGTCCTTGTTAATGTGGAAGTCGTGTCCAGGCGAATGGGGCGAGCCTCAGGAGATCGGAATATCTACCTAGCTAGGAATCTTTCTTTTGTCTTTTCCTGTCTCTCTCTCTTGTGCTGTATGCGGACTCTGATCAGGTCAGCATGCAGCACCCGCACACTTACTTAATACATATCTTCTTTCGTCTCTTTCGTTTTCCTTTTGAATTCTGTGCTCCTGAGAGCAAGCTCAGCTGAGCCAACCCAACCACGACGTCCACCGGTATCTTTTGGGGAGAGGTACACTGCAGGGTACCCTCCTTGCCTTTAACGTTGGGGCAACTATGTTGCCCTTTTGGGGTGAGGGTGTGCTGAGTCAAAAGATTCAGCGCTAGTTCAGTCATTTTATTGGCAGTTTTGACGTTATTGGCAGTACGAAATTTAAGGCAGTAATTAGTGCTGCGCTCTACCCGTGGATGGAAGAAACTACCGTTTTCTATTTTACACTGTTTGGTCGGTGTCGCCATCTGCTGAGTTTTTGCAGCAGTTTTGAAAAAAAAACGGTGCTGCGTCCTGGTGAGATTTTCCTTATAAACGAACAAGGAACGAAAATTTCTGTTAAGGGCTTGTCTCAACATGGAAGTCTAACTGATGGCCTCGTGGTAAATTCCTTCGGTGGAGAGGAGAGTTAATTCCATCTGCTACTTCTAATAACTATGGAAAAATAGTTTCTTAAACGACTGCGGTGAGTCTTAATTACATTATATTAATTATGTACTAAATTTCACGAGAGAAAACGTTTTTTTAGTAAGCTTGAGTAAGCGTACCCACTTGTTGAATCATGCATTGTGAGATACGTAATTGTTCGTAAAGTTTTTATAAACTAATAAAACTAGATTATTGGAGTGTCTGAATCTCGGCCCTAAAACCTAAAGTACATTAACAACAAAATAATTAAGTTTGAACTTTCATTAACACCGATGTAACGAGATTGTGTTGTGCACTTAACCTATTGCATAATGCGTCGTCATTAAGTGGTATAAAGTTTTGCTACAATGACAGTAAAACTTTATACATATATATGGGAACTTACTCAGGCACGTTTTAAATGTAAATCATGTCACATTCAAATTAATGGTGTTCTCAAATTATATGTAGTAAGAAAACTATGTGTTTTAAATAAATTCTGCACCACGTGGTAACCACAATTTCACTCAAAGTAATAAGTTCATAAGATGTTACAAAGCCAAAATAAAATTATTATATTGCAAAAGCAACTCACATTCGGTGAGGTTCAGTTTATAAAGAATCATTGTTAGAGAGTTTTTTAAGTAAGGCATGTTGGCCAAAATAATTTTACCAAGTTTCATTATGTAGCCCATAACTAGGTGTTGCCTTTATATATGTATTTTGGAGGGTGTCCAAACAGTGGGGGCATTTGTGTGTGGTCTCTCACTAAAAATGTAATGTGTGATCAGGGTTCGCCGATCAGAGACAGAGTCCGGCTACACGACTGAACAAATTCCATCTTTAAAAGCTCCACACTCGCCACCGAAGAGAATTAGCTCACCACAACAACAACACCATGCCAATCATAAGATCGCCACGTTACCAATAAAAGATCATCCTTCTGGACCCATAAGCAGGTGAAAAACAACCATTTATAATTAACACGTAGAATCAACATGGCACCACCAGTTATACATAATCATCAGTTTCTACCGTTCAAGTAAACATTCATTTGGATCCCCATTTGATGGGACAGTTTAGTGTGTACACTAAGAAAAAGAATTAATTGTAAAATTTCAATATATTTATAGTAAATTGTCAGTTCAGAGACTGACATGGTTACAAGACAGCATCCAACATAGATTTCCACTCATTTCTTTATAGGGCTATCGTTACAGATTTAAAGTCAGTTTTGTTATTAGTAATTTTCTCAAGTTTAATTTACTATGCATAAAAACATATATTTTCTCTTAATTTAAAATATCAGTTTATTTCATTGTATAAAAAGATTACTGGGGAGGTAGGCGAAATTTTTTAACTAGTTTCAACCAAGCTATGCATGTCGAAACACTTTTCAACTTGTTTGTCGAGACTTGTTTGTTGAAACAAGCCGAAGGTTGAATGAACATGTCCGTCTCTGACCCAAGTGTATTTTTTTATAAGGTGCTAATATTGTGCAATTTTTCTCTTTTCATTAACTGGCCCTATTTCAGTATATATAAATTCTTTATACTAATTCTGATAACTGGGGGGCGTTAATTATTTTAAAACAATTTTTATTTCTCACCGGAATTAGATACTTAAACACTTAGCCACTTAGGCACTTACCTTTGAATTTTTATTAGGTCCTGGGGACATTTGTATGCGATATATTCTCTTATACACATGACATGCAATTAACCCACACCATGTGGGTACAATTATAAATGTAAATTTATTATCCTAATTTGGATTATTATAAAAGGAAAAGTTAGAATTTATATACACCAGAGGGGTAATATAAAAAAGGGCGTGGCAAGAGACCTTTATGTATTTTATGTACACTGTTGTATAATGTATTTCTGTCCTGTGGAACATGTTATGTCTGTATATTTCTGTGTACATTTTGGGGGATATATATATATATATAAATATTATACATTTTCTGTACTTTTGGTGGGAACTTGGGATATAGGGATTTATTATTCAGGGTCTTTTACAACAGAAAGTTAACACATGTAGTCATGTGGATATATCCTTTTTAGTTTTTTTTAAGGGAGGTATTCTATCTCAATAATCGTGGCTGATCATTTCTTTAAATAAATTATTTATTTTATTTAACAGTATAACAAGTATAGGAAGTGTCACCTTTAAAGTTCATTTAATTGGTTGAGTAATTATTTTAATTATTAATAGTAACTGGGAATGAAATCATTTATCTTCATTAATTTATATACTGCATTTTAAAAGGAACACATGATATAAATTTTATATTTTATTAAATAGTTTAATGGGAGCTTATTTTGAGGTTAATGATTATTTTAAATTTTCAATTCATTGATGGTGTGACATAGCAATTATTTTCTTGGATTCAGTTAATATTTTTCAGGTGGCCTTGTTGAGACAGGATACTTATTTATTTAACTATTTTAAAGGGGAATTAAAGATGACTGTTGTATTTATTTATTCATTATATTTTTATTATGAGATAGAATAATAAAAGGGGATTTGTTAATTATTTAATTCTTGAGTTTTCATTGCAAGTCCCGTCTCACTGGATCCAGCGCAATTTTTAGCTTCTCTAGGCCTTAGCCTAGTTTTAATTAACTTGTGGCCGCTCTTTACAAAAAGAAATATTCTTTTTGTTTTAACTACTCAAGATGAAGTAGGGGTTTCAGTGGTGAAGGGGAGGAATCGAAGGAAGAGTCAGAAGAGCGGTCTGCAGATGCTGCGCAGGGGAGTATAGTTGTAAGTGTTCGGAAGACTGAAGAGTCTGAGTTTGCGGATGGACACGGTGATGTCCAGGCTCCAAGTGTTTCTGAGGTTGCGGATGGACAAGGGGATGTCCATGCTGCAAGTGTGGTGGAAGGAGATGAGGTAGAAGTTGAGGAGAAATTTGGTGGCAGCGTTGTGGAGTGTGCGAGTGAGAATGATGTAGTGTGTGAAGATGTGGAGACGCCTTCTGTAAGTAGTGTTGAGGATTCCGACGAACGGAAAGAAGTTTCATGCGGACCAGATGAGCAACTAGAGGATGATGAAGATGTGCAGTGTTCGGATGGTGGTAGTGGACGTCATGGCGATGATGTTGATGATGAACGTGTTGATGAAAAGGAGGACGAAAAGGAGTTTATGCGGTTGAAGATGGATCAGAGGAGCAACTGAAAGATGATGAGGAGGTGCAGTGTCATGACGTTGATTTGGATTATGGGGACAAAGAAGGGGAAATTGTAGAAGAGAAGGTAGAAGCAGAGGAGTTAGATGATGAGGATAATCCAAATCGGGGTGAAAGTAGTGATGTAAGTTGCCTTGATTCTGATTCAGAGGAAACCAGTCAGTACAGCTCAACATGAGATAATTTCTCAGAGAGTGGTGTCCGAAAGGAACGAGTACCTAAAGTCCGTCACAGAAAGGTGAGAAGAAGCGGTTAACGGGTAGCGGGTAAATGTTCCCCACAGTCCCAGTGGTGTTCATCTATTTCAGGGTTGCGCCCCTGCCCACGCGAGCCTTGGTTTCCTCCATTCATGCTTATTTCCGGAGGGAGCCATGTCCTTACCCTTAGTCCTAGCTATTGATCTTTTAATGATCCTTGCCCTTTTCATCTTCCTGATTTTTATACCCCTCCTATTAGAAAGGACAAAAAAATGGAGAAAGGAAAAAAGAGAAATCAAAAGGAGAAAGTTAGAGATCTTGCCGAGAGTGGTCTTGGAGATCGTCAGTTTCCCCTGTTTTGGAAAGTTACCATGGAGAAGTTGTGTGGTGTTGTTTCGTTGTTCTATTGTTTCTGTTGTTGTAGATTGATTGCTGGTTAGTGTAGGGTCGGTCCATGCCGCATTCCCTGGTTGATTTCCCTGGTGTTTTATTTTTAGGTTGAGAGTGGTTTGTTAGACGGTGAGAAGTAAACCCTCCTATAGTTATGGTCTTTTTGAAAGAGCAAGATGAAGCAAGAGAGAGTAAACGCTGGGATGGATGTTCGCGTGCCCTCTGCGCGGTCTTCTCTGCCTTGTTAATCGTGTCCGCCCACCCTAGTGTGGGGAGGTGGGCCAGTCATGTGTCAAGGATTGATGATGCCTTGTTTTGCTGTACATAGCTGGTCGGTCCACAAGGTGGACGATTCTCGAAGGGTACTCGCATATCAAGGTTAGTAGCACCTTGTTGGCCTTCGGGCATGGATATGTGAGTACCAGTAGAGGTAGGCGGTGGTCACTGGAGAGGGTGACATGTTGGGGCGGTCCTGAGAGTTTGGCATGGCGGGGAGGACTCGCGTGGGGATGGTCGCAGTGTGGTGGAGATTCTCAGTCCTAGGAGGGGGGGATGTAGAAGTCAATGGTCCTGGGTGGCAAAATTTTGTTCCGTGGTAGATGTTGTTTGGTTCCTGGATCTCAGTTGTTGAGTTTAGGAGGCCTTGGTGGTCAGTACTCAGAGCTGGGGTAGCAATTCTTGTCTTTCTCCTTTTCTTCTATACACACACTTACACCTCCTCTTTCGGACACACACTGGCATACTTACACTCCTTCCTTCTGCTTCTTTCGTTTTCCTGAGGCACTGAACCCACCAAGAGCGAATAAGAGTCTGAGATTTTCCAAGAGTCCTACAGCAGTCGCGGTCGAGAACTGGTATCGTTTTGAGGCAACCATGTTGCCCTTTTGGGGTGAGGGTGTGCCGTACTTTGTTCGGCCCGAGAAAGGCGAAGCTCGGTTGCAGAGACGGGTTACTTTCTTTTAAAACGGGCGGGTTCTTGACGTCACGCAATGCCACTGCATTATTACTTCAATAATTATTACTTCAATGCCTAAATCAACATTTGCAGACTACATCATACACATACCTTAGAATTTATGTCATTGCTGTTACTTAGACAACACACTTCTGCCGAGCCATTGTCGCTTATGTACAAACCAATATAAATTCTACCCTTCTTAACATTTCTTCTGTACTTGTCCACTGAGTCTAAAACTTTGTAATAACTTTTATCAATAATTTGCTGAAGAGCTTCTTCTGCCGACTTCCAACTGCATCCAGTTTCTATAATGATTCCGGCATCGTCACGGTTCCTGACGGTCACTATATCACTATACACCATCGTACCGTTAACTTTTCTGCCAACTTCAACGTCGGTAAAACTGAACGATTCAGAATTTTTTAGATGAAAATAAATGTTACCTTTTAAAGCATTTTCGTTATTTGGCAAGGTCACATTGCTGTACAAGTCAGTTATAGAATTTCTGAAATCAGCCAGTGAATCTGTGTTATTTTCGTCAATAGTTAATGTATTTAGTGCTTGTAAAAACAGTTTAGTTTTTGAAAAATCTGTGTTGCAGTTCGTTAAAAAGTACAACTGGCTATATACTGCATCATACAGATGAAGGTAAATTTCTTTGTTTGGAATAGTTAAGGAAACTCTATCGTCAAATGTATTGTATGTGGGATTGAAATAACCATTGTCTGATAGGAAGATAAGGAATGTTGCAGCTTCCAAATTACTGTAGTTCCTGTGATTTATCATTATGTCTTTCAAAATCATGATATCGCTAATCGATATCTGTTTTCTTGTTCCTATTGTGAACGCCTTCCAATCTAGAAGTTGTGTAATTAATCTTCGTATTTCTGTCTGTACAAATAATTTATCCAAGTCTGTTAAGCCGGCACTGTCGATCCAGTAGTCTTTCAGTTTTTCATACTGTAAATAGTTCAAAATTGACCAGGTGCTGTAGACCTTGTCTGCTGAACCTTCTGTCTTATAGCCGTCGTAATAAGACCTCACGTCTTCGTAGCTATGTATAATATTGAAGTAATTGAGTTTTTCTCTCATCTCTTCCTCTGTCAGTCCATAATACGTGACCAGCGGATGATTTCCCAGGAAAGAAAAATGAGGAACGGTGTTTGCGTCTAATGACAGAATTCCAGATAACCGTACGCATGCATTAATCAAAGCTCTTTCAACATAACTGTTGGCTTCCAGTAATTCTGACATCACGTCGCTGAAAAATTGTATAGTTTTATGTACATCTGTTTCAGAAAAGTCACGTGTTAATAATACCCAAACAGGAGCATCAAAGTCATCAATTAAGACTATTACTTTACGGTTAAAATGCATGTACAACATTTCTGATAGATATTCCAAACCTTTTCTTAACTGTCTTTCTGTTAAGCCTTCATACGTCATATCGTCAATATATAACGAAGCACGCCTCTTTTCGCTGTCATCCAGCCGAGTACTGTTAAGTAGGTACCTGTGTTCCTTAAATGCTTTGTGTACTATGCTTGCAAAATCACCTAAAATATCATCAAAATTACGTCCTTTTATTTGTTTAAAATTAGCATAAATAACGGGATACTGTCCGCAATGTAAATAAAAGAAAGTGTTATTGTTCAAATTGAAAATATTCATATTGTGTTTTATAAAGAGACCGCAGTTGACAGTTTGATTGGAAGATATCAAACGGTTTTCTGTCTGCAGGAACGCCTTCAGCATCTTCATATTCACAGATTTTCCGAAGCGCCTCAGCGCAGTTACAAGAGCTATTCGCAGATTCATATTTAAGAAGTCTTGTGCGATCAGCGATTTGTTGACAAAGCACGGAGACTGCACGACTGCACTGAATTCCGACTCGCACACAATGCACGATCTCTTCACTTCCCCCTGTAAAATGACATTGAAATTAGTCGTTAAATTCATTATACATAGATGATGGGCTATATGTATCAAATAACAAAAACACAAATGCAGATAACATATTAAAACAAATCAATAACATACATCCAAAAAAACAATCCACAGAAGAAAAAGAAAAACATAACAATATCAACTATTTAGACATAACCATCAAAAGAAACAACAACCACATACAATATGCAATATACAGAAAACCAACTTCTACTAACATCATTATACCTAACCATTCTGACCACCCACCACAACATAAAATTGCAGCATTCTATTCACTTTCTAACAGAATGTACAAAATTCGCCTAAACAAACAAGAAACAGACAAAGAAAGAAATATAATATACCAAAATGCTTATGAAAATGGATACAATAAAAATACTGTAAACAAAATAGAAAATAAAGTCAAATATAAAATAAAATCTGAACAATTAAAAATTAGTCAAAATGAACAACACAAATAATAACAACAATAAAAAATGGGCCACATTCACATACATAAATAATAAAATGACAAAACTAGCAAAACTATTTAAAAACACAGATATTAAAATAGCATACAAAACTAAAATAATTTACAAAAACTAAATAACCCATAGAGCTAAGATAATACAACCAATGGCATATTCAAAATTGAATGCCAAGATTGCAATAAATATTACTTAGGACAAACAAAAAAACAGCTGGAAAAACGTTATTTTGAACACCTAAATCCTTACAAAAAAACACAAATATATAAATTTAATTTGGCCGCAAATGCAATAAACGGTGAGACATGAATTCCCAGACGTAACCAATATGACACTAATAAAACACATACCACACAAAAGCACCATAATGAACATTTGGAAAAATTTACAAATAAAGAACGTAAAATACAAAACAAACTAATACCTGAACAAATAAAAATCAATACAAAACATGACACAATTTTCAAAGCACTCAACATCGAAAATACACAAAATACTAACACATACACCACAATAACTCACAATAAAACCAATTTAAAGTACCAGAAGCCAACAGGAAGCCACAATAATAACCAATCAAACACATAAGTACTTCACCAGTAACAAAATCCGGAAGGCTGATGATGGGTACAAGATGGTACCCGAAACATGTTCCAAATAAGGAGAAAATATCTATAGGTAAAGTGATTATAAATATTAAATATATATACATCAAGAAACAGACTGTAGCAAAAGTGTTTGAATACATATATATATATATATATATATTTTTTTCTATATAAGTAACTCGATGTATCTTGCAGTAATTATATAATTTGTGATGTTTTCAATTTGTTTCTTCTGCAAGTAGATTATATTGTATATTCTTTTAAACACCTGACGCACGTTTCACTGAAAAATATCAGTATCATCAGAGGTTTCTAAGTGAATTAATAACAATCGAAATAATTCTATTAATATAAATATTTGGGAAAATCTTAACATTTACAAACACAATAACAATAATTTATTAATTAAAGAACAAACCCAAATAAAAAACAAAACAACACGATCTATTTAAAATTATAAATTTACTAAAAAATAAAAATAAAAATGAATAACATATAAACAAATTTCAAATATAACCGAGAAAACAGCTGCTGAAGAAAATAAACATTAAAACAATCGTTAACTAATCGACCTAAATCGATTATAAGTTATTTTATTTTACATTAAGATCGATACAAATTCGATTAGTCGTTAATTTTATATTAATAGAATTATTTCGATTGTTATTAATTCACTTAGAAACCTCTGATGATACTGATATTTTTCAGTGAAACGTGCGTCAGGTGTTAAAAAGTATATACAATATAATCTACTTGCAGAAGAAACAAATTGAAAACATCACAAAAAAATATATACACATGTATATACAATATTTAATTCTTGTAATGAATTTACCTCAACATATTTCTTTCCTTATTAGGAACATGTTTCGTGTACTATTTTGTACCCGTCCTCAGCCTTCCGGCTTTTGTGTCTGGTGAAGTACATGTGTGTTGGTTGGCCGTTATTGTGGCCTCCTGCTGGCTTCTGGCATTTTAAATTGGTTTTATTGTGTGTGATTGTGGTGTATGTATTAGTATTTTGTGTATTTTCGATGTTGAGGGCTTTGAAAATTTTGTCATGTTTTGTATTGATTTTTAATAGTTCCGGTATTAGTTTGTTTTGTGTTTTTATAACGTCTCAGCTACGATATAACATCGGGAACCTGTGCATACTTACCTCAGAACACTTGAACACTTGCACGGGCTGCCATACTCGTAATTAACTTTTAATTACTAATTAAACCAGCAGTAGTTATAACTAAAGGAACTTTTACATGGGGGTCTGATGATTTATTCACTCACTGTTTTAGTGTAAAGTAACGACATCTCTTTATTAAAGCATTACTACAACAGCTCTACATAAATATTCCCATATAAGGTTTTCTGAATCAAAGATTACAATTTATAACAGACTTTGGTAAAGGACTGGGGCCAAAACATATGTATTTATCAGTGCTAGCGTTATCCACGGATCCGGGACCTTAAACTTGTGTATGAGTTAAGCTCGCTTATTTATATTCTATAATACTATTTGGGGGCGATTTGAAGAATGGACTTAATCTAAAATTTGTATCAGTGAAGCTATACATATACATCAACATTATTCGGTACTACAAATATTTTGAATTCTAAAACACACTACATCTTATAAAGTGGATATCATTACAGTCTTTCTATTTTTTTTTATTTCAACTGTCTTTAACAATTCATTGGTTAGAATTTTAATTAATCACGGAGAACATGTCTCCGTGTCACCTGCCATATCCATCAGTTTACTCGTAGTCCGGGTCCTTGGTCCTTATGGTGTTCGTCAGCGGTTGATCTTAAGTGGAGTTAACTTTCCTGTTGAAGTTCCTGAAGTGGTTACTTCATAATCAAGTAGCGTGGAGGTTCTCAGAAGTCTCGTAGGTAAACATCGTTAGTGGTATAAGTGCCGTAAATGTTCTTGTTTGTTGCAGAATCGCATGTCACATTATTGTTTATAAAAGTTCTACCTTTTGGTAGCTCGTACCATATTATTTAAAACGACATAGACATCTTACAAATTAAACAAATGAGATGTCATCCCTTACACAGTTATTTATGCATTTCGTTTTTTAACATTTAGACTACTACCACACTAATTTGGCAATACTTTTGCTACACATTGTTGTGTCTGTCTTCTAAATACAAACATTCTGTCTTTCTCTGACACATGGTTCAAACGCGTGTTTTCTACGCGAGCGCTTCATCTCGACTCTCTACTATGTAGGAAGGGTCAGTTAATCGCGCGGAATTTACGCGTCGCAACAAAATAGTTCCACATTTATCTTCTATTTAAGGGGTTAAAGATTGACTTTTTAAATATCCAAAGATATTCTTAATTACAGACTTCATTATAGTACACTACAGTGGTTTTTATTATTTATTTATTTAATATTAATTTACCAGGATTATTAGTTTGTTTAGGGGTCGGTATTCAAGTGAATTCCGGTTAGCGCATGTCTATGCACAGTTAAATAACAAGGGTTTCCCTATCTGTAAACTCGTATACCTTATATTTTATTATTAAAACTCTTTATTAAATATTATTATGATTTATGATAGCGATAAAAATTAGTTTAAATGTGCGATTTATTAAAATTTAAAATTTCTCAGCTTTTACATTCCCTATTTATTAATTATTTTATTTTTAATTAATGAAATCGTCACATACTCCGCCGCTTAAAACAGACATGGAGGAAATTTTAATAAGAAGAATTCGAAAGTGGTACTGGGAGTATGCTTGTGGATTACCGCATGAAATATACTTAGTACTCATTTTCTTTTCTTCCGTGAACTTCCCTTTATCTCGTTTCTTAAAGGCTACCTTAATTTTATTTCTACTACTAATTTCCCACAACTTCACAATATCGTGGCCCGACTGATTACATTTTGCATACTCTAACTCTATTAGTTAGCTTTCTGCACTTTCTTTAACCCTTGTAAAGAACTCTTTCAGTACGGCGCCGTTGTGACTTTGTTACGTTTCTTATCTCTATCTCTTAATACTACTAAGGTAATCTAAAGTCGATCCCATACTCGACCTTAGATCATTTCTTAACTGTAATTGCTTATTCTACTGAGATAAGCGGAATTTCACGAAGGGGAATCTTTATTTACTTTTAAGAACCAGCTGTTACAAACTATGCAAGAGGGGTCAAACACTTTACACTGGTGCATTGTATTATACACAGGGGTGGTGCCTATTGTTTACTTCGGTACCACTTTAGGATTTCATAACAATTGGGGTCGCTTCCTACAATACTAAACACGACTACTTCCTGCACGAACGAGTTTGGCTTATTCTGGCTCGCTGGGGAATTATTTTCAAGCAGGCCACAACCGGGTGTTTACATTATTCAAATATTCTTTTATTATTACTACCTTTTTACTTATTTCACTACTACACTTTTATAACACGTTAGTATAATTTAAGATATTATTAAACTTTTTATTTAAAGGACTTATTATTTATTTATTTTTATTTAGGGCACGTTTATTTACTTTGTTTAATTTTACTTTGTTTAAAAGTTTTGTTTCGGGGTAAGGGGTTTAACACTTTATCTAACAATAGAGAGGGTTAACCAAAGCATTTTGGAAATGTGAATCACTACAAATACTTATTCTACTATTCGTACTAAATTCTATACTACTCTTTCTTGTTTTTTTACAAATAAACAATTAAAGTTCACATTTAAAATTTATATTGGTAGTGCGAGAAGTACATTTCAGAGAAAGAGAAATCTCACACAGGCGTCAATATACATTCAACGAAGGGTGAAATTCTCGGTCACTACGCACAGGATGATACACGCTTCTTATAACAATAGAACCATCGAAGAGGGTTGGGTATTGTCTAACTCAACTTTGCGCGAGGTAACTATGACAGTTTTACACAGGCGTGGACAAGAAAATTAACCGGTCAGATTTTGTTTACAAACCGACACGTTGATGAATGAAATTTTGACAAGTACGTACCTGATGTTGTTACGTATACATGTGGCGTTACGTTAACATTGAGTAAACTCCTACATCTAATTCACAATAACAGTTACCTATTTACTATACTATTATAATAATAATTATCATTTTTATTTTATTTCAAATTTTAGACATATATTAAAGTACATGAGTGAATAGATCAACAGGGTGTCACAAGATTACACAATTTTTTATTAAACAAAACAGAGTGGCGCATTTTATATGCGTCACGATGGACACAATTATTTTTTTTTTTACAAAGCAGAATTGCGCATCTTATAACGTCTCAGCTACGATATAACATCGGGAACCTGTGCATACTTACCTCAGAACACTTGAACACTTGCACGGGCTGCCATACTCGTAATTAACTTTTAATTACTAATTAAACCAGCAGTAGTTATAACTAAAGGAACTTTTACATGGGGGTCTGATGGTTTATTCACTCACTGTTTTAGTGTAAAGTAACGACATCTCTTTTATTAAATCATTACTACAACAGCTCTACATAAATATTCCCATATAAGGTTTTCTGAATCAAAGATTACAATTTATAACAGATTTTGGTAAAGAACTGGGGCCAAAACATATGTATTTATCAGTGCTAGCGTTATCCACGGATCCGGGACCTTAAACTTGTGTATGAGTTAAGCTCGCTTATTTATATTCTATAATACTATTTGGGGGCGATTTGAAGAATGGACTTAATCTAAAATTTGTATCAGTGAAGCTATACATATACATCAACATTATTCGGTACTACAAATATTTTGAATTCTAAAACATACTACATCTTATAAAGTGGTTATCATTACAGTCTTTCTATTTTTTTTTTTTTATTTCAACTGTCTTTAACAATTCATTGGTTAGAATTTTAATTAATCACGGAGAACATGTCTCCGTGTCACCTGCCATATCCATCAGTTTACTCGTAGTCTGGGTCCTTGGTCCTTATGGTGTTCGTCAGCGGTTGATCATAAGTGGAGTTAACTTTCCTGTTGAAGTTCCTGAAGTGGTTACTTCATAATCAAGTAGCGTGGAGGTTCTCAGAAGTCTCGTAGGTAAACATCGTTAGTGGTATAAGTGCCGTAAATATCTTGTTTGTTGCAGAATCGCACGTCACATTATTGTTTATAAAAGTTCTCACTTTTGGTAGCTCGTACCATATTATTTAAAACGACATAGACATCTTACAAATTAAACAAATGAGATGTCATCCCTTACACAGTTATTTATGCATTTCGTTTTTTAACGTTTAGACTACTACCACACTAATTTGGCAATACTTTTGCTACACATTGTTGTGTCTGTCTTCTAAATACAAACATTCTGTCTTTCTCTGACACATGGTTCAAACGCGTGTTTTCTACGCGAGCGCTTCATCTCGACTCTCTACTATGTAGGAAGGGTCAGTTAATCGCGCGGAGTTTACGCGTCGCAACAAAATAGTTCCACATTTATCTAAGGGGTAAATAGTTCTTCTATTTAAGGGGTTAAAGATTGACTTTCTAATTATCCAAAGATATTCTTAATTACAGACTTCATTATAGTACACTACAGTGGTTTTTATTATTTATTTATTTAATATTAATTTACCAGGATTATTAGTTTGTTTAGGGGTCGGTATTCAAGTGAATTCCGGTTAGCGCATGTCTATGCACGGTTAATTAACAAGGGTTTCCCTATCTGTAAACTCTTATTCCTTATATTTTATTATTAAAACTCTTTATTAAATATTATTATGATTTATGATAGCGATAAAATTAGTTTAAATGTGCGATTTATTAAAATTTAAAAATTTTCAGCTTTTACATTCCCTATTTATTAATTATTTTATTTTTAATTAATGAAATCGTCAGATTTTATGTTTGTATATTTGTAAATTTTTCCAAATGTTCATTATGGTGCCTTTGTGTGGTATGTGTTTTTATTAGTGTCATGTTGGTTATGTTTGGGAATTCATGTCCCGTGTTTATTGCATGTGTGGCCAAATTGGATTTGTATATTTCTGGTTTTTGTATACGTTTAGGTGTTCAAAATAACGTTGTTTCAGTTGTTTTTGTTTGTCCTATGTAACATTTATTCCAATCTTGGCATTCAATTTTGTATATACTATTGGTTATTGTATTATCTTTGTTGTGTGGGTTATTTAGTTTTTGTAAGTTTTATATGCTATTTTAATGTGTGTGTTCTTAAACAGTTTTGTTACCTTTGTCATTCCCATTTTATATTGTTGTTATTAATTTTATTTTGTTCATTTTTATTGATTCTTAATTGTTCAGTTTTTATTTTATATTTTATTTTATTTCCTATTTTGTTTACAGTGTTTTAATTATATCCATTTTCACAAGCAATTTGGTATATTATATTTCTTTCTTTGTCTGTTCCTTGTCTGTTTAGGGGTATTTTGTACATTCTGTTAAATAGTGAGTAGAAAGCTGCTATTTTATGTTGTGGTGGGTGGTCAGAATGGTTAGGTATAATGATGTTAGTGGATGTTGGTTTTCTTTATATTGCTTTCTTCTTGTATGTGGTTATTGTATCTTGTGATATTTATGTCTAAATAGTTGATTTTGTTGTGATTTTCTTTTTCTTCGGTGAATTGTATTTTTGATGTATGTTATTGATTTGTTATCTCCATTTGTATTTGTGTTACTTGATATATGTAACCCATCATCTAGATATCTTAGCCAAACATATATTCAAACAAAAAACATGGTTCTCGAAACATGTTCCTAATAAGGAAAAAATATCTTGAGGTAATTTCAGTTTAAATATTAAATATACCGTAATATATATTAATATACATATATATATATATATATGTATGTAAAATTTACAAATTTTATGATGAAGTCTATGGTCAATAATAATGACTGTGGCAATGGGAAATAATAATGACACAGAAAGAGTTCCCGCAACACCCCCTCATTGATGCTATACAAATCGTTTTTTATTTTGGAAAACAAAGTCATTATAGAGACAGGAAGACCGAGCACAAATGTACAGGTCTAGTGAGGGTCTGATTAATTCTGTAGGAAGAAAAGGGTGCCCATTATCACTTTCCCTTTTTAATTTATGTACAGACGATGTAATACACAATTGGCAGATAAACCTTCCGGAGCATTTTAAGATTGGTAAGTTGTTTGTTACGACTATGTGGAACTCGGATAGTAGCTAGCAGATGGCTGTACTCTCATTGCGTGGAATCTGCATGGATTACTTATTACAGAATACCACATTGATGTCAAAGGTCGTGTCTTTCCATGCAGCTGATACCATACGGGCAAACGTTGTACTGTTCTGGGGCGGGACAGCGATATTGAATATCTGGGATATAATGTAAACATGACGTGGGGAATGAGGTACATAAAGTCAACCATATGCACATGCGGGTTCATCAGGAGATCTCTAAAATCAACGCGTAAAGAAACACGCCTAAATTTCTGCAAGGTGATGACCCGCGTATTCAAGCGGCCAAAATGAGATTTCTCAGGCATCTTAGAAGAAATGCAGATAGAGGCTTACATAAGAAACCAAATATTATGGGTATACTCGATAGGATTGCTCGATATCAGCTAAATTGGTGGTTGATAAATCTTAACCGAATGGACGACTGCCGCATCGCCAAACAAGTATCGAATTACGGAGAGTTGAGACTCCGAAGAAACGTTGGTGTGACCAGCTCTAGCCGACCTACTTGACACCGGAACAAACAATTTTTAGTTTAAAATGTAGCTGAATATGTCGACCAAACAACAGACACTAGTTACACAAATTCAGGTTTTATAAAGCTACATTCAAACTATATGATGATAAAATGTTAGTCTTAATTATTGATGTTTGCCAAAATTTCGGTTATAATTTTATTCCAAGTTCTTTTACTTATACTAGCGTCTGTATAACGTCCAGACGCTATACTATCGTCTGTATGTGTCTTATACTATCGTCTGTAGACGATTCCAGATTCTAGAAATCGAAACAGTGTAAAATAATTACGATGGAGGCAGACAGGGTAGAGAATTCACGTGATAGAGATCACCTACCGCTAAGATGTTATAAAGAATTATTGTTTAACTTAAAGTCTGTTAACGCAACTACCTTTATTCTACAACAAGATTATCTATTAGTCTCATATCAGTAATATGACCATATGAAAAGCCACAGTCCAGTTTGAAACTAATGTCTATGTCTGTTTAGGAGATTTAGCAAAATCTTAAAGAAAAACAAAATTGTAATAAAATCTCCAAATAATTTATTAATACAAAAGACAACTTGTAAACTAAGTAAGGAAAAATTGATTCGTAATATTTAGAAGTATATTATATTATATTATATTATATTTTTGGGAGGGGGGTAGTAATTTTATATTTGAACGAGCAAAGCGACTTCTCAGTTTTATCTCGACCGTTTGTGTATCTGTCTACGTGTCAATCTGTCTTTTTAGATTATGGTTCACCATTACTTTTGAATATATTAACTGATTTTCATACAGTCTTACAAGCGTGTCCATACTTTCCTCTTACATATCTCTGTTGTTCTTGAGATCGATTCCCCCCAAAATGAGGGGCAAAAACGTGGGAGGATCAAAAAGGAAAAAGTCACAAAAATCCATGTACGATTTCAAATTAAAAGGCACCAAAATTTAAATATGATATTTATTTTTGAAAATATCAACATTTGGGGACGCCGGGGTCCAAAAAGTGGGTCAAAATTTTGATAAAAGAGCAAAAATCCATAGTGGGTTAATTAACGGGAAAAGTAAAACAATAATCACATAAATCCATGTAGGATTTCAAATTAAAGGGCAAAAATTAACCAAAATCCGTGTATAGTAGGCAGTTTGAAAAGGATTCTTAATTTTAGGACACAAGGTCCCTTCAAGAGAATAACTTAAAATTTGAAAGCTGTGAAAAGATGTCACACTAAAATTTTTATCCAAATCCAAATCGAAATGTCTTGTTTATTATGTAAATTTTCCAAATTTTAAGGCACCACGTGTCAATAAAAATAAAATTTTTTTAAAAATTAAAATTTTATATAGAGAATTAAGTTACTGAGAATTTTTTTCAAAGTATAAACTCTCCACTTTTAATAATTTCGACAGAATTAATATCTGTGACATTTCCTGCTAAATCTTTGTCAGATACATTTACAAAAAGAAAATTTCAGATATTACTGTCAGTAATGTCTATTTATCAAAATATTACATTTAGGACTGTCTAAATCTAAGTATAAAAATATACTTTAAACTAAAGTAACAAGCTGAACTACTTTAAGTAAAAATCCTTCCTCACTTAAAAATTATGATTATAAATTTACTAAATATCGAATTTAGTAGTTTGTAAATGTTAGTGTTTGTTGCTTTACAATTTTTTTTACTAAAAAAACCGTAGAGTAATCGGGGTTGTGATATCTTACCTTTATCTCTTTCCTTGCATGTAAAAATCCTGGTATTAAAACACAAGTGTTTATTATTGACAAATGATAAAACAATTTGAATATCATTTTTTCTTTGACTAAGAAAATCTGTAAGTTCGTTTTTAGCGTGTTACAATATGATGCTTTCCAAAGGAGTTATGCTTCTAAACTGCGACAGCCAGAAGGAACTAGTTCTACCTAACGAAAAGAAGTGTTTCATTAAACAACAATATTGCATCTGTCCCATTAATTCTATTGTTAATAAAGATAAAAAATATTAGAAAGTGGATAAGGACATATCTGTTGTTATAATATCATGTTTTTACATTTTAATCTAAAAATATAAACCTTTTAAACTAGAATTAAAAAGTTTTATCTAATTGTCGTTTGAGTTGAGCGTTGATGACCAATTAATACTTTAACGATTTGTAATACATATGATTTATAACACGTTGAAATTAAAATTTTGAATTTGTTAAAAAATTTTTTAATAAATAGGAGTTGTAACCCCCCTCTAAAGAAATCAATATAGTAAATGTAATAGAAATATCACATGCGCGCGCGCACACACACACAGACCACACACGTAAAACACTCTGTGCCCATGCTCACACATCCTCTTCCAGGCCTCTAAACATCATTGCTTCCTCCACACCATGCCTCAACCTTTTTCGGGGTTCTTCTCGTCCCCTTCTTTTATTCCAAAAGTGATGGTGTGTACAACAGCTACATTTGCTGATGGCACACCATTATTAGCTGCCGGTAACAATTTAGAAATAGTAACAAACATTCTTAAACGGTACATTTAAATGTTAGTTATGCCAGTAGATGGAAAAAAAATGGAGCACAATGAGAAAACTGAATGGGAAAAAATCTACTCATGTCAATTTCACCAACAGGGAAACAGAGCACTTACCGTTTTGAATCATTCATCACTTGCAATTTCTACAAAGTATCTGGGCTTGACTGTAATGCTAAGCTTAATTGGTAAGAGCATGTCAAGACAGAACGTGACGAACTTGGAATAAGATTTTAAGAAACTGTGATGGCCATTTGGAACTGTCACTGCATAATAAACAGTTACTAAACAAATACATTTTGAAACCGCTGCGGGTTTATAGTGTGCAACTTTTGGGTTGTAAAAAGAATCCAACATTAAAATAATTCAAACTATTCGAAATAAAGTGCTTTGCGGTATTGTTGATAGACTGTGGGAACGATGTGGGAATTGGGAGCGATGACATCCATCAAGACGTGAGATCAAGGATTGAGTATAAATACAAACGAAGACTTTATAAACATCAAAATAATGAAGTATTACAACTGCTTGAAAAGCTAGACAAGGTGGGGTAGTTTGACAAAGACAGAAACCGTTTGATCTGGTGTAGGTAAGTGAAGTGTTTAAAGAAATATCTTGTACACAAGCAACGTGTAAACTACAGTGAGACGTGAGCCAGCGGGAGCACATTCTATGCACTGCTAACGTAGTAATGAGAATAAAATTACTTGCTAGTTTGTAATTTGTTTCAATATAAATAAATGAAACAAATTAATCACATATATAAAAATTGGTATGGAGAACCATACATGACTTCCATGTCCTAAAATGTATATTTAAAATCATTTAAATATTAATTAAATAAGTGGATGCTTGAGTTCTGAAGAAATTACGTATCAGCTAAAATCGTACCACCATGTCAGGTGGATTAAGACTATCCTCAACCTTCGTGAGGAAGGACTGTACTTTTGGATAAAATGTCTGTAGGTCGAACGAAGAGCTAGCTAAAGGTAGCTGCGATCTGATACCTGTAATGAAATTGGACTCTCGCTGCGAGGGGCCGAGGGATGACTATAGTGTTATCAAAGTCTTTCCTGTCAATACTATATTAGTCATTTTTCTTTTTTAAAATCGAGTCTTGATTTCTTTCTTTCCATTTGTCTTCTGATTTCCTGAACGACTATTCTGTTCACCCGTATAATTATAAATTTCTCAGCAAAACATTTCTTCCTTAATACGTTTGTGTCTCCTGTTTAACACCCACCATTCTGATCCATGTCATAACGTTATATTCCACACAGGCTAGTAAATTACTAGCCATCAGGGAGGTCAAAATATTTTCAAGGCGGGGCAAACAATTTTCCAAAGGAGAAGAATATTTATATATTTTTCATACATACACACATGCACATATTAGTTTATAATTCTCATATCATAATAGAAATAGTACACAGATTGTATTATTTGCTTTAATACAACAACACTGCTCAGCGATCCACAGGAAGCAAATCGAAGTCCACCTTTTCGGCTTTCACGCATTGGGTTGGTGTGAGTTTCGGCACTTTCCATTTAAAAAGCGTGCAAACATAAGAAAATAAACATGAGTGAGGCCAGAAATAACGCGAATTTTGCATGTGTGTGTGTGCGTGTGTGTGTGTATCCTGTTGGCCTTTTTATCGCGGTAATCACAATAATAAAACTTTCGAAAAGTAAATATTATATAATTGAGATATGCTAGCCTGCCACGAACGATGTATTTTCACTCATACGTGATTTAAATTAAAAAGAGAAATATAGAATTTTGTTAAAGTGGAATGAAATGTTTCCATAGAAACTACTTATTTGTTGTCAGTAACGTAGTACACATATAAAACTTATAAAAATTTACCTCCTCCATCATCAACTACCATTTTAATTTATAAAAAAATTACCACCTCCTCCCTTCAACTACCCTTTTCATTTATAGATATTTCATCTACCTTTCTACAGTGGATTATTATGACCTTTTCACGATACTTTATTTATCAAAATTAAGCACTTTACTCTTGTTAAAACGTAAAACGTTGCTGGTAAACTACCCCTTCCCCTTAACCGATCATCACCAAAATCAACAGACCTCGAGTCCTCTACAATTCAGGACTGTATGCAAAATATTATTTGATTCTGCTTGAATTTGCAGCTGTTATCCTTTGCAATATAAAAAATTCTACACACAGACACACACAGATATTTTTCGAAAAATTACTTTTTTCATGTTTTGATTGTAGTACAATCAGAATCTGCCGTTATCTCGAACACGATTTTTTTCACAATGACCACACTTCCACTTCCTTATGGAACATGGAAGTAAAATGAATTGTACATTGTAGGTTAAATAAACCTTTCAACTGAGAATGTGAAAACACAGATTTCAACAAAATGCGCTTACGTACGTACAAGAAACTAAATGCCTGAATAGAAAAATAGTATTATGAGACGGCTCACGGATCGTCGTATTGTACAAATACATACACCAATGAAGTCACTGATTACCACCTTTAATTATCCACAAATAACTATTTGAAATCAACAAGGTAATCAACATTTCACACAATGATCACTTTCAACTAATCCGCACTTTACAATTTCGCCAGGTGCAAGTAACTGACTAAGCCGGCCGCTATCGCTTACATAGATCCCGCAGAGGTTCCAGAATAATTTTCCATACTCATGGCGGAGTGCCGACATAGTTCGAACAGTCTGAAGGCTATGTGAGTGCACGACCTGGACACAGCCGCCTCACGTAGAGAAACCTGTATTGTGACGTCGAGAATATTACGTAATTGTCACAGCAAAAAATATATATATATGTATATAGTACTGGTAAATAATTTTACGTAGTGGCACATTTTATGTGGGGAGTTAAGTGATTTTATGTAGTGACATATGTTCTCACGCGCGCGCGTGTATGCGTATATTGTTTTTTTTTTTTTTTTTTAGCGTACTCTTCAAGTTTCTTGCAGTAACAGCATAGTACTGCTACACTGAAGTCATCGATAACATATGATACACTTTGCACGCTTCGTGATCACGCAACGCTCTCGAAGTTTCCATACACGCGCTCCAGACGTCTGTCGGCATCCAGCTGATTACACTACACAGGTGGAATATAAAAACACACCTTCCGAAACAGAAAGTTTCAGTGTGGACTTGCGATATGAGAGTGTCTTACAGGAGTCGTTATAAGCCCCATTTACACACTAGGGTTTCTTGTGAATCCTCAGCGTTTGCAAACGGCTGTAGCGTGATCTCAACCTACGTGCAGGACTTAGCTCTTATCGCATTTACACAGACACTCCAACATCTCATACTTCAGTTTCGTTTAAGATGTCCAACAGTGAAGTCTCACTATTGACATCGTTGTGGGTTACTATTTTAAAACTATCGTAATTAAAACAAATATAAATGGCATGTTTTAAGGACAACATTGAAAAGTTCATTGAGTTAATAGGGGGTATGATTGCTTTATAGATATACGGACGCTCGAGTAACGACTGCTAACTACGTTGCAGGGAGATCTTATTCGGCATGGCGACCAGACCAATGGAACGTTAAATACGAGAAATTCAATAAGTCGGGCCTACGGTAAACCAGCTGAGTTTTGCAAAAGTGCCGTTTGCTTGGACACAAATAAAGATTTTGCTATTTAAAAAATGAAAAGAATATGTTGGTCCTTCCGTAAAAAAACTTAATAAATTAAAAAAAAGATGAAGACTGCTATTGGAGAAGAAAATGTTTAGAAGCCAAGTCTTTAGTATTCTGACTTGGACTGTTCACGAAAAATAAGAAAGAATATAACAGAAGGCCTATAAGCAGTATCGAATCAGACACAGATGGCAATAAGTCTGAACTTACTGCAGAATCTGAAGTGGTCGAAGAAGCTGATAGTAGATCGATACAAATTACTATGATACCAACTGACGCGATAATAAAACTTTCCAAACCGGCGGAAATTCCATGCGTCACTTAAAAAGATATAAATATTGGACCGTTCGTGACGAACCTGTCACGCACGCCGGGAATGCTCACGTGTTTTGTATTACTCGCTAGAACGTACGCTTCAACGCGCGCTCCAGCGCAGGAAACACATCCGAGAGGTTGGCGGGCACGTGTAAATAATGCTATTGAGACTTGAAGCTTAGGGCAAAGTAATTGTTGTGCATTACGTAGCGTACTTAGTGGCATGACTCGGTAAAATTGTAACTACCGACTTCGCCTGGCGTGAGTTATTCTGTTTCTACTGTACAACAAGACGATCCGAGCGACCGTCGTAACATTATTTTGTGAAGCGTATCAAACTAATGTTAATCGCTCGATGATAAAATGGCGTATTTGCATTTGACCCAATATTTTGTAAAGTGAATATCTGTGCAATATTTTAGTACTTGATTATTTTAATACAATACGTACAGGCGTCATACACTTAGGTAACTTTGTTATTAGTGTGTCAAAAACTACGAATCAAAAGTAATGTTAATTAAAGAGTTTTATAAAACATAAAATATTATGAAATATGCCCTTTAAACAAAAATCCTTAACTTGTAGCTGACTGTAGACGTTAAAGTTTGAATATACATAAGATAAGCTTTGAATAATAACAAACTGTTTATTTACAAACAATGAGTAATACAATACTAATTACTGCAAACTGTTTTGATATATTAGCAAAATTTTTAAAAATGTTGTCTTTGTTCATTTTCTTCATTTGATCATTAATGCAATTATTTCATCTAGGCTACATCAAAATGTCACTACAAAACATTGTGTGTTTATCATGGACATATTGTTACAAATAGAACCACATAGAATAGCCGAGAGAGTCCCAGCCCCGTCCTCACGACTAGTGTGCCAGGTGTTCAAGTTTATTGTAGACTCTTCAAGAGGCCACTTGGAATACGCATTAACGTCAACATTAAGTGGTGTACAAATTGAGGATGGACGTTTTTTTTAAAAGGGTGCGCTACCTATACAAGCCCATAGCAAACGGGTTATGAGTTCAGTTACGTGAGCGATTTTCCTTAGCGCGGATTGAGTGTTTGTCGAATGATGATATGAAGTGTTACTGTGATATAAGTTGTGTGGAACTCCAATATTTGATATTATTATTGCGTACGGGCAAATCTCACTGGAATTATTATACCAGTTGATTACGAATTATTAATTGCACATTAATTGTGATAATTAAAGCTGGTTATTAATGATTTCATTGGTGTCTTGTGTTTTGTTTTCCACTGTACCATACGGCGATGAGTGAGACCGGTCGGAACAATATGTAACAGCTTTTTGAATACCTTGAAGTTTTTATTCTTTCAGCTCCCTGTTCTGGAGGACAAACCTTGCTGAGTGTCTCCTGTAGTTTGCCTCGCTATACAACTATCCACCACTACATTGTTTATAAATTCACTGGCTGAGCATAACTTGCTCCTAATGTTTCACCATTGTAGCTCAGATAAATAACTTATTCCACAAAATGTCTTTTAGTTGCTTGGTCTATTTAAGGTTTCAGTTGAAACAGGGCTCTTTCTGTAAAACTGAGGGCACCGGTTTTTGAAATTATATATTATATTTGCCCAACAATAATATGTGTCATATGCGTTATATATGTTACATTATTTTCCAATAATAAAACTTACATATATTTTAAAATCAACAATTGTTTTTGTAAATTTTTGTTTCACTTAACAGTCACAATATTTTCTGCTATATTTTCTTATAAAAAGGACAAATTTTGCAAACCTGTGTTTGTTTTAACTAGCGTCACTTACATTTATCTTCTCCGAAGTAAACTGTCTAAAAATTTTATTTAAAATTTTTCTTTGTTTTTGTTAGTAATTTGACAATGTTTATGCACTAGAAACCTAAAAATGGTGACACTTTTTGGTACTTTTCTTGCAAACTATAAATAATACAATGCATGCAACTACTTTCCGTTTATATTTTTGGTTAAACGACCTAAGGGACTATTAGTGTTTTCCACAATTTTTATTTTAGGAAATTTAATCCGGCATTATTTTAATTCCGGAACAAAGACGTAGGCAGACGTCTTCAACAGCTCACAACTCGAAAAAATAACATTTCCGTTGTTTTTATGCGTTGTTTATATGCCTTTTTCTATTTTTAACTCTAGAATCATCTCGGGTATAGTAAACACTTTCCTGCCGAAACACTATGCATGTTAATTAAAGTTAAAAGCAGAAACTTTTAATTAATTAGTTACAACATTGTTATATCTTTATTCAAATAAAACATAAATTTAATATATATTTAAATAGCAACCTGTGTAATCATTACCTTCTTCAGGTAATAAGCAGCAGTATGGCAACGAAGGTGTTGCTATACCTATTTAGGTATCAATATGTGTACGACCAGTAAACGACAGGAAAACTTGTAGATCTAGTAAGGGCACACAATTATATATGAATAATAACAAGTTAAAACAAGAATTGTTCTAGGATAATGAGGTGCAGCATTACATTGAAGGTAAGTCAACACACTCATAAAAATGCAGAACGAACTTAGTGTAGAACTAAAATTACGGCTAACGAGATGCTATGCTATTTACCTTTGGTAAAGGATGAAAAGGGAAATCATCATGAAAATAGAGGTGTTTGAGTTATGGTTTTATGAAAGAATAAGGTGAAGATGATGGAGAAAAATTTGAACAGGGAAGTGCTAATGAAAATGAAAAATTCGAAGGCAATTATATTAAGAATTTGAAGCTCTAAATACCAGCATCTTTGAACGTATAAGCAAGCAGCTTTGAAAATATGTATAGTTAATAATTGCCAATTTTCTGTAAGCCTAATAGAGGCCACACTTGAAGGAAAACTTTCGTATTTCAGAGATAAAGTATAAAGCCGAGAACACTCTGCTTTGCGGGACACGAGACTACTTCTTTTAGCACAGAAAATTGTTTTCCAGTACGAGAATAGTACTTTACTAAGCAACTGAGCAACTCAAACTTATCTTATTTTTATACTTATCTAAGCAACTGAAAATGTTTTCCAATGTTAGAGAAGTATTCCTACGCCTCAACCGTCTACATGCAGGACCGGGTCAGTTGATTTTGGGGTTTCCATCCTCTAGGTCAATTGATTTTACCACACTTTCCATTGCCCATGATTTTCCATACGAGTCTCCGTATACATGCCTTTAAGATATCCTCCCATATGGTGCAAGGGAGCGTCGGGCAGCGCTTATTTGAAGTCAGCACTAACTCGTCACGTCACAGCTTCGTCATTTGGTACGCGTGGTATCACACCACTCTTCGTTCCTACACAGCTGTCGCTTCGGTCAGGTATTCCTTATTCGGATCCTCCTTGTTCAAAGCTAACACACATGTCTGCGAACCATTCTCTATCCGCCACCTGCGATTTCCCCATTAGCTGAGGCCCGCCTTGGCTATTATAAAAAAAAGAAATAAATCCATACCCAGCGACGTGGAAATGGATTATTGGAGACGATGAGATTTGATAGATTTTAATTAAGAAGTTAGACGTAAGAGCGGAAATAAGGGTCGGGATAGACATAAGAGAAACTATAGAGAAAATAATAAGTTGATTCGGACTCCTAAAGAGAATATCAAGTACAGATAAACAAAGCAGGTGTCGTAATGTCGTCTTCTCTTCTTCAGCATTACAGCCTAACGTGTCCAATGTTCCCTGTCCATTGCCACCCATTCTAGCACATCATCCAATGTTGGCCGCTCTTTCTGCTTTTATAGACTTGTGCCCTTACAGATTTTATTTGTCATACGCTGATCATCTATCCGCTCTAGGTGACCTAGCCATTGTATTCATGAGACTTTATGAACCTTACAATGTCCTCATGGTTACCTCACCTATTTCCTTGTTATTTCTTATTCTCCATTCTTAATATCCATTTGTAATCTTCTATCCGGCCCGTAAACCCGTCTTATAACATTTCTTCAACCCTTCTTAGTGTTTCATGTTCCGTTTTTGTCAATGTTCATTTCTCACCACCATAAGTAACAACTGGTCTGATAAGTGGCTTATATATTTTTATTTTCGTGTTGCGACTAATGAGTTTTCTTCTCAATAGTCTACTATTGGCATAATATACGGGCATCCTGTCATGAATTGTCCTGTTTATGGACCCTTCATTATTTATCATGTTTCCCAGGTATCAGAACTTATTAAGTTCATCAAATAAATTATTTCCTATGCATAAATTATATAGAAGGTGTCGTAATGTCCACCACCCAAAAGAAAGAAGAATGGAAGCGTAGACATTCCTGGAGAAAAGATGTTGAAGACACCGTGAGTACACGAGGCTTCACATTGTATATATGGAGCGTCGTCGATGGAAGCTATGATGTGACAAATGGTGACAGTCGTAATAAAATCGCTAAACAATGGTTACGATGATGATGATGATACGGCATAGAATGGTGATACAGGAGAATAGTAGTTATTACATGAAAACTATACACGGGTATACGACTATAGTAATATTACTAATTTAAAATGAAAAATTACTTTATGTACATTTAGAGTTTAAAGCCGTGGGTTTATTCCGAGACTGTATAGAAATCAGTGCAAAAAATTAGCTTATTCGAGTAAATACAATGTAAAGTATAATTATGAGCTTACGCCTGGCCCCTACGTTGCAATTAGTAAGCGCTACTATCAAAATGTAGCCTTTAAAGTTATGAAATAATAAACGTATATGAAAACCATCAATTTCACAGTTGGTAAAATAATAAACTTTGTTTGTTCCCGTTTTACACAATGATGCTTTACAAGGAAGCAATGCTGCCAATCTGCGACATCGGACAGTTAAACAACATTATTCGATAGTATTATTTTACAGTATAAGTACACACATCTGCCATATTAATAAAAGTAAACGATATTTCAGTATATATAAATTTTGAATACAATTAATTCTAATTTAAAATAGTTAATAAACGTCACTATTAAAGACGTTTTGTCTAAATTTTCATTCCAATGGAGTGGTGGTAGCAAAAAAGCAATCTATTGGTCTACAGTTTACCAAATATTAACACTTTTTTGTGGCTAATAGGTATATAAATTTTAAACACAATTTCTCAAACAAAGTAAATAATGTTATTAGTCATCCGTGATGTACTTAAAACATATAAACTTTTTATGTTCATATTGGAATACATTCTTATGCCTACTACTTCAATGCTCTTCCGTGATATGTAGACGGCCAAATAGCACTTGGTCTACCCCTCCCACCAATTTACCGTTAACTTCCATTAGCAATATAATCATCATCATGCTCATCACTTTTTATAAATATAAATGTACTGCCAACGTAAGAAAGCAATAATTACATACTTCAAATGAACAACAGAAATACCAAAATTGATAATAATAAAAATACAAATAACAGCGATCCGAAATATATAACACTTGTAAACTTAAGTTTTTACTCAGTTCGTACTCTGCGTGAAGCTCCCAGTTTAATGACCACATAGATTTTTCAGGAGTTTTCAAAATTTTGACTTCAATTTTGTGTCATCTTCCCCGTAAAGGTAAACAATTTTAAACGTATACACTGCATTGGATTTAGGTTAATAATATGTTTATCCTGTTGCGTGACGCGGAATTTTAGAATTTAAAACAAATTGTGATTGCTTATTTCTTTTCAAGTTGTTTATTATTCTAAACCTAAATATTATATCCCGTTAAAATACTATTTAACAATGTTTAGTGTGAATTTATACAATTTTACAAATTTTGATAGATTTTTTTTGGTCCTGGCGTCCTAAAACTTAAAAATGTCTATACCTGAACCGTGTATTTAAAATTTGGTTATAATTCTCTTTAATTATATATCCCACCTTAAGTTCCACATTTTTTTGATACATTTGACATCTCATATTTTTACCTGTCGTTTCGATATTTGGGGGGGGTAACAATAACAATGAACACACAAGTGTTACGGCAATCGCTTGATAAATTCAAAATTGGTCGCGACACTTGCTCCAGATGCAGAGATAGACATAGAAACAAATAAAAACGGTCCTGTTAAAACTACGAAAAGGCTTTGGCTTGCTCAGCCAATCACATTATTACACTTTCTGTGACTCTCCATCCCTCTTTCTCCTTCCTTCCCGCTGACTCACATTCTTTCTGGAGGTTTATTTTCTGTCTTTTCCTTTCGAGTTTGCTTGTTTTTAATGTGGTGTATTGACAGGTTTAGCAAGAAATCAAAATTGCGTGATTGTAAATCGTTATATTTACAATATAACTGGAAGCGGACTAGGGAAAGGAAAAGTATGGGTCGACCGGATGACACTTAGGAGACCGATGGGTATGATATCTGGCTACTAACCGAGGATTGCTGGGAAGCCTGGGGTAACACGTTGGGGTAGTAGTGGACGGCAAAAACGTGAGAAGTGAAGTGCTGACCATAAAAGGGTAGTATGCAACCAGTATGAAAGCAGTTTACGGTGTGGGTCAGACCTTGTTTCATCAACGTTAACAGTAATTGAGATTAATGCTATTACTAAGAAAATGTTGTATGAAGTGATCGATTAATTTTGTTATTATCATTAAGAATTTGCCTGTAACAGGTAAAGTATCAAGTGGATTAACGTGATTTTTACGTACAATGACTGACGCTTGCACTACCGACGAGGCTTAATACGTTTCCCTACTTTATAATAAAATACAGATAAACTAGATGAAAACAAGAAAAGTTTATTTATGTAAGATTATGTCTACACAACTTTTCTACATAATTTTCATTCCCAAAGCGGGCAGAATCAAACTCTTGCATCTCGAATCAACTTCTTTTCCGTTCTTGAATGACTTTCATCTCCAATAATTTGGGTGCTAAGAGAAAACCTTCAATTCTCTAGTCAGAAAGTCAGGAGAAAGGGTTCAACATTCAAAACGTTTTCAACCAAATTAGCTCAGACTTTCTTGGTGTCTAACTTGCAGCATGAGAGTAAGTATTCCTGTCTTGAATGAAGGTTTTCACAACGTGCCAAGTTTCTCCGTTTAGTTGCACTTCTGAGATTTATGATTGTTTGGCTGTATGTTTCAACGTCAATGGTTATTCCTTTTGGTATGTAGTCTATCATATAATACTTGAACTGTTACAAACATGGAATAACAGAAGGCGGCTCACACGTGAACAAAACATTTAATGTTATTTGCACAACATTCGACTGAGGAACTTACTCTCGGGGGTGTGTACGGCTTCCGCAGTGATATTACAAAATTCCGAGAAAACTCCACTCCCAGTGACGCTTTACGACAGGGAAATTTACTACTGAACGATCCTCATATTAAATGGGATTAATTGAGCAATTAGTCAACAAACGTTGCTATCGTTTGTTATTGTTCCATTAATTCTCTTCGCCCGAAGCGATCATCTGTAGCCAACCTGAAGGTTGAAGTTGCCAACACCGTACGGTTGAAGTTGGCAGCTCTCAGGCTGCCGCGCTGCTACAAACAGCAGCCGTTATTAATATTTAGCGTGAAGACTGCAGCAATTTGTTATGTTGTGGCGACATCTGTGTTCAAATGAATTCGGTGCACAAAATTACAGGCAAAAATAGCTCACACACCCTTGCTCACACAACTTGTACTTTATTATATTGAAAATACATCGACATTGTAACAAAAAATAAAAATAAATATTTAAATAAATGTGTCAGAATACTGTAAATTTTTTTTGTCTAAAGAATATGTGGTAGTGTTCCTTCACAGACTCGGTTATAACGTTATGTCACTTGTTTTAGTTACAAGTAAGGCTGATCAGTCTCCACGTATTTTACATAATAACGGGCGCATGCGTGGCCCGGTACAATGACGGTTCTTTGTAGTATAACGTTATACCTATAGCCTAGATTGGAGAGTAACGTCTGGGCATAACGGAAATAAAGTTTTTTCGTGTGTTTATTTGTCTGATGGAAAGTAAATTGTAGTAGAATTGCAACAAACTGTGAAGATTATATACATATATTTCTTTTCTTCTACGTTTTGTCTAATTTTCTTCTTTCCTAAACTTTTTTCTTCAGCTAATGAAATCGACGATAATAACCACGAATGAGAATAAACGTTTAAGTTCCAAGTATTTTGTATAAATAAGTTACGTAATGTATAATATAAAGAAAATAGAATGACGGTTGGGCTAAATTGCCGTAGTTTTTAAGGAACCGACTGACAAATGTACCGTAGTGTTTTTTTGTGATAAAATATGTAGGAATCTCGATGTGCCGCAGATACGCTCCTGTACAAGAGTTTTAACGGAGACGGAAATTGATCGGACGGACGGATATCATTACATATCAATATATTTACAACACATTTCGCAGACATGTCTCTCAGGAATACGGATATAACTCGATTATTTTGTGCAGTAGCCGCGGCACTGTCACCCACTTCATACTGTTATTGGTTTGAGTAAGTAAACATCCACCAGCTGTTACAGATTAGCAGTTTGCAATCAGCGGCAGTCAACTGCATATTATTGTTTCACGTACATAAGTTTAAGAATTACCTCAAGTTCACTTTATTCACTGCTTAAAACTGAAATCTCTCTTACGATATTAATTGATGACTCGTTGGGCACTTGGTGAAACATATTAGTACAATTACAAAAGTATTAATACACCGTTCTGCTTTATAATAAGGTGCTGGTCAGGGAAAATTTACAGTTGTGTGTTTCGCGTTAGCAACAATTGAAGAGTGGAAGGTAGAAAGGGTCTAAGTGCCAAAATTTCAGTTTTTGGCTTTATTTGTTAGAAAGTTTCTAAATACCATAGGGAATGTCTGTACAAAGGGGCTAAGTGCCAACTCTATTACATTCTGAGATATAGCCGAGGGAAATTTTTGTTTCAAAAATGACGGGTGGCAATGCCGTTGAAAGGGACTAAGTGCCAGCCGTGTGTGTTGCTTTGTTGTTCATACTTAGTAAATTTAGTGAAATGAATGCAAATGTTACAGGCAATACCATAAAATGTAATTAACGTAATGAAAGAAGACTTTTAAAAAGACTGGAAAAAGTTATGTTACGTACAAAGGTGTTGTTATTCCAGCTAAAGCCACTCCAACTTCTGAGGTAAGTTACTTATAATAATATGATTTACATTTACTTAATAAAATTAGTTATACTAAGTTAAACCTTTTTACAACATAATGCCTTGGTGTCATTATATAAGTAATTTCTGTAATGTATTGTGTAAACAGTATAAATATTTCTATCTGCTAGTCCAAGTGTAAAGAGTGTTTTGATTGTTAGGTTATGTTATTTAAACATTTTTCTTGCCTCCAGAAACGATTAAGACTATAAAATAGGTTAATTACCTTCTGTCAACGTTTCTTAAAATCCTTTTCGGGATAACTCGAGTTTTGACACCAATGGTCAAAACATCAGATCGGATATGAAATTAGGTTAAAACATTATTGATGTATATACATCTCGTCAGATATTAAAAAAATTAAAAACAACACATACATTACACAAATAATAAATAAAATATATCATAACAAAACAACAATACAACAACGAAATATAAAAACACACGCGGCCGCAAACGAACCTGTACAGGAACGCCCCCACGGTAAGACTAATCAATGCCGGTTTGACCTTGGTTCAATTTTATCGATCTGATATAGCCGATTTCTCGTTCTATATGATCGATTCTATTAAATAAAATATTATTTGTATGTATTGCTTTTTCATTTAGGACACGATTGTAATCCTTCTTTACAGCCTTATATATCTCGAACCTTTCAAGGGTGTCCAGCTTTAGTGACTTTTTACATTTATGTAGGATATCTAAATTATCACCAATACTCTTTATATTATGGTCATGTAAGCTTAAATGTTCTGCAAATGTAGATCTTCTTACATTTGACTTGGAGCTTGGGATATGTTCTTTATAGCGTAATTTGAAGGAACGACCTGTTTGTCCTATATAGAACTGTGTGCAATCAGAACAATTAAGTCTATATACACCAGTGCCGTCAAATATATCGGAGGGTATATTTTTGTTAGTAAATGTAAGTTTTTTCTCAAGTTTATTACTCGCCTTTGAGGCCAAAGTAATATTATGCTTTTTTAATTGGTTTTTTAAAATATGGTGTAGAATTTCACCATATTCTATTGCAATGTATTTGTTTACTTTTTCTTTGGATACATCAATATTTATTGGTTTATTTTGTTTTTTATTAATTATTCTATCTACTATATGACTTTTGTATCCATTGGCCAATGCTATGTGTTTGATAATGTTTAGTTCATTGTTATAATCTTCCGTAGATAGGGGCAATGCCAGCAATCTATGAATCATACAATTGAAAAATGCCATTTTATGTGAAATAGGGTGATACGATGAGGCGTGAATAGCATGATCTGTGATTGTTGGTTTTCTGTAAATATTATAGTTAATTTTATTATTTATTTTAGTTAAAGTTAAATCTAAAAAATTAATTTTATTATTCATTTCCGTCTCTAATGTGAATTGCAAATTATTTGTAATAGTATTCATATATTTTTTAAGCATTTCCAATTGCCTGCAATTGCCATTGTAAATCATTATTGTGTCATCCACATATCGTCGGTAAAATAAAATTTTTGTATAATGTATGTTTTTAGTCGATAAAATTTCGTTTGTTTCAATATGATTTAGGTAAATTTCCGCCAGGATGCCTGACAATGGGGATCCCATAGCTAAACCATCCCGTTGTAAATAATATTTGTTGTCGAATATAAAATAATTTTGTTCTAATATTACTTTTGTCAAATTGATTAACTCATCAACAGTTTCATGATTTAATGTGGATTTAGGTAGTAATAAATTTTTTGCTATTTCTAACGTTTCGGTAATAGGTACGTTCGTGTATAGATTTACTATGTCGACATAGAAGATTAGTCTTACCGTGGGGGCGTTCCTGTACAGGTTCGTTTGCGGCCGCGTGTGTTTTTATATTTCGTTGTTGTATTGTTGTTTTGTTATGATATATTTTATTTATTATTTGTGTAATGTATGTGTTGTTTTTAATTTTTTTAATATCTGACGAGATGTATATTGTAGCGTGACAGAAAATCCACTACATTTTAAGTCATATGAAATCATAAAGTTTAATTACATCAACAAATGTTATAATAATATTGAATGACATTTAAATAAATCAGAGGAATGAACCACAATAAGATAAAAATCCTCACTACATAATATATAAAAACCACTGTTAAAAGAAACCAAAGAAAGTATTGAAGCAACTCATCAACTCATAGTATAATACCAGTAAGTTACCCAGGAAGCTCAGAGCAATAAACCAGTTATAAAAAAAAAAAAAAAAAAAAAAAAAAAAAAAAAAAAAAGGAGACTTGATTAAATGATTAAAGGGTGGTGAATACCAAAATACCCCAAAAACAAGAAGAGGGAAGAATAAAGTTTGTGAACAGGAAGAAAACAATACCCTGAAACCTGTATAGAAGAATAAAGTCAGTTCAGTGAATAAATTAAATACTCCAAACTAAACCTCAGTCGTGATAACACCAAGTACCTTGGTTTACCAAAGAATGAGGTAAGAAGACCAGAAGAGTGAAGACTAGACGAGGGACAAGAATGAAGACTAGAAGAGGGACAAGAATGAATACCAGAAGGAAGATAGGAAGAAGGACAAGAAGGAAGACATGAGGAGAGGAAGACATAGTATGAAAGAAACACCGTAGTAAAACCTATTATTATATAAACTACTATCAATCCCAAACCCACAAAAACTATGCCAAAGAAAGTATAACATACCCAAAATCTTATAAAATGTAATTATTGAGAAAACTAAAGTGTTGTATAGCGTTATAAGAAGTGCACCGGCTAAAGCTATTGTGTAATAAAGAAAATAAACTAGTCTTAACGGTCCATGATGACTAAAGGTCTGGTCTGAGATAATAAGACTCAGAATATCAGAACCAACAGTGAAAGTGAATTTGTATAAGTGTTTTTTTAAAAAATGCAATAAACTTAAAGTTCGTGATACTATAACTTAGTAGTATGCTATATCACAACTTTAAAGTCTAATAATAAACAGCATAATAAAATGGAAGGTTTCCGGTATTTTATTATTTTAATGTAAATCTTTATTTAAAAGACCTTTGTAATAAAAAATGATAATAAATAGAGTATGGGAATTAATGTTTACTGATGTAGGGGATCACAATAATAATGATTTAAACCAAAAAGGACTGACACTAATATAGTATGAATAAGTGTAACATGTTCAAATAGACTGTTATTTCACAGTCCTAAAATCAATGTATTAAACAAATGTATTTGTAAGGTTTATTAGAAAATAAGATTTATGTTATGTGTTTTAAAAAGAATTATGTTTGATAAATAATAACCTACATACCAGTAATAATGTTCTAATAGGTATGCTATGTTAGATTAAAAATAGTTAAAAGATATATGTTTAAGCAGTATCTGCAATATGTTAAATTGTGCAGATTACTAAACAATGTTCATAATTATTTATTTTAAATATGTAGTGTTAATTAACTACTACACAACACAATAAGTTATAAATCATGTTATTTTTATATAATTGTAATTATGTAAAGTCAGAGGAGGAATTAAGTTTAAATTATTTGAGAAAGAAAGAATTATAAAATTCTAAAATCTAGGCCATTTGGTGAAATCAGAGAACCAATATAAAATAGTATAATTCACTTATAAATCCTGTAAACTACCCAGATTTATATAAGATAACACAATTAACTACTACTAGGAATAATAAACAGCATAATAAAATGGAAGGTTTCCGGTATTTTATTATTTTAATGTAAATCTTTATTTAAAAGACCTTTGTAATAAAAAATGATAATAAATAGAGTATGGGAATTAATGTTTACTGATGTAGGGGATCACAATAATAATGATTTAAACCAAAAAGGACTGACACTAATATAGTATGAATAAGTGTAACATGTTCAAATAGACTGTTATTTCACAGTCCTAAAATCAATGTATTAAACAAATGTATTTGTAAGGTTTATTAGAAAATAAGATTTATGTTATGTGTTTTAAAAAGAATTATGTTTGATAAATAATAACCTACATACCAGTAATAATGTTCTAATAGGTATGCTATGTTAGATTAAAAATAGTTAAAAGATATATGTTTAAGCAGTATCTGCAATATGTTAAATTGTGCAGATTACTAAACAATGTTCATAATTATTTATTTTAAATATGTAGTGTTAATTAACTACTACACAACACAATAAGTTATAAATCATGTTATTTTTATATAATTGTAATTATGTAAAGTCAGAGGAGGAATTAAGTTTAAATTATTTGAGAAAGAAAGAATTATAAAATTCTAAAATCTAGGCCATTTGGTGAAATCAGAGAACCAATATAAAATAGTATAATTCACTTATAAATCCTGTAAACTACCCAGATTTATATAAGATAACACAATTAACTACTACTAGAAATGATCCTATGAATTAAAATGACAATAAGGAAATATACCTTAACATTTTGTAAATTGTCAAAATATATAAATTAATTAATTTTAAAGAGCAATGTCAAATTTACAAATTAACACAAAAAACCAGTTCAAAGGTGTAATTTATATGTATTTAAGGAAAGGAAGAGGAATATGACTAATTAAAATTTATTAGTATAATAGTATTAATAATATTTAAAATGGAAGGAATTTTGTATAAAGACGGAAATCCAATTTTGAGCCTATATTTCCAAAGTGTGAACAAAATTTGTTAATTTCCACAAAATGTCTACAGATATGGACTATAATACATCAATTTAAAGGGAATGAGATGATTAAACCAATAATAAGGTTAGCAATTCATAAAAGTAAGGAATAAAATAGAAAAATTCCATATATAATGTAATATTTTCTAATGTGTATGGAAGTCGAAAAATGTTAACAATACTTTTTCAAGGATTAACTGGGCAAGATTTATGACCAAGTTAATTAGTCTTTTGTTGAATATCAAGCTGGACAGTTGTGTAAAAGAACGTTTCTTTAAAATCGAGAAAGATGGTACTAGCGTTTAGCCATTGAAATCAGTGAACGAGAGTTAAACGGTTTAGACACTTTTTAAAGCTAGAGTTGTTAATACATTCACGACAATAGTGAAAACAAACACTTAACTCTATAATACGAGTGATAGAAACAAGTAAAAACATTATAATTAAACTGATTCATTCTGAAATTCCTAACCATAACTTGAAAACTTAACCGTAGAAGTTGAACACATAGAAAATAAACTAAATAACGCAAGTTTACACAGAACACTTCACCAGAATACACCAAATAGATTAACAGACATATTACACCAATGCGAGGACATTTTAGACCTTGACGAAGGTAATTTTGTCGTGATTTTGGGACATGTCGAGTTCACATTAACTACGCCAGAACTAGTAGCGGCCATCTTTTAATTCTACAGAGACCGCCTTCACGATATCGCAGTGACATCATCGTCGGCGTATGGTTTGACAGCATTCATTTACATTACATAGTGGAATTATTTAAATACTATTAAATAGTAATTATTGTATTTATGTGTTAATTGTTAATGTTATACTTTCTCGTCACCCTTCTCTGACTATTAATTCTAATCGCTCAAAGAACCTGTCTTTAATATAATATAACATAAAATTTTGTTCTGTATGACACAATCGATAATTCCTGAGACAGAGTCGATAATTGCTCTCCATCGATAAAATATCGATTATTTATTTAAAATTGTCAATAAATCTTTATATTTCCATTATTTTGTATCTGTACTTATTTCACAGGGTAATTTAAGGGTATTTATAAGGCTGAAGGCATTAAGTGAGAAGAATATATTCTATTTTGAACAAGATATTGGACCAGTCAGGAAAGTCAACAATCGATTATTACCTGGAGTTAATCTATTTAACTCCAGACTTGGCGCAAATCTTCAAGAAGTGCTCGACGGTCAATAAATACCTACCTGTTATTAAAATTTTACCAGAACCTTTTTAAAAAAAAAAACAGATTTATCTATTATACATACTTCTATAAACATAAACAAAATTATTTTATTATTTGAAAATTCTATTATTATTGAATTTTCCCTTTTATTTTTATTCTTTTGTAACGACCGGCATACAGCGGTCTGGTGACCAAGTGGCTAGCCCAAACAGTGGGACAGACAGATTACGGCCACTAATAAAGGGTCTTCTTACAAAGTGACGAACCCAACACGGGGTTTTAAGGAAGAAGGCAGTACCCTAATAGGTCATATTGTTACAATATACATCAATAATGTTTTAACCTAATTTCATATCCGATCTGATGATGACACCATTGGTGTCGAAACTCGAGTTATCCCGAAAAGGATTTTAAGAAACGTTGACAGAAGGTAATTAACCTATTTTATTGGTTATGTTATCCACCATGTTAAGATTCAGTAGGTAAATAAGTTATTAAAAAAGCTCACAGCACAATTTTAGAAGTATCATGAATGAAAATCATTTTTATTGAATGAAATAGTTTTTGCTTTTTGACTAATAAAATTACTTTGTATTGTAGAACTTCTTTCTTTAGATTAAGGTAACACTATGTTCCAAAATATAAAGTTTAATTTTATTGAGTACAGAAGAAAATTACGAATTATTACTTATGCATGACATTTATGCAAACATTTCCAAATTATGTGGAAACTTCTTCATTATAAACTGCAGGCTGCATAAACTGAAATGATTTTTCAGGTGTCTTCTGTTTTTTTTTTGTTACAGAAGATTTGTAATTGTAAATTTGATTGTACTAAAATTAGTGGGCATCAGAAATTGAAGCTCTTCAAGTCATTTTATGCTGAAGGTGCAGAAAGCCAAGGAATGTTTTTAATGGGACTATTATCTACATCCAATGTAAGACGTCGCAGGAATGGTTCATATGAATCAGAACAGGACAGCAGACGTCAATGTACCATAAACTATTCACTACCTGATGGAAATGGAAACACAATAAGGGTCTGCAAACGCACATTTATGAATGTATTTTCTGTAAGTAGTAAAAGATTATTTGTACTTGTCAACAAGTTGAAAATGGGTGAAACAGTATTTCAAGACAAACGTACATCCCACAAAAGTCTAAATATGATGAAGCAGACAAAACACGCATAAAGGATCACATTCTGTCCATTCCTCGAGATGTGAGTCATTACTCACGGGCTAGATCAAATAAAGAATATCTAAGTCCAGAACTAAATATTCACAGGCTTACTACTGCCTTTAATAAAAAGTTTTCAGATAATCAAGTATCATATAAATATTACCGTAAGGTATTTCTTACAGAATTTCCAAATTTATCTTTTCGGAAACATGTAAAACTTGTGATCTCTTGCAAAGTGATATACAAAACAACATCAATCAAAGGGCAAAGGAAATTGCTTTACAAAAGCTTAAATTACATCATTTAAAAACTGAAAAAGCATATAATGAGATGAAAAATGACAAAGTAATATCACAAAACATAGGTAGTAATGTAAGTTGTGTATCTGTTGACTTACAAGTTTTATTCGTACCAACGCTTACACACTCCGATATGTTTTATATGCGACAGCTAAGCTGTTATAATTTTTGTGTAAATTTGTCTGACAATGACCAATCATATATGTGTGTGTGGCATGAGGGCATTGGAAGTAGAGGGGCCAATGAAATCGCTAGTTGCTTACTAAAAGTTCTTAATAAATTTGACATAACTCAGAAGGATGAGCTATATATCTGGAGTGACAACTGTGTTGGTCAAAACAAGAATCGTATGATGCTTTTCTTGTATATATTTCTTGTCTCTATTGGTATGTTCAAAAATATTCATCACAAGTTTTTAGTAAGTGGGCATAGCTTCCTTCAGTGTGAAGGGATTTTTCTCTTATTGAAAAACGAAAAAAAGTATTACCTTGTTATGTACCTTCGGATATTCACAATGTTATTTCCACTGCAAAAGTACATCGACCATTTAAAGTTGTTGAAATGACGGAAACTGATTTTATTGATTTCCAAAAATGTGCAGATACCTTTCTGGTAACCACAAACCTACATATAAAAAAGTGTGTATCGATTCAAGTTGATGCATCACAGCCAGGGTTTGTTTTTGTAAGGGAAACATTTTCCGAACTGGAAGAATGCAGAAAAGTTAGAATTTTAAAGAAAGGAGTGACTATAAATGATATAAAAAACTGTGAAATTTTTGGGATCTCCAAACATAGTGTAATATCAGAAGAAAAAAAGAAAGATTTATGTGCTATGATGCCATATATACCACCTGTTCACCATCAGTTTTACTACGACCTTTTCTGATTATTTTGTAGTTTCTGTTTTCCATTTTTATTCAATCCAGTTGTGTAGTTACGTTATGGCTTTACTTTTTTATTTATCTTCAGTTCAGTTTAAGTAATTTTCTATTATATCTTTTGTATTAAATGGGTAAATTTATTTCAATTGAAAATATTGATTATAAAAAGTAAAAAAAGTTATGATTAAAAAAACCTACGTTTGTTTATTACGAGTAGTATTGTAACATTTATTACTTTTGTTTTTTTGCATATTTGTTTTCATCTAGTAATTTATGTAATAATATAATTTAATCCTAAGCAGAATATACAAAGTATTTAAATTTTTGTTCCTGGTCTTGTGGTACCTTTCAAAGAAAATTTAGTATGGCACATAGATCCTTTCAAAGTAAAACATAAATAGCACTTACGCCTTTTCTAAAAATTTGACTTTTATATGCTTGTATAATTTGTATATTTTTATGAAAATAAATAAAACTTTTGGCACTTGTTTCCAACAGATTGTAGTTTCAATGTATGTATCCATTGTAATTTTAGTATTGATAATAAAAAAGTTATAAAGTTTTTTTGTCTACTGAAAAATTTTGTTTTTGGTACTTAGACCCTTTCTACATTCCACTCCTCAATTGTCCTGAAGATGACAATAAATATTGTCGAAAAGTCGACGCAAAATAGCTAAAACTTGTATTATTGACCGATCCTCACTAACCATCAACTAAAACATTCATTGATACAAAGGTTTGTAAAATATATAAAAACACTTGGTAAATTATTATATTATTTAAATAATTGTTAAATAATTAACAAATTATTTAATCAAATCTAACAGCTGTTTCGACTAACGAAGCCATTGTCAAAGAGGCGAATGAATGAAAATTACTAAACAACAGGACGTGAGTGGAGTGTAGGTGGTGAACATCTGTTTAGGGCGTATCTGGAACATCTGTGTTGAGATGGTGAGGGGGTGTGCAAGAGAAAGGGAAGGTCAGGTGTCATTAAAAACTAAATACAATCATGAATGCAAAATATAAAATTAACTAAACTAAATATAAACTGAATGCAAAATTTAAAATAATGAGGAACATTCAAAATAATATAAAATAAACTAAACTAAATAACAGATTTTAATAAAGGGGATACACAAAATTCAGTCTGTTCATTGGTTAAATTTTTGTTATTTTTTGTTCCTTTTTTAATTTCTAAATTTTCTAATAAATCTATTTGTTTACCTTTTTGTATGTTGTGGAGTATTGTTATGTTTTTTGTGTCTATGAAGTGATTGTGTAGTAAGCAATGATCTGCAAAACCTGTATTAGATGTATTGGTTAAAATCGCCTTCTTATGTTCAGAAATGCGATGTTTCAGAACATGGCCACATTGTCCGATATAAATAGCATCGCATTCTGCACAGTGTATTTCATAAACTCCATTTTTCTCCAGTGTGTTAGATTTTTCTTTATTATTGACTAGTACTGAAAAAAGATTAAGATTCTTTACTGATACCATGTAAACACCATGGTTTTTTAACCTATTATTAATCTTATCTGTTATACACGGAATGTAATTTGTTAAGTGACATATTTTGTTACCCTGATCTGGCTCTATGGAATAAAATTCTTTTAAAGTAATTTTCTTCTGTTTTTTTTTTTTTTTTTTTTTTAATTAAAGACTCAGTTATTCTTTCATCATAACCGTTATTTTTTGCTATGGCTTTTATAATATCTACCTCTTTATTGAAATTTTCTTTGGATAAAGGAACTATAAGGAGACGATTAACCATTGCATGAAAACTGCTTAATTTTATGTGCCATGATGTTAGTGATTGTTTATGTATAACAGTATCTGTAAAAGTAGGTTTTCTATATACTTGAAAACTAAGACTATTTTGTGACCTAGTAATGGTAAGATGCAAAAATTTGAACTTCATATTTTCTGTTTCAAGTGTAAATTGTACGCTACTATAAAAGAAATTAATATATTCTAAGAACATATGGAGCTGTCTATCTGTTCCCGTCCAGATAAAAAATATATCATCAACATACCTTGCCCAATGAAAATTATATTTCATGTTAGGGTTATCGCATGTAAAAATGTTAGTAGTGGGGTTATGAGTGTTCTACCCCGGATGTGACGTCACTCCCCCCTTTTTTGGCGCGAAATTCAAAAATTGTGCTGGTGGGGGTATACATCCCGTGCTGTGTGCCCCCCATGATGGAGGTGGGGATGATTAGGGTGGGTAGTGGTGGTGTGCCACGTGACAGTGGTGGGCGTGACGAAGTTGTTATTCGTACGTCGGCCATGTTGTCGGTGTTGTCGGCGGCGGGGGTGTAATAGTGCGTTGAGAGGCGGAGGCGTGGCCGCGGTTCGCTGTTCGCCGTTCGCGGTTCGCCGTCCGGTAGCGGCCTGGTCGTGGCTTGATCGCCGCCCGGAGTGGTGGGGTCTGCGTCAATGTTGGAAAAGCGCGAGGTTGTCAAGTAGTGTAAGAGTGTGCTGGTTAAGCGTCGTCCAGGTTGCCAACTCGTGCGTGTGTTATAGTGTATGGGTTTGGATATGTACGGTGTTTCCCGGACGCGCGGCCATGTTGGAAAAGCGTAGACGTTGTCGACTCGTGCGTGTATACTGGTTAAGCGTCGGCCATGTTGTCAACTCGTGCATGTGTTATAGTGTACGGGTTTGGATATGTGCGCCGCCGCCGCCGTCCGGATATCGTCGATGCATATATATTGCATTGCTGCCAACTTGTGAACTGTGAAAATACGAATGCGTGTCTATGTGGCAAGTATATATTGTAAAAAAGTAAAAAGATGACTCGGTCCTTCAGTTGAATATCAATGCATATTATGTATGAAAAAGGGATATCGTGGATGTGAAGAGACGTGTGTTGCATTGTTACCAACTTGTGAACTGTGTTAAATTAGAACAGAATGGTAAGTATATATATATATAGTAAAAATAAAAATATGACTTGGTCCTTCAGTTGAAAATCGATTCACTTGTAAAATTGAATGTCGTCAATCTGTGCATAGAGGAAAATTTATTACTATATTCTATATTCTTATTGATATGTAATTTCTATCGCACGAACGTAAAAAAGCGTAGTGTCGTGTACATTTGTTGTAAGAAACACACGTGATATGCACTGCATAATTGAACGTCAATTCACTTATATAAAACATACAACACTCATGGAAAATAATTACTGTTTATATTAATCTTGTGGGTATGTTATGTCTGTGAGTTAATGTGAATAACAGGACGCCACAAATGATGTGATCGGCTCCCGCTGAGACCTTCACACGTGGAGTTATTTTTATCCGCTTACATCAGAATGCTGACTGGCCATCTGTTATCGCTGGTGGGTATGTAATATCTGTGAGTTAATATGAATAACAGGCACAAGAGGCAGACGATGTAATTGACTCCCACTGAGACTTTCACACCTTCAGTTATTTATAACTTCTTACATCATGATGCTGTCTGGCCATCTGTTATCGTTGCGTGTGAACATACTGAGGGCGGGGGGCTTTATTAGTCGTACATAAAATTGTTTAATAACAGAACACAAGCTGCTGATGATGTAATTGATTCCGACTGTCTGGCCATCGGTTATCGCAGCGTGTGAACGTAGTGAGGGCGGGGGGCATTATTAGTCGAACATAAATTTGTTTAATAACAGAACGGGAGCCGCTGATGATGTAGTTGACTCCTAATTTGGCTGTCTGAGCATATGTTATCGTTGCGTGTGAACAAAGAGAGGGCGGAGGGATTCATTCAACTTAGACGTACATAAATTAGCGTGTGAAACAGAACGCTAGCCAAGGTAAGTGGCCGTCCTTGACTTTGTGTGTGGCAGCTCTAACGTTTTTCTTGTAGTTAGGTGTGCATTAGTTGTTACAATCTCTTTCACGTTCATCCTTGAGATATTTTAAATAAGCTGTACTCAACATCACATCGTTCGCCGAGACTCAACTAGAACTTGTACAGGGAGAGTTTGATTTTAAAATGTTCTTTAATTTCTAAAGTATATTATAATGAAGCAATTATTGTTTAATAAAATTGATTTTTTAAATTAGTTGTATGTAATAACACATGAATGCACGTTGTGCAACACTCGTTCTAGCTGGTATATTGAGTGATGAATAGTGTTAATGTTCGAAGGACTTTTGAAATTAAAATACAATAAAAATGTTAAAGCAATACCGTTTAATTAAAAACAATTAAAATACATGTAATCAAAATATATTACAATTTAAAATACATAATGTGTAAACGCACACATTATTGACAATTGCAAAATACATAATATGTAAACATGCGCAATATGACAATTGTGTACGAAATACATATATGTAAAACTAATTACAAGTTAAAATAAACAAGTGCACTATGACAAATATGTACAAAAAATGAAATATGTAAACACACACAGTAGTGACAATTACAAAATACAATTGTATACAATTATATCAAATGAATTATGTGTAAGCACATTATATTTTAATTTAAAAATACATTATGTAAACGCATACACAATTGTGTAGAATTAAATCAAATTGAAAAAATGTAAGCACATTATATTTTAAATACCATTTGTAAACACGTGCAATGACAATTATGTACATATATATTTGTTAATTCAGAAGATGTCTATCCGGGCTTACTCTAAAATGTACACCACGTAAGCCTTGTTTTATAATCTAGACTTAAGCACATTGACAATTGAATACAATTAAATCAATTGAAATATGTGCAAGCACATTATATTATAAGTTAAAATATATTATGTATAACTAAAAGAATTTAAATGAAATACAACTAAGTAGAAGTTAATATAAATATGTAATCGTACGCGCAGCTAATGACAATTATGTGTATGTGCAATGAAAATTATACATGATAAATGAAGATGTCCATTCGGTACTACTCTGCAATGTCTACAATGTAAGCTCTATCCTTTCCTCCACGATAAACCAGTTGCAGTGAACATGGTACTAAATTTTTTAATTCCTCATCTTCGAAAACGCCCGTGTATCTCTTATGTAGATATACACGATATTTCAGTTTTGGGTCCCTGTACTCTTGGAGAGTGACGAGTACGGCTTCCCCGTACTTTGCGTCTATGTTCTGTAATTCTTCTATTGGATATTTAACGCCGATTATCAATTCCTTAATTTTTTTATACTGAATCGCGCTAATGGTTGCAAACTTTGCAGTGAATGATGCCATTTTAAAATAAAGAATTTATATTTTCTTGTGCGTCTCTCAAGGTCAGAATAAATAACACTCGTGCGTAGCGGAATAAATATGGAGGTAGTTGTGGAGGGGGAAACAGGAGAGGAAGAACCACTCAACGCACAGTAAGCGCTTATTTTTAACCGTGTGAACAGGATACGAACTGATTTCTCACGCTATGTTCGATGGGTAGGTGGGGGGAGGCGAGACGGTTATTTTTATACGACTAGACAGGATGATGTAATTGACAGCACTCGTGCGTGTTCGAACATGTCGTCGACGCTAATTTATTTTTATACGGCTAGACAGGGTGATGTAATCAACAGGAAGGCGACTGTTCTTTTTACGTAAGCGCTAAACAATAATGTATCCAATTAGTAATTTATCAGAAACTCTAGATTACTCTAGAGAAATTTTAGATTACTCTAAAATCTGATACAACCCACTCGCGTAAAGCGTGTACTCTAGTATTTGTACATATTTCCGGAAATAAGCGGTGTGCGAGACAGGCTGTTCCATGTATTGATTGTAATTGTTCGAGTTTGGGACAACCGAAATCTTCTAAATTTATAAAATTAATATGTATGATACGCTTCTGCAGAAATCGTTTTTTTGCAATCCTTTTACGAACACGAATTTAAAAGGAAACGTATACTTTACTAATATCGGCACAAGATGTTCGTACGATGTGTCCCCGTCCGTCCACGCTAGTCCATGATAATGGTCCGTTAACCATCTGTTTGTTCTCACGTGTTTGTGATTCGAAATGATCGTGTCTGCTGGAGGTGTAAATATCCAATGCCTGCTGGCAAATCCAGTGACATCCATAACGGCTAGTTCCTTAACGAGTTCGTTTCCATCGTTGTCGATGAAACAGTGAAAGTCAAGTATGACTGCTAGCTTATCGTCGCTCATCCTTTTTTCGTTATAAACAACGTGTTTGGTGTCACTAAGAACGCTGCAGATCCGTCCGTCTTACGGAACAGACTCGTATGTTGTGAAACGCTCGTAAAGAATTTTGTCGGAACGTTTATTTTGTACCTTATATTCTCGTCACGGATCAGTGCAACAAATATACATGTCAGAACGTCGTATACAAAAATTTCAATAGGGTACAGTACTGTATGCTTTAAGTCACTGCAGCGTATGTACTCGTACGGAGATAACAGCTCCATGCGTCCGTCTTCAACGCGTGCTGTTCAAACACTGAGGTATGCGAGATTAGCGGAGGTCGGAATATACACTTCTGTCTCAGCAGCATAGATTTTCAAACCTCGTATTCACTATGCGATGAAATTAAGGCGTGAAAACGAACTAGAAATACGCTCTCATGTAAGCGGTGTATGCGGTTCTATATAAGGGACACGTATGTAGAGTTATGGCGCAATTCACACATGTGATAAAATGTCGACAGGGAATAAGTACAACTTCCACGTTTTGTGCGAAACAGACTTTGCACATCGTATCACGATTCTAGCCTCCTTCTACGTTTTTTATATTCTCTTTGATCGTGTCGGTGCGTTGTTCGTTCTCTGCTGTTGCTGCTGCTGTTGCTGCTTGCGGTTCGGTAACGATACCCAGTGCCTTGATGATAAAGATTTTATCTTTCATTAACATTACGTAAGAGCACGCAGTGAAATGACGTGCGTGTTCCATCCAAGCATATTCTCCACGTTCCCATTTGTTTAAACCGCCTCCACAGCAAGAACAAATCACTCTATCATTGCATCCAGTGTAAAAGAAACCTGCTTCTGATAATTCTATAGGCGTTATCGTTAATGATATAGGCCCTTCTTTAAAACACTTTAAACGGTTTTCCAAGCTTTTGTAACGCGTGTACGCGGATGTGATTTTTGAATTAAGATGACCTGCACTTCTTTATCGTCTGGTGATAAGGACTTGATCGTCGTCGTCGTCGCTTTACCGCATTGTCTGAAATAACGGTTTTTGTTGGGATTGTTATCGTCATCCTCGTGATCGTTTGAAAGCATCTTGTGCGTCCTCTCGCGAGTCGCCCCGATGAAACTCTGAGCGAAGAATAGTGAGGAGAGGATAATCGTTTCCCCCTCCACGAAAATAAAATAGATGAAAAATGATTATTTTTTTTTAATAAAAAGAATCAAATACATGTAATTCGCACATTACATTCTATTACAGCAAAATAAAAATACATGAAAATTTATTACATTTTTTTTTTAATAAAAAAAAATCACATACATGTAATGCATACATTACATTCTAAAAAGCAACGTTCTATTTACAGCAAAAAACAATAATATATAGTAAGCGTTTAATTATGTCTGCGCACCGTGTTGGATAACGGAGTGTACACGTTGAGCGAATCATGCAGTATCAAGCAGTAGGCCGCGGTCTGAGCGGGGAAATTGGTCGATAACTCGAATTCCAATCTGACGTCGACTGGTGAAGACTTGAGCGAATCGTCCTGTCTGCTACAATCGAAGACGAATAACGGTGCTTTTGTTATGAACTCAGTAGTTGTTAGAAGTACGTTGGGTTGACTTCTGTGGTAGTACGATTTTTGAAATCGTATATAGTGTATAAATGTCGTACAGCAATGCGTTACGTCCGTTATCGATATCCAGGTTCAGGTTATCGTACGGGTAGTATTTGTCGTTCAGAAAGAATCTCGCGTTTGTCACAATGCAGTGATCGAATTCGTCTGCGTGTTTTTCAGATTGTTCTTTCTGGCGGTCTGGAAGGTGAGTATCACGTACCGCGGTTTCTCCAGTTGTGTAGTTGTTTTCACCGTCCAAGTCTGTCCGTCGGTCGTTGATAAAGCCGGGTACTCGTGTAGTTCCCAACTACGAAACGGTAAGAGTAGCGGTAGGACCTTGCATATGATATCCAACAATCTTATCCGTACTTCGTTGTTCACGTACACGAACGGAATTATCCAAGCGATTTTGGTCAGTTCTATATCAGCGTTAGCGGGCGCATCCGTGGACGAGAACAAAGCGTTATCGTCGGTGGAAGTGCGCAACAGTATCAGCTCCTGTTTCATGTTCAAAATAACGTGCGTGAAATCCTCAGCGAATCCCATTAGCACCCTCAACGGTATGCAAAAGTTGAATTCCTCGTTTTTGCCGGTCGGCGTTAGCTCGTTAGTTGTAGGAACAACCCAACCGGCGTTTTACATCGAAACAATGTCCTGCTTGCTGGCAGATAGCACGGTTTTAATAGTGGATGTGATGCCGACGCTCTTGGTACGATCCATTTCCACACCGGCCAGTTCGTAACGGATTTCTTCGAAGAGAAACGCGATCGCGTTATTGACCATTTTCACGTTCACAGTACCGGTGCTGGCGGGTCTTTTTGCTCAACTTGCCTTCAACGTACAGGAAACGTTCCATCGGTAAAGTGAAGACTTCCTGTTGCAGGATAGGTATGCGTATCTCATCGTTATTTCCGTATCGTGACGCCGACGCATACGGTGTATAAGGATGATATTCGTAATGTGTGATGTTGTCTTCAAAGAATGTTCGACGTTCAACCGATAAGACGATACCGCTCTCCGCAATGTTACTTGTTTTTCTTGAGTTTGAATCCTAGTGAAATCAGGTAGCGTCGGTTAGTTGCTGTTAACCGTGCCAACGACGAACGTCTACTGATAACTTTTCCAAAAGTGTTGTCCTCTTTTATCTTGTGGTGCGAGCGGTCGCCACCGCTCTTCATCACGGGGGTATCGGTGAAATAAATTCCCATGATTACTACACACGTTTCAAGTGTATACCTGCGGTGATGACTTCGCCTTGAAAATTCACGATATCACAGTCTTGATCGTGTACGGACACTGTAACGTTACGCAAGTGTAGTACGTTAAGCCGAAATTAAATGACGTTTCTAGACGTTTCGACTATCTTGAATCCTGGCTCAACCGTTGGATAGAACGAATGCAGTATATGCTCGTTTCGTCCCGCCTTGTACGAACCTTGTACAGCGTTACACCTTATCTCCAAAACGTTCACATTCTTAATGTTTACAGGCGCGTCCGACGTGTGTAATTTATACGCTTCTAACTTCCGGTTCTTGGAAAAACACAACATGGTACCGATCGTGTGTTCCGTACATCCGAAATCGATCTCGTATGAACAATAAATTTCACATTTCAACGTGTTGTTGTTGGGTCGTAGAGAAAATTTCTGGTCTGCTAGTTCTTTCTTCAGCTACGTTTCGATATCGCTGATTTCGTGCACACCTGTCGGTATATTGACAGGGTCTAACGTTTTACGTGGTCCCTATAGTACGGGAAAGACGTTTCTTCCGCTTTCCACGATCGGTATAGAGTTGTACGTGGTAAAGTCCAGCAGTCCCGCGTACCATTCACCGTCCGTCAGTTCGATTGGTGGAAAAAAGTCACAAACTACTGCGCTCGGATCCGTATCCCTGACGGTGACCGTAAGCGAAGACATCTTGTCGTTTACTGATCGTTCGATGTCAAAAACTCCAAACATAAATGTCCGCAGACGAACGTGTCCGGCAGCTGTAATTGTAAAGAACGTCGGTCACATTCAATCCAAAGTACCATATTAGTTCGTCAGGACCTTTTTACCACCGTTCCGTCTTCGTCGTCGTCCTGTCCCCGTTGTTGTCATTCTCCTCCTCTTCCTGATTATCGTGCGTCGAACCGGCTTGCGTCGTCTGGTGCGACGTCGACGTATACGCACACCACCACCACCGCAGCATAGCCCGCTGCCTAACCCCGATTTCGCCTTCATCGCTGCTGCTATGGCTGCCGCCTACGCTCTTTCACTGATGCCTGAATTCAAAGCTTTCACTCGCTCCCACGCCTTACCGGCTAGCACGCGATCCGCTACACGTCGTCGTTCGTTGTCCTTGTACTTGCTGCAAGCGATATCGTGTTCGCGACAGGCTTCGTCCAACTCGTTGATTCCTCGATCACCGCGAGCCAATCTCTCCTCTAGTTTCGTTCCGGGTCCGAAGAACCTGTAGCCGGGCAGATGTAGTTCTACCGGTAATACGTCCACCGCTCGATTGATCACTGTAGGTACTGACTTCGCGACGAATTGTACCGTGCTTTTTACTATTTATCCGATAAGACCACCCCCCTTTTTTTATCAACTCGGCTACGTAGTTCATACATGACTACTGTTTCGGCTGCTCTCGATAAAGGGATCTCCAATCGTGCTCGTCTTTGGATTTGTCCAGATCACTAATCAACTTGTTCGTCACCGCCTTGTTCGTAAGTAGTAAGTCTACCTCTTCGGCACCGAGTGAAGTACGCGCTGCGCGCGTATGCAATTTATAAATATACGATACCACTTTCTCCCAACGGTGTTGGAACACTTTTGCAAGTTTGTACGTTTTGCTCTTCGCGTACCGCTTTGCGTCCTCCAATTGACGTGCGTTCACTGCGTCCGTAGTCCGTGCCCCACCGTCGCCGACGTTTAGAGTAGTCTTTCCTTGTGCGTTGAAGTAAGCGTCGTTCACCGCGGTGATCGTGTGTCGGTTCAAAAATTCCAAGTTCCCCGCATCCTTGTTGTTGACGGGCGGAACTAACTGTCTTATCCGCACGTTGCCGACCATTAGGTTAGAGTTCGTATCCTTCAGAATGATCTTCGAGTCCACGTGTACTTTGGTCGCAGCGTCTCTCGCGCGAATCGGTTCCCTCAGAGACTTTATGCGATGGTCCCGCGCGCCGACGACAGCCACGTTCTTCTTGTTCGGTGCCAGCTGTGTGAAACGTAAGCACGAGTAGTCTACGTACTGCTTGTTGACGGCGTCCCCGAGATCGACGGGAGCGGCGACGTTGACGAGCCTACGACCTTTCACGTCTATTCTTTGCGTCGTCGGCGGATCGGCTAACAGACAGCGGTCACGCACAAAGCGCAGTGGAACGGCATCGTTATCGTCGTGCGGTTCACTCAAGTTGTGTGTTTTTTCCCCGCTACGTCGAAGTGCCCGTCCTCGGTCATCGTGATACCAATATCCTCCAGCAGACTGCGTCGCGTCTCCCTTCGGGCTCTGACAGCGCTCTAGTGTCAGCGAACTTGTCAACACTCATCTCGTGAATGATGCGCCTCGACTGTTGTGCACGGCATTTAAACGTACTCGCGTAATAAATTGATTAGTTTTGATACGGTCGTACCGTCTATGCATTTTATTCCGACAACGGAGAGTCCGTCGCTATGTTTTCCTTTTACGATCTTATTTAGAAATTCATAGTAAACGTACACGCGTGCGTCTTTGAAGAAATAAATCTTTCCGCGATGTATCAGAACGCGCTATCGACGGCTTCTGGTAAGCCGACAAAACGATCTTTAACGTATTCGTGTTTCTTGATCGTGAACGTGCACTCGTCTATCTCGCCGTAATACATATTGCTACGACAGCGTAGAACAATCTAGGCGTTTATCGAATGTCCCAGAAAGATCTCGACGTAAGCGTGTGGTGTACGTGCTACTAAACGCATGTTGCGAGAATTTTCTCGCACTTTGCCAGCCTTCGCTCGGGCGCTCGGACTGTGTCAAGGCCGCAGCAATTACGTAGTTCGCGAGAGATAAGACGCAGTTTGGAAGCTTCTGGTGTGTGTAGCGTAACTATAAGTACATCGCGTCGCGTCCTTAGTTTCTCAGTTCAATGCGAGATTTTTGACTGTGCGGTTCGAGAGTATTAGTGCGATATATTTACAGAGCGGTTCGAGTTATTACGGTGTACGTTCAAGTAGTTATTAGTGAAGTGTTGCGTTTTATATTCGGACGGTATAATTGTAATACAGTTGAGTTTTAATATTAGTGGACATTTTATTGCGTATGAACAATTTCATTTGATTTGTTGTAGACACTGTGTTATTAATTACGAACTGTTTTACTATAACAATTAAAGGTGTGATTAGTGACTTAATTGGTGTCTTGTACTTATTTTGTTTCCACTGTACCTACGACGATCGAGTAGACCGTCGTAACAGTGGTGCCAGAAGTGGGATAGAACGGTTAACAGTGGAAACAGTGGACGCTTTGTACAAGACGAGTGTAATTCATAATTAATCGAAAAACAATGGATGCCAGTCAGATGATGGAAAATTTCCAGGCGCTGTTGTTGCAGACAGAAGAACGACGACGACAGGATGCAGAGAAAGCGGAAGAGAGACAGAAAACCCTCCTGCTGGAAGCAGGGGAGAAACGCAGACAGGAGGCGGAAGAAGCAGAAAAACGACAGCATGAAAAACGCAGGCAGGAAAGGGAAGAAGCTGAGGAACGTCAGAAAGCACTAATGCTAGAAACAGAAGAAAGACGAAAAGATAAAACGGAAGCTCTCTTTGAAACTATGCAGAAACAGTTGCAAGAACACAGTACCGCAGAATTGGGTATCCTACGAGGTGAGCTTAATAAACAAGTTACTAAAATATCGGAGGTACAAGAGTCAATGACATTAAAAATAGCTGAAGTAGAAAAATCTGTCTTGACTGTTGAAGAATCGATGTCTACAAAAATATCTGTTATAGAAGAATCTGTGTCAAATAAAATATCTGCAGTAGAAAACTCAATGGCAAACATAAGAGAACAAATTAAAACTGAAGTTGAACAGTGCATGAAGATTCAACCAAAACAAATTTCTGAACAGACTGTACCAGTGATCAAGACAGAAAATAAGTTAACAGAGAAAGTCACTTTGCCTGCAGTAGGGACAGTTCATGTCAAAGCTCCAACCTTTGACGGAAGCACTCACTGGGCAACGTACCTCCGCCAATTTGAAGCTGCTGCATGCGCAAATAATTGGACAGAAAAAGACAAGGCTGTTTCACTTGTTCTTGCATTAAAAGGACCCGCGGCAGAACTACTACAGAAAGTGCCACCTGACAGCCAGAACACCTATGCCGAGTTGATAAAAGCTCTGGAATTACGGTATGGTGATAAACATTTGCGAGATGTGTACTGCACCCAGTTGAGAGCAAGGCGACAACATTCCGGGGAAAGTCTTCAAGAGTTTGAAGCAAGTATCGACAGACTAATTAGACTGGCCTATCCTGAAGCGCCAGAAGATTTTCGAACGCGTTTTGCGATGCAGACATTTACTGCCGGTGTCCGAGATAACGAACTACAGCAAGTGTTACGAATGGCAAGACACCAGAACAGTGCGGACGCCCTGGTACATGCTTTGCAATTTGAGGCCGCCAAATCAGCGTCTGGTTGGACAAGTCATAAAGTGCGCGAGCTAAAAGATCGCGACGGCACAGACGATGAGGAGGAAGAACAAGGAACAGAGACTCGACGGTCGGCGCCACAGAATAAAATAAGAAAGGATGGAAGACCGAAGTGTTATCGATGTGGGAAACCTGGACATCTACAACGAGATTGTCGGGTTAGAATTCAGCAGCAGGGAAACGAGCAATAGTCGGTGCAACGGGGCGTGTGCTGACTAACTGGAGGAACGAAGCCCCTAGAGAATACTCAATTTCTACGCTTCAGAAAAACACCGGGAGCTTGGTAGTTACCGGATTTGTTCAAGAAAGGCCAACCTCGATTACAGTTGACACAGGCGCAACAGTTTCTATTGTGCGCCCCGACGTGGTGAAAGATCTCAAGCCAATCTGGTGCTCTTGCAGCTTGCGAACAGCTACTGGACGGCCTGTAAAAGTGTATGGAAAAGTGGAGATACACCTACGCCTCGGTAGACTTGAGTTTAATCATCAAGTACTTGTTGCAGACATTGTGGATGAAGCAATTCTTGGTGTGGACGTTATGAACGCATACGGATTTATAGTCGACTTCAAAAACAATGTCTTGAGAATCGGAGGCGAAGAGGTAATGCTATCAACAATGACGACAGCAGAAAAATCGATGGACGTCATAAACCAAGTGGCCGTAACTGTTCCGCCAAACTCCGAAAAGATCATCATGGTTAGAACGGCGGTAGATACTAGGGGCAATCAGTGCTCTATATTCGAACCCCAGGTAGTCAGCACACCGGGCATACTAATTGCCAGAAGTTTAGTAAAACCTGACGAAACTGGAAATGTACCTATTAGAGTGGCGAATATTTTGGATCAAGCTACCACTTTACAAAGCAATACGCTCCTAGGCAAATTGACTCCTGTGGCCTGGGTAGCCGGAATAACGCAACGAAGACCCAGTTCTTCGGATACTTCTAAATTACCAGAGGAACTGCAAGAATTATTGAACAGATCTTCTAACGACCTCTCAAGTGGTGAGGTAAAAGAACTCGGACAGTTTTTACACGAATTCAAAGATTGTTTTGCAGTTCGGGGACAGTCACTGGGAAGAACCTCTCTTGTGCAACATCGCATCAATACTGGGGACACAACACCGATACGCCAACCTCCTCGAAGGCCTCCATTATCTAAACAAGAGGAGATGTCTCGGTTAGTACAGGACATGTTGACAGAGGGAGTAATTGAACCTTCGTCAAGTGCTTGGTCTTCCCCTGTAGTGCTGGTAGCGAAGAAGGATGGTGGATTGCGTTTCTGCGTAGACTACCGGAGGTTAAATGATGTTACAAAGAAAGACTGCTATCCATTACCTCGCGTTGACGATACACTCGACACGTTGTCCGGAGCACAGTGGTTTTCCACATTGGACCTGAAGAGTGGATATTGGCAAGTGGGTCTTCATCAAGAAGACAAGGAAAAGACCGCTTTCTCGACCCCAAGTGGCTTATTCCAATTTAACGTCATGCCATTTGGACTCTGTAATGCACCGGCAACATTTGAGAGATTGATGGACCTGATACTCCGAGGCCTGACGTGGAAAACTTGCCTTGTTTACTTAGACGATGTCATAGTGATCGGGAAGACTTTCGGAGATCATTTGGAAAACCTTAAGGAAGTTCTAACTAGAATTCACGGTGCACAACTGAAGCTGAGCCCGAAGAAGTGTTCTCTATTCCAGAAGGAAGTACAGTATTTGGGCCATCTGGTTTCGGCAGCGGGCGTTAGCATGGATCCTAATAAAGTAGACACCGTAAGAGACTGGCCAGTTCCGATGAATAAACACGAAGTTCGGAGTTTCCTGGGGTTATGCTCATATTACCGACGTTTTGTGAAAGGCTTCGCTACTATTGCTAAACCACTACATGAGCTAACGGAAAATAAACGAAACTTCCAATGGTCGAGAGAGTGTGAACAAGCATTTAGAACGTTGAAGATTGCATTATGTTCGCAGCCAATTCTCGCTTTTCCAGCTTCCGAAGGGAAGTACATCGTAGACACAGACGCAAGCAATACTGGTCTAGGAGCAGTTTTGTCTCAAGTGCAGAACGGTGAAGAACGAGTAATAGCGTATTACAGCAAGACGCTTTCTAAACCAGAGAGAAATTATTGTGTTACAAGAAGAGAGTTGTTGGCAATTGTCAGAGCTTTGGAGCACTTCCATAAATATCTCTATGGGAGAGAGTTTTCACTACGTACCGACCATGCTGCACTTGCATGGCTCTTGAGATTTAAAAATCCGGAAGGATAGTTGGCAAGGTGGCTCGAACGTCTGCAAGAGTACAACTTCAAGGTACAACATCGGCGGGGGCGCCTGCACGGTAATGCAGATGGCTTATCACGAAGACCATGCCTGGAAGACTGCCGACATTGCCACAGAAAGGAAGAACAAAACTCAAGTGAACATGTTCAAGCCATCACTGTAGATTTCCTGGCTGATGGCTGGACAATACAAGACTGTCGACAAGAACAGATGACTGATGAAGACATTGGACCGATCTTGACAGCAAAAGAGGAAGGTCGCCGCCCGGATTGGCAAGATATCTGCCATGGTTCCGAAGGGCTACTGGGCACAATGGGAATCTCTCACCTTAGAAAACGGATTGCTGAAAAGGGCTTGGGAAAGTGCAGATGGACGAGACGTGGTCATGCAGTTGATAGTTCCCCGAAGTAAAGTGCAGTCTGTTTTGAAGGAGATGCATGATGGAACATCTGGAGGCCATCTTGGCGTTAACAAAACCCTTGACAAAATACGGAAGCGATTCTATTGGCTTCATCTTCGCCACGACGTAGAGGAATGGGTTCGGACGTGTGAAATATGTGCTGCAAGCAAGGGCCCACAAACCAGAAGCAGGGGAAAAATGAGACAGTATAACGTTGGACAACCTTTCGAGAGAATTGCCATAGACATTGCTGGACCATTCCCAGTTACTGACGATGGAAACCGGTACATCATGGTTGTAGGTGACTACTTTACTAAGTGGGTGGAAGCCTACGCAATTCCAAATCAGGAGGTTACCACTGTGGCAAAGCAGTTAGTTCACAACTTCTGTTGCCGTTATGGAGCCCCTATGGAAATCCATACGGATCAAGGGAGAAATTTCGAATCAGGAGTGTTTAAAGAATTATGCCGTCTACTTGGAATTCGAAAGACCAGGACAACGCCTCTGCATCCTCAGTCGGACGGGATGGTTGAGAGATTCAACAGGACACTTGAGCAGCATCTTTCGAAAGTTGTTGACGAGAACCAAACAGACTGGGACCAACGTATACCACTATTCCTTATGGCGTATAGATCATCAGTACATGACACAACCGGCATGACTCCAGCAAAATTGGTGTTTGGGCGGGAGATTCGTCTTCCTGGGGACTTGATGTTTGGATCACCTGAGACTCAGTCCCAAGAGCCAAAGAACTATTCCTCGCAATTAGAAAACCAACTGCGAGAAATGAATCGCTTGGTAAGAGGACGGCTGAAGATTGCCAGTGATAAAATGAAAACTCGGTATGACATTCGCAGCAATAGTGTGGGTTTCCAAGAAGGAGATCAGGTCTGGTTGTTCAATCCAAAGCGCCGTCGTAGTCGCTCACCTAAGCTTCAGTCTAACTGGGAAGGACCCTACACTGTAAAAAAAAGGATTAACGATGTTGTTTATCGGATTCAACAGGAAGGACAGCGAAAGTTCAAGGTCGTCCACCTAGATCGCCTGGCTAAATACAAATTTAGAGACGCTTTGCCAGTTCGGGACGAACAGGCTTAAGGAGGGGGCAGTGCTACGACAGCGTAGAACAATCTAGGCGTTTATCGAATGTCCCAGAAAGATCTCGACGTAAGCGTGTGGTGTACGTGCTACTAAACGCATGTTGCGAGAATTTTCTCGCACTTTGCCAGCCTTCGCTCGGGCGCTCGGACTGTGTCAAGGCCGCAGCAATTACGTAGTTCGCGAGAGATAAGACGCAGTTTGGAAGCTTCTGGTGTGTGTAGCGTAACTATAAATACATCGCGTCGCGGCCTTAGTTTCTCAGTTCAATGCGAGATTTTTGACTGTGCGGTTCGAGAGTATTAGTGCGATATATTTACAGAGCGGTTCGAGTTATTACGGTGTACGTTCAAGTAGTTATTAGTGAAGTGATGCGTTTTATATTCGGACGGTATAATTGTAATACAGTTGAGTTTTAATATTAGTGGACATTTTATTGCGTATGAACAATTTCATTTGATTTGTTGTAGACACTGTGTTATTAATTACGAACTGTTTTACTATAACAGTTAAAGGTGTGATTAGTGACTTAATTGGTGTCTTGTACTTATTTTGTTTCCACTGTACCTACGACGATCGAGTAGACCGTCGTAACAATATCGTTGTACAACAGAAGGGTTCGACCCGTGTATGTGTTTATCGGAGCGTTTATTATCGTCATCGTGCGAACACCGAGCGTTGTGATCGAACGCGGATACCCGTTCACCGGCTGCAGACTGTGTATATCGAACATGTATACGTAGTTGTCTATGAAGAGCACCACTTCTTCGGTCCGCGGTTTCTGGTACATCGCCGAAATGTTGGTGAACGTCAGCGGTAAGAACGTCAACCAATCCGTCAACAGAAGCGGACTCCCACCCGATGGCTTCGACACGAGACCCAATGCCCACAAAAAGTTATCGTGCACAATATACAGGTGTCTGTTGATTATTAAAAATTGATTAACGTCTTTTAGCCGACATAAATCCGTCGTCGTCGTCGTCTGGACGGTCGTTCGTTTTCGGCGTCGTCGCCGTCGTACAAGCGTTGAATACCCCTTATATCATCGTCTCTCAGGTCGAACGGTCCGTCCGAGCGTGGTACGCAGAATGGGCACATGATCGAATCCCTCTCGAGGGAATGAGACAGTCCTAACACGTGTCCGATTTCGTGCGTTAGCACCTGAAGAAAACTGGTCTGATCGTCCGGTATTTCGGTTGCGTTCGTATAATTCCAAGATCCGTGGTAGTCCATGTGTATTTCGGTAGTGTTATACTGTAAATTGGGCGGGTAGTAAGCGTGAGCGAGTATACCTCCTCGTCCGTTCAAATCGTACCCGCAGATCGTACACCTGGAAGTCAGACACTTGTGTTTAAAATATTTCATAGCGACGACCATGACTGCGTTTATGTCGTTGGGTCGATATTCGAATTCCAGATTCGAATATTTCCGCCATACAGCGAACGCTTGTCGCGACGCTTCTATAGCGCTGGTGGTACCATGAAAGAACCGCCACGAGAGACGTCTCTTAGCCCACGGTGTTCGTTAGTCGTACGACACGAAATCTTCGTTACCGCATCTCCGCGCACTCATCAGATTCATCGTTTCGTTGTTCAAATTTCCATTTACGGCAAAATTGTAATTCACTTGAAACGTGCGAAGGTAGGCGTCCACATCGATGGTGGTGTTGTCCATGAGTCGTAAACTATCGTCGGGCACGTATCCGTATCGCACCAAGTAATCTATAGCGAAATCTACATCGTTAGCGTTAACGGACGATGCGACGACGACACTTGTGCACACGATAATAAACACTAGCGCGCTATCCATGTTGTCACAACCAAACGTGGAATGTCCCCGGCGCGTGTACGACGATATTATTTATACTTTATCGGCTTTCAGAATCGAATAGTGTTCACGTCGGGTACTTTCGACCTTTGTGAATCCTAACGGTGTAGTGAATAGTTTCTTCTTTTTCACAACGTACAGACCGTCACGCGGAGTGTAGTAGTACACAGAACCTCGTTCTGTGTGTAACTCTTGACGTCTTTCTATGATCAGCTCTTCGTTGTTGTATTCTTTCCGCGCCAAGGTCAGCACGTACATCGTCTCCGATTCGACGTCGACTACGAAGGCAAACGCGTCCGTTCTATATTTATTTTCAACGGACGCTTTGATCACAAAATAGTGCAAGGGATACAGTTAGGCAGTGACCATTTCGTTAACGTTAATGTGCTTACGCGGGATTAACGAGTCCTTTAATATCGATTCCATCACAGCGATGCTGCTGCTAATGACAGATGATGATGTATACCGCTCTTGTTCTACGATGATGTCGGCTTCGCGTAGTTCTTCCACTATGGAGACATTTTCTTTCGTGTGCCCGCTGTTTCCGACACGCTATGACGCCATTAACAGTCGCAATCTGTCCCCCAGTTCGTTCGGATCGCCCAGTGCACGTAATCGATTTTGTCTTTTTTTCTCGTCAGCGTCATATACGATGTATCGATATTATTATATCCATGTCCTGTACGTTTCGGTGGAAACAGTTGTGATATTATTCGTTTACTTTACACCTCTGTTCGCGTTCGCTAATAATACTGCTTGTGCGCGTTGGTGTCACTCAGTATATCTTTGTACGCTTTCAGATCCAAATCGTTGAAAACGTTTTCTTTAGGATGCTTCATGAACACGAGTTCGTAGAGTCCTGGTGTACCTTTGTATCGTTTACCGTTGATAAGAATCGTATCGTCCGATTCGATTTCGAACGGTGAATCACCGATCATCCATTTTCCGTTTTCGTGTCTTACATCATACATATAGTCCATCAGACGATCGCGTTCGGACGAAACGATCACACACATATACTTGTTCGCTAACGATTCACTGTCGTATTTGTCCTGAAAATATCTACGCGCTTCACGTCTTCCTTCCAGTGTGTCAAACTTTTTTTCGATTTTGAGACTAGGATCGTCCTCATCGACATCGCCCAATGTTTCGGCCATCACAGGCGTTTTCAGGAAACGTGGCTTCGTTCGGAAACGAAGTGGTGTTCCTACATCGATTTTACTAATTGCGCCCATTGGATCCTCTTCCTCCTCTTTCTCTTCCTCTTCGCGTTTCATCTTTTTCACTCTTATCGGCTTTTAATTTGTTGTTTTACTTTTTTTTTTCAAGCAACGCTTGCGAAATATTTTGTAACGGTCCAGAATCGGTTTGTAACTTTTGGATAACGTTACCTCTTCTTCACGAATCCCATGTTTTAACACACGGTATTTCTTCCGTATGGCATCACTGGTCGTGTCGATATCACGTGCTAGTCGTTTCTTCTTTCGTCCATCTCGATAAACTGCAGTACGACAACGAAAGTCGTTGACAGCAGGACATGTGTATTGAGCTGAACGTATGACGCCTTTTTTGGTTTAATCGTTAGGTGCGACTACTATGAAACGGTCGAAACCGACTCTGTACCTGCCGTTGTCGAAAGAAGAATCCTTGTCCACAACGAGAAAGCCTTAACGATCTTTCTACGCTTCAGTGCACATGTTCTTAAACGTGTCATATTTCATGTCCGTGTTGACGTGATCGTTGTACGCGTGCTTCAAGTTGCGATCGTCTTGTTTGAACAATACTATTAGATTGGCATTGTCACGAACCTACTGTGATGGCACTTGGTTGTACGTCTGACAAAGGTAAAATGCGTCCACACCGCTGTGTCGTCCCATAGAGAAATACTTGCGTATGTTGTGTTGTCTTTCACAAGACACGTCGTCGAACACCATAATAGAATCGGGATCGACCTCGTCGGGAGGCGGTACCTCATCGTTATCGTTGTAGGCGTGATAACTCATTCCTTCGTTGGAAAGTCGTGTCATCAGGGTCTCTAGCATCTGATATTTTGGTTGAAATAGTGATTTAGAAAACACGTATAAGTTTTTAGTCTGTGCGCTTGTTGCAATATATTTATGTTGTCGTTCCGTGCACAGTCTATTTAATTGTCGCACTATATCGCGACAGTCGGTAGATATGTAACTGCATACACAAGTTTCCGGACCCGTTTCACAGCTCGGATCCGACCAAACACATTCTTTGTAGTGATCGAATCCGGTGCCGGTTGGTACTATTTCGTTGAGTCGGAACTTCGTCACACGATTGGTAACCCGCTGCCAGTACTCGTGCACTGCCAAGATCCTGCGCATGCGTTCAACGTCGTTCGAAGTCGTGTTTATGATGTACGCGTCGTAACCTGGATGCGACACAATGTCTTTTACACTGTACACAGCGTGGATGTTGGCATCGTAACGCATCGACGCATACTGGTTCTATTTCCGCGAGTCGACTCTTTGTTATAGCAAGTTCTTTTTGAGTATCCACGAATCGTGTTTACCATCGAATCCTAACCACCTGACTTTCACGCGATCGCGTTTACGTTATACCATCTTGTCTACCAAGTACACGTCACCAACGTTCGATTTACTGATTTCGTGTTCATAAAAACCGTCTTTCAACACTTCTCCTGTATGATCCTTTAGCGAATAAGTGACGGGTACGCTACCGGTACGTACCGCGTGAACGAGGAATATATCGTTTGTCCACTTTGGCGTGTATCCTTTGGCGAACGTCATTTTGTGTTTGCTTATACGCACACGATTGAACTTTGGTAGTTTATAATCGATGCTCCTCGCTGTGTTCTCGCGAATCCGTCGTAGCACCGTACGTTCGTTGGATTCGTTCAACTGACGCGGTTTCATTCCAATCCTTCTGTGCACGCTGTTGTTGTACGTGCTGACTAGTTCCCGTAACATATCCAACCAACGATAATGAAATTTTCACTGAACGTGCGATACATGTGCGTTTTTAACGTACGGTTGAAGCGTTCCACAATGGAGGCCTTTTTCTCACTATACGTGGAATAGAGTGTGACACAGTATCTACTCAGCAATTTGTGTACGGTACTGTTGTAGTACTCTTTTCCGTTGTCCGTCTGCAGATATTTCATTTCATTTTATTAGCACGCAGAATCGGTTCCAGAGCTCGTGCGACCTCTACACCCGTCTTCGTTTTCAACGGAACGGCGTACGCGTACTTGCTAAACGCGTTAACCATCGTCATGAGGTACTTCAATCCCTTGTTCGCCTTCGCGTGCGGTATCATCTCTACCAGGTCTGCTTGGTACAAGTCGTGAAGTCCCTTCAACTCGACCGCGCGTCTCGGAAAATTCCTTCTTACCGGTCTCTGCACCTCCGTCGCGATAGTCTTGGGAACGTTCTGCTGTATATTATTCACAGCTCGTTTCATTCTCATGTCGTCGTGCGAACCGTGATTCACAATACGCTGGAATGTAGTAAACCGTCGGCTCAGTGCTGAAGGTAATTCTCATCGATACCGTTCTGGTACGACCACCTTCCATCACGTGACTGTCACGACGCCACCGCTCCACATCCACTTATATCATCTCGACCGAACGGAAGAACAACGCGTTCTTCTTGCGATTGCGCAAGTACGTTAAAACGTGATCTAACCTGATTTTCATACATCCATTACGCACGAGGATCATACAGGTGTAATATCTCGTGAGCGCGTGTTGTTTCGTGTCCAACGCTCTTACGGTCTTAACAGAATTCATGTATTTGGACATGGCGCTACGTATAACGTTCTCACGGTACTCGTTCATCTCCGGGATTATGACGTTATCGTTCTCAGGTAGGCGCTCGCACATGTGTTTAGCTTTGAGTTCAGCGATTGGGTGTTGACTAATCGACTCCGTATGCAGGTGTATCAGATACGAGTTCAACAACTAAAATTCGACCGCCATAGCGCCCGTGCAATGCTGCCACTGTTCGTACAAACGCCGGTATTTCACCGTGTACCCTTGTTCGTGCGAATACGGCAGACCAAAGTATTCGCAATACTTGCGGAGTGTAGGCAACGCCTCCTTCAGAAAGGGTACCAAAAACAATCGCTGCTCCTTGTTGTTCACCAACGCGAACTGTTTCCCTCTCGCTAGTGTCGGTAACCAGGACGGGGGGCAGTGCACCTCAAAACTTACGTTGTAGCTAGGATCCAGTGCGCACTTTGGCGCTATCATCATCGCGCTTTTGTATATTTCCATCGGTGTACGTATCGGAACAGTGCGCTCCGTAAGGACTACGCAACAAAAAGCGTGCGGTATCGTATTTCCGTAGGCGAGCATGTCCGTGTACACAGTCGCGTAGTTCATCCGCCCGTGTGAATCTTGTAAGCCGTGCACGCGTTGAACGGCGTTATACAGTTCAGGAATTGGACGGAAACGTGAAAGAAAATTCCATCCGTGACGTACAGTACACAACGTGAACATATTCTTTTCATAAATCACAAGTTCTATCGGTACTTTGTTTCGTTCGCACTCTACGATAAATTGAAGCCACCGTGATTTGTTGTGTATACGATCGGAGACTAATCATCAACAGCACGATCGGCGGCAGATCACCGCTGCAATTATTTATGTGACGCCAACAACGGCCATGATATCTGTCAACACCGAACTTGTAACGTGTACAGTAGATGCCGCAAAATCGTTTTGTCTTCCCAAAATACACAGAACATAAGTTGGACCGTATGGCGCTTCGTGACGGTTTTGTTATTGTGAAATGTTTCCCATCATCGTATCGATAGACGTCCATCGTGTCGATGATCTGCGATGGGAGTGATACGCTATTCGTCATGATCATGATATTTAAAGTGTGTATGCATATTGTTTGAGGAATTTTATTTTTATTTTTATTTTTTTTATCATGGGTGTCATCACTCACACTTTTGGAGTGACTACTGTCGTTCCGTAGTAGTAGTAGTAGTAGTAGTAGTAGTAGTAGTAGTACTAACACGTAGTACTACTAGTACTACCCAAACGGGTATGTATGTGAGTTTATGCCGGCTCTGAAAAGAGCCGTTTTTTTGCATGGGCTGACTTCTACAAGTTCTCGCGGACGAAATCACATTTAGGCATTGACGCCTTATGGACTTGGACGGGATCATCACCCACTGCCCAATCCATAATTCGTATTTTGTACACACAGCAACTCACGACATCAGCATCGTCTTCGTAAATAAACCTGGCTTTTGCCGATCATAAAATTTCACGTTCACATTCGGATATTTTCGAAGGTAATATTTAATATTACCTCGGCGACGGATATTATAAAAGCTTTTCAGACGGTTTGCAAAAGAGTGTGTGTGCGCGTCCATGTCTGAAGCAAGAATGCTCGTTTCCGATGATAGATTTACTCTCCTCCGAGATAGCTGCGCACGCAACCCGTAGCGGGAGAGGGGGCAGGGTATAGCTGCGCTCGCAGTTGGTAGTGGGGCATTGTTGACGGCAATAGTTCGGCATCATGGTGGTGGGACCGGATAGCTGCGTGCGCAGCTGGTAGTGTAAGCGGAGAGAGGATCACTGTTGACGTTCACTTTGTAGTTAACCTTCGAGTCTCGAGCAGACTAGCTTTCTCGTGCTGCATATAAAGTGCTGATTATTTTCTAACTTCGTATCAGTCTTACATTTTTCCTCAAGCGAGCAATTAATTGTTATAGTTTCGCGTTTTTTGTTGTTGTTATTAATATTTACTAAGAATGCAGTCGTTTGCTGTTGATTGTAAACATTCGTTTCGCGGCGCGTTGGTATCGTACGTTTACACGCCTGTTACGGAGGACGAAGAATGCGTCAACGATGTCATAACATTTTTTGATGAAATGCACGATACGTTACGTACGGACATTCTAAACGAACTGACATGTTTGCTTACTATAAAGTGGCATATAGCGGTTAAAGCGAGATTTGTCAAGTACATCGTAAACGCTGACACGGACGACGACGAAGACGTGACGACCGAAGCTTATTTTCACGGACGATGTCATACGACGCTGATCGGTGACCGAGATGTATTGCCCGATCGTTTAGAAGCTTCGTATGAAAAAATCATCGAATCGATTTATAAATTCACACGTGAGGGTAGCGGTTGGGCGTTAGACCACATAATCTCCTTAGAACTCGTTCTCTCACGATACCAACCGCTAACCGCCTCCATTTTCATCCGTACACCCCCTGAATTTTCTCGTATTAAATCCATCATCAACGTGAACAATACAAACGATCAAATGTGTTTCGTATGGTCAGTGTTGGCCGCTCTGTTTCCTCAACACTCACACAACAACGTTCGCGTATCCAAATACAAACCACATATCCACAGTATCATTACTTCTGGTATAACTCATTCCACCCGACTATGTGACATTGTGAAGTTCGAACGAGACAATTCTAACGTTTCTATAAATGTTTTCGGTTACGAAGAAAATGAAATTTACCCTTTAAAAATAACTCCTTCCAGTGGCAGACGACATCACGTTAATCTATTACTTCTTACCGCTGACGATCGAAAACATTATTGTTTAATAAAAAATACAAGTCGCTTATTCTCTTCACTAACCAAACACAACGGGTGTTTTTCCTATTGCGATTACTGTCTGCATATATTCTGCGAAGAACGACTCCTTACCGAACATGTCCCCCACTGTTCATCGTACGGCGAACAGAAAATTCGTTTACCCATGAAGGACGAAGAGATGGTGGTGTGTTTCAGAAATTACACCTACTGCCATAAGGTCCGTTTTGCGATATACGCAGACATTGAATCATTTATCGTCCCTTGCCATCGCTGCGACGCTCCTCCGCACACATCATCCACCACAACGGAGTCGTTACATCTTTCTTCAGGTTTCTCCTACCTCATAGTCGACTACGAGCGTAATATTTTCAAACCCCAGGTCGTTTATCGCGGCAAGAACGTGGTAGGTACATTTCTCGAGAGACTGGTAGCTGAAGAGCGAGAACTGTTCAGGATCATCCGATCCGTTGTTCCTATGACTATGGTGACAGTAATGTGTTATCTTTCGCAAATGCCGTCGTATTTCATCTCTGTAAAAAACCACTGACCGAGGATGACAAGGTGCGCAACCATTGTCATCTGACAATCTGACAGGACGATACCTGGGCGCAGCTCACAACGTCTGTAACCTTAACTTCAAGACTCCTCGACACATACCCGTCTTTTTCCATAACTTACAAGGTTACGATGCACATCACTTTGTACAAGGGTTGGGTAAATACGACAATCTCGCTTGTATCGCTACCACTAGTGAACGCTTCGTATCGGTCTCGTTCGGTAGCCTGCGTTTCGTAGACACGCTTCAATTTCTGAACACGTCCTTGGACACACTTGTTGGAAACTTGCGCGCGAGCGGTGCGGATTTCGAATTAACGAAGCAATCTTTCGAAGAACACTTCGAGCTACTCTTACGTAAGGGCGTGTTCCCTTACTACTACATGACAGGTAGCGAGAAATTCGACGAAACACGTCTGCCCGCACGCGAACACTTTTTCAACAGGCTGAGTGAATCGTCAGTGTCTGACGAGGATTACGCTCACGCGCAGAACGTGTGGCGTACTTTCGAAATCAGTACACTGGGCGAATATCACGATCTGTATCTTAAAACAGATGTACTGCTGCTGGCCGACGTCTTCAAGGCGTTCCGTGAGATAGCCTTGCGGTACTACCAGATCGATCCGGCTCAAATTTACTCGCTTCCTGGCGTCGCTTGGCATGCGATGTTAAAGATGACCGGTGTGCGACTGGATCTGTTGACGGATATAGATCAGCATCTTTTATCGAATCAGCCGTTTGCGGTGGCGTTAGCATGGTACCCAACCGCCATGCCAAGGCAAACAACCCGCTAATTGTCGATCAGTACGATGCTTCAAAGCCGACCTCTTTCATACTGTACACCGACTGCAACAACCTTTACGGTGCAGCCATGTCACTACCGCTCCCTTACGCCGACTTCAGATGGCTAGATCGTAACGAGATCAATTCACTGGACGTGCGTACCCTGAGCTATGACGGTGACATGGGCCACATACTAGAGGTCGACTTACACTATCCACCCGAACTTCATGACCTCCACTCCGATTATCCACTGGTGCCCGTCCGTTCCTGTGTTAATGCTGACATACTTTCACCGTACTCTCGACGACTCCACACACGGCTGCACTATACAAAATGGTATAGCGGATCTGAAACGCCTTCGTCGTCCAAGTTGCTGACAACTTTGGACGACAAGCCAAATTACGTTCTCCATTTTCGAAATTTAAAATTTTATCTGAGTCTTGGCCTAGAATTGAAAGCGTTACATAGGGATGTTGAGTTTTAAACAGAGAGCGTGGATGAAACCGTTTATCGATTTCAACACGCAAAAGAGAGCAGCAGCCACCAACCGTTTTGAAAAGGATTTTTTCAAACTGGTGGTCAACGCCGTCTATGGCAAATCGCTGGAGAACGTGAGGAAACGAATAGACTTCCAACTAGTCTCTAAAGAACGACGGCTGCAGAAACTTGTTTCCAATCTTCGGGTAAAGTGTATGATCCGCTACACCGATGACTTGGTCGGACTGGCCTTACGAAACAGGACGATATTCCTTTCCCGTCCGGTGTACGTCCGCTTCACAGTACTCGATGTCAGCAAATTGATAATGTATGATTTTCATTATCGGTACGCTGTCGCCAAGTATGGACGACGATTGACATTACTAATGACTGACACGGACAGTTTGCTTTACAGCATACGGACTGACGATGTGTACTCTGATATGAAAGAGGATCTCCACCTTTTCGATATGTCGGACTATCCCGCGGATCAACCTTGTCATTGCGACGACAACAAAAAAGTCGTAGTGAAGTTCAAGGATGAGACCAATGGAAAACCCGTCACAGAAAATGTTGGACTCAGGGCGAAATGTTACTCGCTCTTGTTGTCCGACCGCACCGACAAAAAGGTGGCGAAAGGTGTGACAAGGACGGCAATAAAAAAAGGTTACGTCATCTATTACACAGCGAGTGTCTTTTCGACAGTCGTACGGTTTTCACCTCTGCTGAGTGTATACGAAGTGATCATCATAAGCTGTACACGCAACGTATAACAAAACTTTCCCTGTCTCCTCATGATGATATGAGGTACGTACTGGACGACGGTGTAAGTACACTCGGGTACGGGCATTATAGGATACGTGCAATAACCGACGACGCTGCTGGTCCTAACGCAAAGAAGAGAAAGTACGTGGACCAATAACTAACGGTAAGAATCAACTCGAATTTCACGTATAAGAAGTACTAGGGGTGAGGTAGGCGACTAGACGACGACAGTTAATTTGTTTAACAGAGCGCAAGCCGTAGTTGATGTGATCGACTCCCGCTGAGATAATTCACACGTGCAGTTATTTATAACTGCTTACATCATGATGCTGTCTGAGCATATGTTATCGTTGCGTGTAAACGTTGTGAGGGTATTATTCATGTGCTCATAAATTTGTTTAATAATAGGAAGCAAGCCGTGGGTGATGTAATCGTCGTGAGCTTTGCGAGGGGGAATATGCGTTTCATTTTAACACGGGGGGACTCTGTCTATAGTAGACTCCCACCGAGCATATGCATATAAGTCTTTTGTTTTACGTTGGTGTTCACCATTACACACACACACACACACACACACTTCATTAAGTTATTTACATAATTCTTATACAACTTCCGTTACGTTTTATAGAATGAAGAACAAAGTGACAAAACGTATGCCAGCGGAGCAATGCCGAGTAAGATGGTAAATACAACATTTTTTCATTATTTAAAGTGTACCAACAGAATATTCCATTCGATTGACATGCTGTTTTTTTTTTTTTTATAGTTCGCAACGGTTACGACGTGCTCTGCTGGGGCGTCCTCAACCCGTCTCGAGTCGATAAGTCTGTTTTCATTAATAAACTCTTGTACTATTGCGTTTACCTCCGGTGTTCAATTTATATTTTTTTTCAGTGATGCCGACGACACGCCTGCTGCTGCTACTGCCGCGGATCGCACTCTATCTCTACAAACCGGTTCGAGTCGGTAAGACAGTTTTCATTAATAAACTCTTGTACTCTTGCGTTTTACCGCCGGTGTTCAATTTATACTTTTTCTTAGTAATGCTGACGATCCACCTCCACCTGCTGCTGCTGCTGCTGCTGTGGGCCCCCCCCTATCTCCACAACCCGGCTTGAGTCGGTAAGACAGTTTTCATTAATAAACTCTTATACTCTCACGTTTTACCTCCGGTGTTCAATTTATAATTTTTTTTCCAGTGATGCTGACGGTCAAACTGCTGCTGCTGCTGCAGGTCGTCCCCTATCTCCACAAGTGTTCAACGTTTAAAACGTGCTATACTACAGCTCACAAGTGGTCAATGGCGGTAAGTCCGTTTTTATTAACAAACTCTTGTGCTATTGCGTTTACCTCTTGTGTTTAATTTATATTTTTTTCCAGCGATGCTATAGCTGAAGGAGTGTCGGTCTTCCTCCCTCGACCCGCGTCTCAGCAACCCGGCACGAGTCGGTACGTTCGTTTTCATTAACATTCACTTGTACTTTTGCGTTTGCGTCTGGCATTAAAGTTGTACATTTTTTTCAGTAATGTCGAGTCCACAGAACAGGATTATATGGTGGATAATAATCAGAGTGATGTCGAAACTGTGGACTTAAACATGGACCCTGACGGCGAGAGCGACGATGATGATGATGTTGATGACGATGTACCAGTCATCGACCTAAATATGTAAGTCATCTTCTTATGCATACACATGCCTTGTTTTATTTGCAAGTATACAGAAATTTTATGTCGTTTTTTTCCTAGTGACATTCGCCCGATACCAGCGCCACCACCACCACCACCACAACACATTCCAGTTACACCGCCACCGCCACAGCAGATACAACCTCAGCCGATAGACCCGCAACCTCTGCCACGACCTCAACCCATATATCCACAGCAGCAGCAGTAGCTATATATGCGACGAGATCCACGTTTGTGAACCCCTCCAGAAGACGCGCTACCTGTCTTCTTTGACGTCTTACACGCCACTGAACCGAGGACGCACGACAACCCAACAACAATGGGACTCCTTCTTAGAAAGAGCCTACCAACATGGTGTTAGCGTCGCGGAGAGCCCTGCCCTGTTCAATGTATGATTCCGCACACTGCTTGCAGTGTGTGCCTAGAAGCATACAGGGACGGGCAGAGGCTCCTCGGTTTGGTATGTGGGCACACATACCATTACCGATGCGTCCTCGACTGGTTTCAGTCGGTGGCGTTGGAGGGGACACCGCCTGGATGTCCACAATGTAGACAATATGAATTCGGAAAGCCCAATCGGACTTTCTATGAGCGTATGCATATTTGAGGTATCTTACAGTATTCATAAAGGTTTTACTAATCCAACCTACTTGTAACAACCGCATGTCACTAATACTGTTTCTTTGTTTTGTTACAGGTGGACAAAAAATCAATAGGTGTGGAAATTCCTACCTAATTACCCGATTGTGACATTATATTATTTTGTAAATATTAATTTGACAATACACCCGATTGTGACTGACAATATACCCAATTGTGACGTATATTTTGTATATATATTTTTGTTATATTTATTTGTAAATATTAATTGTAAGATTATTTATATACTGATATTTGTCATTATCTATTTTATATACATATGTGTATATTTTGTTGTCAATGTTTAAAATGTTGTATTAATTTGTACATATTAATTGTAAAATTATTTATATACTGATATTTGTCATTGTCTATTTTGTATATATGTGTATATTTTGTTGCCAATGTTTAAAATTTAAAATAAATTTGTACATATTTTCATTGTATAAGTGTTTATTTTCAACTATCCTTTTCCATACATGGTGTGCATTGATTTTCAACTGAAGGACCGAGTCATCTTTTTATTTTTTACAATATATATTTACTTCCCACATAGACATGCATTCGAATTTACACAGTTCACATGTTGCCAACAATGCAATACACGGCATCGACGATATCCGGACGGCGGCGGCGGCGTACATATCCAAGCCCGTACACTATAACACATGCACGAGTTGACAACATGGCCGACGCTTAACCAGTATACACGCACGAGTCGACAACGTCGACGCTTTTCCAACATGGCCGCGCGTCCGGGAAACACCGTACATATCCGAACCCATACACTATAACACACGCACGAGTTGGCAACGTGGCCGACGCTTAACCAGCACACTCTTACATTACTTGAAAACCTCGCGCTTTTCCAACATGAATGCAGACCCCACCACTCCGGGCGGCGATCAAGCCACGACAAGCCCGCCGCCGGACGGCGAACCGTGAACAGCGAACCGCGGCCACCCGCCTATCAACGCACTATTACCCCCCTGCCGCCGACAACATTGACGACGCCGACAACATGGCCGACGTACGAATCACAACTTCGTCACGCCCACCACTGTCACGTTGCACACCACCACTACCCACCCAAGCCATCCCCACCTCCATCATGGGCGGCCACACAGCACCGGATGTGTACCCCCACCACCACAATTTTTGAATTTCGCGCCAGAAGAGGGGGGTGACGTCACATCCGGGGTAGAACTCTCATAACCCCCTACTAATGTTTTATCCAAAAATGTCATAAACATTTCACTTAATAAAGGTGATAAAGGAGAGCCCATAGGTAAGCCATTTAATTGTTTATAGATTTTATTATTAAACTGAAAATAATTTTGTCCTATGCAAATATCTAAGGCCGAAAATAAGTGATCAGAAAAAAGAATTATTTTCCAAAATTTCACTTAACAAATTACATTCCGTGTGTAACAGATAAGATTAATAATAGATTAAAAAACCATGGTCTTAACATGGTATCAGTAAACAAACGTAATCTTTTTTCACTACTAGTCAATAATAAAGAAAAATCTAACACACTGGAGAAAAATGGAGTTTATGAAATACACTGTGCAGAATGCGATGCTATTTATATCGGACAATGTGGCCGTGTTCTGAAACATCGCATTTCTGAACATAAGCAGGCGATTTTAACCAATACATCTAATACAGGTTTTGCAGATCATTGCTTACAACACAATAACTTCATAGACACAAAAAACATAACACTACTCCACAACATACAAAAATGTAAAAAAATGGATTTGTTAGAAATTTTAGAAATTAAAAAAAATAAAAAATAACAAAAATTTAACCAATGAGCAGACTGAACTTTGTGTATCCCCTTTATTAAAATTTGTTATTCAGTTCAGTTTATTTTATATTATTTTGAATGTTCATCATTATTTTAAATTTTGCATTCAGTTTATATTTATTTCAGTTAATTTTATATTTTACATTCAGATTATATTTAGTTTAGTTAATTTTATATTTTGCATTCATGATTGTATTTAGTTTTTAAAGACACCTGACCTTCCCTTGTCTCTTGCACACCCCCCCTCACCATCAAACACAGATGTTCCAGATACGTTCTAAACAGGTGTTCACCACCTACACTCCACTCACATCCTGTTGTTTAGTAATTTGCATTTATTCGCCTCTTTGACAATGGCTTAGTTAGTCGAAACAACTGTCAGAGTTAATTAAAAAGTTTGTGAAACTTACCAAGTGTTTTTATATATTTTACAAACCCTTTGAAATCTCTCTGTTGGGTGTTATTATAGTTATGAGATTTGGAGTTTGGTGTCAGTTTCTAGTAAGAAATCTGATCTACACATTGCAACCTTTAACTAAAATTTTGTAAAATACCTACTTGTTCAACTTTGGCACTAATTCTTTAACCAAAATAATTACATAATTGTGTATATACTGTAAGTATTATAATACTAATAAGAATCATCGACTTGTTATAACTTTGGTAAAAAAAGTAGTATCAAGTTGTCATTAAATGTTATAAAAATTATCAATCAAATTTATTACTAAAAAATAAAACAAACAGAAATAATTTAAAGGACAATTGTTATTGTATAAAAATAATAATATAATAATACAATAACAATAATTCAATTATAATGAAAAAATTGTAAACCAATCTTCTTTTAAATTATTCCTTAGGCTTTCACGGCCGGTGTCACTTGAATTATGAAAATTATCCGGGCTGTTTGGCCGTGGTCCATGGTTAAAAACAAAACCAAACGTTTCGGCAGCACCACTGGCACCATATGGCAGCCAGTGGTGCTGCCGAAACGTTTGGTTTTGTTTTTAACCATGGACCACGGCCAAACAGCCCGGATAATTTTCATAATTCAATCTTCTTTTAGTTTTCCATCTCTCAGTTATTTTTCCCGTTAATTTCCTAAAATATTTTACTGTGGAATATAATGTACTTACATAATTTACAGTTTATTTAGATAATAGTATATTTAAAGAAAATTCAGTTTGGCAGAGCAGAGTGTTCTTAAAAATATAAATTCCTAATTTAATATTACGATATACGTCCCAAAGTCTATACTTTACTAAACACCGAAAGGTTAACTAAGAAAATATATTGTATTTGGATATAAAATTTAAGCAAAACAGTTTTAAATTTATTTTAACGGAGTTTTTTAATAGATGGAACATTGCAAAATTGCTCCTTTCTCCGTGTTTTCACCTGAAAATTATGGTTCTTTCAACTGACCATAGTAAGTCACTCTATATTATATTAGTAATTAAAGTAACAGACATAGTAAGTCACTCTATATTATATTAGTAATTAAAGTGACAGACCCTCCAAGTGATCTAGTGGCAAGCACGGGCGAATCATGTGATAGCCCCGGCGGAGGCTATGTACAGCGTGTCCCTCAGCGTCGTAAGAACTACTGAGGAGCCGGCTGAGATAACAGCGGCGCCTCCTGGCTGTAAATACCGCAACTAGCGGCTGGCGACTCGTACTAGCCAAGGCCACACTGGCCGGAGTGCTGGAAACCTGACGTCACACTAGGCGCCGAAACGAAACACGGCCGCTAATGCTGTTTACTGTGTCGCGTGCTCAAATAACCTTTCCTACACACACCTGTAATGGTTTACCTGAACATGTCCTATATGGTTGTAATCTCTATGAACTAACAAAGACCTTGGTATAAAAAAAGTATAGTTTTGTGAACAACAACAGTTATATTTAGCATTTGAGAAAGTGTAATTTACACGAAGGATGTAAAAAGCTGTGAATCGAGGTAATTAACAGCTTATCGGGGAAATAACTTTTAAAGTTTCTTTATGTATATAAACATCCAAACATTAGTATTGTACAAGATTTTATATCATGTATGATAAATAGTACCAGAAGCGGGGTAAGCGGAAAAATTAAAAAAATAACCGATTACTAACTGCTCAGTATTTATTTACAACAATATTTGATCATTTGAAGATGGTGCATTACAATCTCGTATTGCCTTACGTCTAACATATTTATATGTAATTTAAAATCTACTTACAATAAAGTTACTTAGACTAACTTAACAATCCTGTTTTTTTAGTACGTAGGCTTTCACGGCCGGTGTCAATATGATTGGATAAAACTTCCGGGCTGAAAGGCCGTGGTCGATTGCTTGATGCATTGGCGCTATACGTTTCGGCCGCACCACCGGTGGCCATCTTCAGTAGCAAAACTTGTTCGAATAGATGTACGCCGAACACGTCCCCAATGTACTGGGAACAAGCAACAGTGAGTTACGGCTACGATGCCTCTATTTATAGCTTTTTGGCCGCTTCAGGTGTATCGCGCGGACCAATGAGAAGCCAGCTCATCATCATATGATGAGCTGGCTTCTCATTGGTCCGCGCGATACACCTGAAGCGGCCAAAAAGCTATAAATAGAGGCATCGTAGCCGTAACTCACTGTTGCTTGTTCCCAGTACATTGGGGACGTGTTCGGCGTACATCTATTCGAACAAGTTTTGCTACTGAAGATGGCCACCGGTGGTGCGGCCGAAACGTATAGCGCCAATGCATCAAGCAATCGACCACGGCCTTTCAGCCCGGAAGTTTTATCCAATCATATTGACACCGGCCGTGAAAGCCTACGTACTAAAATTAAGAACCTCTACGGGGAGGAGGTTTTGAAGAAAATTAAAAATGATGAGCTGGCTTCTCATTGGTCCGCGCGATACACCTGAAGCGGCCAAAAAGCTATAAATAGAGGCATCGTAGCCGTAACTCACTGTTGCTTGTTCCCAGTACATTGGGGACGTGTTCGGCGTACATCTATTCGAACAAGTTTTGCTACTGAAGATGGCCACCGGTGGTGCGGCCGAAACGTATAGCGCCAATGCATCAAGCAATCGACCACGGCCTTTCAGCCCGGAAGTTTTATCCAATCATATTGACACCGGCCGTGAAAGCCTACGTACTAAAATTAAGAACCTCTACGGGGAGGAGGTTTTGAAGAAAATTAAAAAGTTGGAGACGTTACGGAAGAAGAAAGCCAGTCTGCTGTGTTCCTTGGCCTTTTTACTTCGATGTAGAGACTCGGGAACCGTGCCCAGGTTCCTACGACAAAGACATATTTTTAACACGCCACAGGCCAATAGGATTTATAGAAGAACTGAAAATGCCATGCTGCGTGAGCGCATACACCATACGAGGAAAGAGTTGGCACTTAATGACCAAGAACTGTTAAAACTGCACTTACATCTTAGCAGTTCCCTCCAACAACATGATTGGGAGATGTTGGATGGGCTTACATATAATGCCTTCGAGTCGTGTTATGCCAGTACCAGCCAGAGACAGCGTGACAAATTCGAGCGGTTTGGTTCCCAGAACATCGGGGGAAGAGGATTAGATCGTGATAGGATGGACAGGATGGTTGTAAATCTATCGAACCGCCAGCTAACACCACATGAGACCTCGGTGTTAGCCAAAGGTGAGAAGTTTGCAGTTACCCCGAAGACAGTACCGGTGGAGGAAATAGTTGCGAGCGTGGAGGCAGGCATCCGAGGACTACCCCGAGACCAGGCAGATGAAATCCGTTTGGAAGCTTCTAGGGCCCTTAGAAGGGCCGCTCCGCCAAAATGCAATCTTCTGTCGGCGGAGCTGCGAGCCTTGAGAGAATTGAAGAGGGATGACTCCATTGTCATTGTGCCGGCGGACAAGGGGAGCGCCACTGTGGTCTTGAACACCGAAGACTACCAGCGGAAGATTGAAGGTTTGTTAGATCCAGCCACGTATCGGAGGCTGAACAAAGATCCGACTGCTACAGTTCTAAGAAAAACGGATTCTTTGGTTAAGCAATCTTCTCTGGCGCCTGATGTGAAGACGGCCGTCCGGTGTTCGGAGGCCCTTCCCCCTCGTCTCTATGGTTTACCGAAGATCCATAAGGAAGACGTTCCGCTACGGCCCATCGTCAGTGCTATTGGCTCGCCTACTTACAGCTTGGCAAAGCACCTCACGGGATTGCTCAAGCCGCACATCGGGCAGACGGATTCGTTCGTCCGGGACTCTTCTGATTTCCTCCGGAGGATCCGGGAGTTGGTGCTGGAGCCTGGCGATGTTCTCGTCAGTTTTGATGTGGTCTCTCTTTTCACCATGGTTCCTGTTCAGGAGGTCTTGGGGTATGTGGGTGACCTGTTCTCGGCGGACATCACTGCTTTGTTCCGGCAGGTCCTAACAACGACCTACTTCCAGTGGAATGGCGGCTTCTATGAACAGTTGGATGGCGTCGCGATGGGAAGTCCTCTCAGCCCTGTGGTTGCAAATTTCTATATGGAAAAATTTGAAGAGTTGGCAATTTCATCTGCGCCTCTCAAACCGAAGTGTTGGTTGCGGTATGTGGACGACACTTTCGTGGTCTGGAGCCATGGGGACGAAGAGTTGGAACGATTCCTTGGACATCTGAATGCTGTGCACCCGCGCATACAGTTTACGATGGAGCGTGAGAGGGATGAACAATTGGCTTTTCTGGATGTGTTGGTCCTGAAAAGGACCGATGGCAGCTTGGGACATAAAGTTTACAGGAAGCCAACGCACACCGACAGATATCTGCACAAAGCCTCCAATCATCATCCTAGGCAGAAGAGGGCGGTGCTGAAGACTCTGGTAGACCGGGCAAAAAGAATCTGTGAGCCCCAGTATCTCGAAGATGAGTATCGGCATCTCGAGGAAGCACTGCAGTCCAACGGCTATTCTGCTGCGGAGGTTAGGAGAGCTGCCCGGCCGAGAAGATCTGGTAGGCTGGACGAGTCGGTGTCGCCTGAGGTTGTTGGCTCTGCTGTCTTGCCCTACATCCGTGGCGTGACTGACCGCATCGGGAAGTTGCTGAGTAAGCGATCGTCAGGACGATCTTCAAGCCAACCAAAAAGATCCAACAGTTCCTGCGACCGGTGAAAGACGCCAGGGATCCACTCTCGTCGTGCGGGGTGTACAGTATTCCTTGTACGTGTGGCCAGGTCTACATAGGCACCACGAAACGTAGTGTCCGGACGCGCCTCTCTGAACACCGGAGATACTGCCGCCTGGGCCAGCCGGAAAAGTCCGCAGTTGCTGAACACGCTCTTTCCCACGACGATCACCGGGTGATGTTTGATGAAGCCCGCGTGTTGTCTTCTGTCCGGGGTTACTTCACTCGCCTGCATCTGGAGTCCATCCATATTCATAAGAATGCGTCCGTCGCTATGAACCGCCGAGGAGAAAGCATCTCCTTAAATAGTGTCTGGCATGGTCTATTCTCCATGGCCAATCAGAATCAAGAATGATGAGCTGGCTTCTCATTGGTCCGCGCGATACACCTGAAGCGGCCAAAAAGCTATAAATAGAGGCATCGTAGCCGTAACTCACTGTTGCTTGTTCCCAGTACATTGGGGACGTGTTCGGCGTACATCTATTCGAACAAGTTTTGCTACTGAAGATGGCCACCGGTGGTGCGGCCGAAACGTATAGCGCCAATGCATCAAGCAATCGACCACGGCCTTTCAGCCCGGAAGTTTTATCCAATCATATTAACAATCCTGTGTTTAACATTTATCTAAGTTAACGCTGAACTTGGCGGAAATTTGTGTATTTTTCTCTTTTTGTCCGATTTCACTTCACTCTGAGCATCTTTCCTTTTTTTATTAAATTTGTCATTACGGGAATTTGAATAATAGTTTAATAAGATGTTACAAAAGGAAAATAAACGTTTATTGATAAGTTTGTTAAAATTAATTTTACATATATTACAATTTCTCTGTGAATGATGGATGTCAATATAACCTAAAACAGTGGATTTTAGCGCTACTTTCTGATTAGTGTACAATAAAAAGTGTTTCGTATCTGCCAGATACAATTAATATAAACACTTTGAAAGATAAATTTAGTACTTCCATCACATAATCTGAAGGGTATTTTAAAAACCTCTATTAATAACATTAAATAGTAATTGTCCTTTTGTGGTACAACAGTAGACTCGATATTTGTTGGAGTAAAGAAATCTGTACACCCAGTGCAAGAGTTTTTTTTTTTTAAATACTGTGTACCAAGTAACCACCGATATAAACAAGGCCTAAAGTGTCATTTTCTGATAAGGTAACATCAGTTATGTCTACCTGCAGGTCATCAAAAATTTGATTACTGATGTCATACATAATATGTATGTACATAATATGTATGTATTTAGTAATGATATTATCATTAATATCGCTTTCTTCACAGTCTGCTGTGGAAATAAATAAATCTTTGATACATACTTTACCGTGTCTGGGGGAGAAATTATTAATCAAACTCAAAGTGTTTAGTTTTTTTCTGATTCCAAAACCTGCTTGACTGATATATGGTAACATGCACCACTCATCTGTCTATACTGGCTAAATCTGGCCTCTAACGCATCGGTCTGAAATTTGCCAAGTAAAACATATGACAATTTAATGTCTCCTAAGAGAAACGAAATAATCTCCATTAAAATATTAACAGTATCTAGCAATGCTACATGTGTTTTATTGGTTAATTTTCCTCTCCTTTTAGCTTTTGTCAACTCCTCCCCTTGAACAACAAGTTCATCCCATGTACTAAGAGACTTAAAAAAAACAAAATTAGTATCTGTTACAGACTGGATTGGTTTAAAGTTTTAGTCATTAAATTTAACTCCCTTGTACATATGTTTTACGTTGACAATCTTCCACCACTTAAAATGACCTGAATAAAATTTGCTCTACTACTCTTAGTTTCTGTTTTAGTAAATGACGAATTTTCATTAAAAGCAGCAATATTTTTCTCGTCGAATAACCTGCAGCACAAATGAACATTTTGCCTCTCTATTGATGTTCGGTATAACACTTTTTGACAGAGCAGGAGCCAGTTTAACACAGTTATTTTCCTCACTTAAATGTAAGATTTTGAGATCTGATACACAAGCTTTTTTTTAAGGCATTTTTGTCGAAATTTGGAAAAACAAATGTTTGTCTGTTATCTACTTGGTTTAACCAGTTATTTCTAATACATTTAAACAAGTGAACTGGATCGAACATAACATAAATATTCCGTGACTCACAGTAAGGGTTTACAAATTTTGTTTGAAGAGTGCCTGCACAAAATCGTTCAAACGTATTTCTGTTTACCCTGTTGTTATCAGATATCAAACAAACTACTTTAAACCCTATCTCAGTAAGTAGTTTTATTACTAGATTTTTTAAGGCGAACAGCATATCACTAGACAAATATTTAATAGGGAACAACCCAACGACCTCTTTGTATTTGGACATAATTGAGTAAATCATAAGAACTTGGACTGTACTTGCAAGCTCTGGCGCATTTTGGTCGTTAACTACTAGACTCCCAACCTTCCCATCCTTAAAAGTGATTTATGGCTTAACATAAATTTCATCAAGGAGTAGGCAGCACAACTTTTCATTTTCTTCAAAGACACTATGGTAGTCACTATGGACACTTCATTTTCTATAAGTAGTCAATGTGGCCAGACTGTAAACCTGAAGTATTAACTCCTAATTTAAAGTAAATTTATTTAAATATTTTGGGTGTGGCATTGTCAGAAGCTTAGCTACACTGATATAGTTATAGGATGCTGGGAAAGCAAAAAGTAAAGTAGCGAACCAAACTAAAGTATTTACACAATAACTGACTTTCTTTTTGAATAGTAAATTCAATTGTTCCTATAAAAATGTTAACCTTTTTAAACACAAAACCCGCGCGGTATGCCTTAGCCCTTTACGGACTGTTGAGCAGAGGTTTATTTTTATTTTTTAACTAAAGTGACAAATATCGGTGAAAAATTTTATATTAATATGTACTACTCTGTTCATTAAAAGTAGAGTCTTATTTTAAATTACGATTACGCAGAGTCTTAATTTCAGGAAAAGTTTTTACACTTACAAACGATCATATAATTACACAAACTCTTACTTATTTAAAATAACATAAAATAATTCTATTACAGCTTAAATTTACTTATTTTGAAATATGTATTATATTATTCTTAGTTCCAAAGAGTAACGCTACTAAGTCAATATAGTACGATTCTAGCTTCACGTTTCTTGTAGAATCAAGATGGCTAATTTCCTAAAATGTGTACCGGTTTTATGTCATTAATTCTAATTAAATACAAACGTAATTTTTCTTTACACTGTTCAAACAGAGTTATTGTAGTTTTGAAATTATACTGTATGAATTACAGAGTAATTTTGTTTAAGTTAATTTCTGGTTGCTTAGCACACCGTATGCAATTTATTTATTACTACAGTATATTTAACGTGTACACCAATACTGTTTTTTGTTAATTTTAAATTTTTACTATTATTATCCTTAACGTATAATGCTTTCAGACAATTACAATCTTGATAAAAAGGCCTTGAACAAAGGTCGAACTCTGCATACTTTTGTTAATGCTATTTTTATGATAAAAATGATAGATATTAATACCAATATATAATAAATTAAAGTAAAAGATATAAGTTACATTCAAAGATTTTTTTTTAATCCAAAAGAATTCAATATTGCTAAATAACTGCAGTAATGTCAAGCACACGTACGCTATTTTGGGAATGGGCGTGTAATTTAATTCTGAAAGATTGATTAAAAAATTAATAATACAAATCATCACAAAGCAAATACAAATAGAAGCTGAAATTACCAAGCAGCAGCCAATTTATTTTTAAAATATTTTAACTGCTAAAGGGGGGTAATTACTACGGTTATTATCATCGCCATTTTAATCGTCCGTGGCATCACCATCCTTCAGGGTTCTGACCTGGATTCAATTTGCCCCCATTCTTAGCTCCAGTATTCCAAAATATAATATTACTCCTATTTCACCTGACCATTGAATCTTGTTTTTCTCCTGGATCTATTTACCCATTAGTCTGCCGTAAATTGTTAGTTTTAACGGTCAATATTAGGTATATAGTATATCGGACATACAGATAGATATGTATAACATATCCATGCATCTATTTAAAATGTATTTATATTATTTAATTTTCTTTTTAATTTAACATTTTATGCAAGATTGTTTAGAAAATATTAATTATAGTACAGTACATAGTATGTGAAGGCAGCATTTATTTTCAAATAAAGAAACCTCTCGTATTCAGCTCCGTGACTGGGACAAACGCATACCAACAGTGCAATTCACGCTGTACAATCGTGCGAACGCCGCCACTGGTATGACAGCAAGCGAACGTCTGCTGGACAGGGTCCTACAGCGACACCCGGCCACACGCAAAGCAGGACGTCCGGCAGATTGAAGAGAGAGAAGCGGCAGCCGGGTCACAGTAGACCAGGTATCAGCAGCGGCGGTATCCGGATCCGAGGACGCAAGACTGTACGCTGACAGTAGGCCTGCTGGTGTACTTGAGGAGTCATGCAGGTCCAGGCAAAGGACGGAGGTACCCTGGGTGGGAGCCAGTCTGGGAAGGCCGCTTCAGCGTCACCGCGACACATCCATACAAGGTACACCATTCTGTTTGCGCTCAATCCAATTTAGATCGAATTGCACAGCATTAATACATATTAAATAATCAAGCATGAAAGCTAAACAAAATAATAATATTAATTTTAAATAAACTCATACATACGCATCAACTCAGTGCTTAGTAATGATTGTTATGTGCCAAATAAGGAAGGTTATACTCAGTTTTTGGTATTTATAACATCGGCGTAATGCACTTCTGCTGTGTCTTACTTACTAAAGTACAAACCAATACAAATTATAGCCAACTTAACATTCCGTGCTTGTAGTTATCCACTAAAACAAAAAGACTGAAATAGAGTTTAAATGCTGTAGAGTTTTATCTGCTCACCTCCAAAAAATTAAGATGATAATTTTAGTTCCAATTAGATACTATTATATTAGTAAAAATCTGTTACGAAAATTTAAAAAGATTTATATCACTCTTTTGTTGAAGGCGACAATGAGATGAACATGCGTTGAACGCGAATGAGAATTCAAAGATGTCTTACTATCTGACTGTTTCGTTGACAAATCGCTGATCATAAAGGATTTCTTGAATATGGGATTGTGTATCGCTCGTGTAACTACACCTAGGGGCTTTGACAAGACCGTGAATTTGAAAATGCTGAAGGCATTCCTGCAGGCAGAAAACGGGCTGATAACTTCCAATCAAACTGAGGGTTGCAGCATATTCATTAAACACAATTCAAATATTATTAAGTTAAATAATAATATTTTAGTTACATTGTGGGAAATACCCGGCAATTTTTATAACGTGTAGGAAGAGAAGTGGTAATGGTTTTAATAATATTTTCGATGACGTCAAAGACTTAGTATTTGAATCATTTGTAGCACACAAATACCAACATAGTAACTTAGTATTTAGCTGGACGATGGAGAGAAATTACTTATTTCATTATATACTGACAAAATTGTGTACAAAATCGTACAGAAAACAAAAGAAAATGTTTAGTATTTATCAGAAAATATTTGCGTTTACTTTTATAAAAATAGGAGTTTTGTTTAATGATTTAGATGTTTCGGTTTGGGAATACTAGATCAGTGATTTTCTTAATCCGAATGTAAAGTTAACTATCTTTTTTTGTAAATTCTCTGATGTCAAGTTTATTGAAAGCTAACAGTTATGTTGAAGAGTTTTGAATAACGATCGTTATGGTCGTGAACGTTTTTATCATTGCAAGGAAGAAATATCGCTCATCTCACTTTTCTGGAGATGATCCACTTGTCAAATTGCACGGACTGACAGAAGAAGAGGTAAGACGAAAATTAAATTAATTCAATATTCACCACAGGCATGAATATTTGAAGTTATATTACAATGGCTAAAACGTACAGGGTTCAGGAGACAAAACCTACAATACCTGGTCGATCTTGAACTGCCTGAAGACTGGAGATCTGAAAGACTACTGGATCGACTTGACCCACTTACAAAATTTAAGAGTTATATTATTACAAAGGCAAGTACGGTCAATAATGAACAAATGCCTTGTACGTCGGAGAAAAGTTAGCAATTGAAGGATGGACAGGATGTATTGTTTCATGATGTAATTTTGAAAGAGACGATGTGCAATTATTGCTTTGGTGGCTAGACGTTTCACAACTCTTAGAGAAATGTTTCAGGTCCTGGATGGAGAAGCCCGCTCTTTGGAACTTGTTGTTAATGAAAAGAAAACGCACTTTATGAAAATGACAGCAGCACAGATAAGAAGGGAGCCCCAAAACTGAGAGCTGGATAATTACACTTTTAGTGATGTAGATAGGTTTGTATATTTTGGAACAAAACTGAATGAGGAGAAGAAAATCTAACAAGAAATAAATAGAAGGATCATATAGAAGGTCATACAGCATATTGTGTAAATTTTAAACTTCTTAAATCCAAGACTTTATCTTGTAAAACCAAAATGAGAATCTACAAAAGCTTGATGAGTCCAGTCGTGACTTACGAAGTTGAAGCATGACCACTCACGGCTGTATCAATAAATTCGTTGAGACTATTTGAAAAGAACATAGTGAAAAAGATATACGGCCCAATAATGGAAGCAGGAGAGTGGCGATTCATTTGAAATGCTGAAATTGATGAAATATTGCAGCAGGAAGATATTAACTAGCTTCATAAAGGCAAGGCGAATAAGCTGGCTGGGACATGTCAAGAGAATGCCACAAGAGAGACTGCCCAGGCAAGTGCTTAATGGAAATATGGAAGAAACAAGAAGAAGGGGCAGATCCGGAAGGCGATGGATACATGAGGTGGAGGAAGACTTAAGAAGAATAGGCGTACAAAACTGAAGAAACTTTGTGAACAGAGGAGAGATCTGGTGGCGAGTGGTGGTGGAAGCCAAGGGTCATCCCGGCCTGTAGAGCTCCGGAAAAGAAGAGAGAAGAAGGAGATGTCCAGTAATTAGGAATAGAGTTCAATTTACACTAAAAATTTTCTTTCGCTTTTTTCTTTTTTGCTAATCACTGAAATTCTGCAATTAGTTAGGAGTACCTACACTTATCAAATTTGAATTTCGCGTTACGTCTTTCCTCCGCTATTTGAAATGCCTCTTAATCAGCTGTTCGCCTTCTTTCATTTTCTTTTATTAAGTACATTTTTCTCTGCTGCCTCCTAAACATTACTTCCAACATCTGTCTATTATTCATTACACAGTGTCTAGCAAATCTAGCCCTTCAAATCTATTCTTCAATTCTACAGCAGATGTACTGGGGATGCCAGCGAGGTTACACATGGTTGGTTTATCAGTTTTTCTTCCTCTTTTCAGTTCAAGTCGAAAAGTTGCAACTGTTCATCATCGAGCTGTATTCAACTTGTTCGTGCTAACCAAGCACTCTTCCACCACTCGCGGCATTCTACCACTGCCGGCTACATAATATGTAATCGATCTGATTTCGTGTCGTCCATACGGTAGAGTCTATGTGTACCATCTCTTCGTTGAAACATTGCGATGCTAAAAACGTAGAATTCTACAAGTTTCTGTTCTGCATCATTTTCCAATTCAAGTCAAAGTTTCATTGTTATTCCTGTTATATATATTTCTCCCCTACTTTGTCACTCCGGTCTCCTGGAACGAATAAGACGTCCTTTACTGGTGTTAAGTCTATCGTATATTCTCGATAATTTTGACAATAATGTTTATAGTGGGGACCCGTATACTGCGACAAATGACAAAATCGTTGAGCGTGTCTAAGGGATTGATAGAGGTGAGAGAAGGAAATATATTAAGCAAATAGCATCAGACATTCGAATATCATTTGTAAGTTGTCACAGTATGCCAGATCACTTAATGACCTGAAAATGCATCGGGTATGCCAAAACATTGTTCTAAAAATGCTGTCTGAAGATAAAGAAGAGACACAGGTGACACAGGCAGGAGACCATATTCCTATGACTGATCGAGATAAAAATTTTCTGACAGTACAATCCGAAGAGAGGAGACGTGGTGTGTTTCATGCTGCCAGTCATCAGAATGGAAACCAAAATCCTCGGACATAGAAGTTTCGTTTGGAGAAAAATAGAGCGAAAGTTACCATCGAAATTTTTTTTTGATTCGCAAGAAATTGTCGACAATGAAAACAAGGGAAAACAGCGAACAAAGAAACGTAGGCCTACGTTTATATTCTTTGTCATCTATGGGATGCAATCAGAAGACACTGATTTCAATGGAGAAAAAGTAGGTAATTTTCCAGGACAGTGGTTTGAATAATTTCTTTGCTACCTGTAACTCTTATGGAGGCATAGATTCATATTACTGTGATGATTAGTGGCTTGTCTTGAAGGATATAGAGAACATTTAGTCGTATTGAACACTGTTACCGAGGATCCAAATTTTTCTAACTATGAATACTACTCCGTTCCTTTTTATATTTTCATATTCCCTATAGCATAGTATAAAGTTATCTGAAGTAAATTCCTCTATTCACAAACAGTTTAATTTGCTAACTCTCAAAATGTAGATGTTTATCTTTGTCGTATTACATTCCCTAACGATCATATGTACATAATACTCACATTCCAGGCTATTAAGCAATATAATTCCTTGAAGCAGCGTGGTTTTCTTGAGTTTCTACCCATTCGCATCCGAATCCCCACCCCCAGGAGATCTTATGGGGGTGGGACATAAAACTCCGGAAGATTTGAAATCAGCGAGGCTATGGAGTTTCAAGGGAAAACGTTCAGTGGTGGTTTCCTCTTGTCTTCCATTGACCCTCTAATCCTGTTCGCTCGTCGACCCAGTTTCCCGTTGGGGTTGTTTTCCCAAACTTCCACTGCATAGTTTGTTGGTTTAACAGGGGCACCAGGCGAAGGTAGGATTCGGAGAATTCAGGTGAGAGAGGTTAAAAGAGTTCCTAATGAGTTCTTATGTATGCATACCACCTTCATTTTGCAAGAGTTCCAAGTTGGTTTGCAAAGGCTGACCCCAGTCCTTCCCTGGGAGCCATTTCAAGGATTTAATGAAAATAATTGGACCTGGAGTTCAATAGTAGGTTATAAATCCTACTGTTTGTCTCTGACAAAATAATTATTTATAAGCAAATAAAAGCCCTATTTTGTAAAAAATTCTGAACAAAGAAATTTTTAGGCACATGTTTATGAACAAGACAGTTAAATAAATTTAGTTATACCTGTGGAAGAATAAGACGACTATTAAAGAATAAAACGTAGAGGGAGACACAGCTAAAGTTTTATAAGGTCAAGGCTGTGCCGACTTTAATGTATGAATGTGAAACATGGATTCTCCTGCAAAAAGATATTTCAAAAATACAGACCTCGGAAATGAAATTTTAAAGAGCAGTTAAGGGATGTAGTTTGAGAGATCGTCTACAAAATGACGACATAAGGAAAGACTTGAAGTTACAATCGGTTCTGGAGAGAATAAAGGAATACAGGCAGGATTGGAAGTCCCATGTTGAACGCATGGTAGACACGGGTATTCCTAAACAAGCGCTTGAATATAAGCCAATGGAGACGAGAGATACTGGAAGACCCTGACAAAAAATGGTCAGAGTCTCTGTGAAGTCGGAACGGGTTATAGCCCAAGCCATGGGCTGAAGAAGAAGAAGATATTTATGAAAAGTTTATAGCAAGTTGTAGTTTGTAAACAACTAGCATTTAATTTTAAAAAAAAAGAAACAAATTTTTGAAATCTTTAAATATACACTGAAATGGTGAGAAGAAGTGACTCCAAGACACTGATTGGAGAGTGATGAGTTTTTATTATAAAATCTAAATGCAGTTGGAAGTCAGCAGACGCTTTTCATTACACCGCTAATCGCTATTACGGTCTGTTAGACTTAGTCGACAAGTACAAACACGGAGTGGCGCCCGGCGGAATTTAATAGGCGTCCCAAATTTCACTGTGTTTCTATATGTTGCTGTGTGTATTAATACGAATTTAGAGCTGTTTTAAAACAAAACGTGTTCTTATAGTCTTTCTATCATCCGCTAGATTGCACTGGAGTTCACTTTCGTAACAAGAACTGGCGAAAACTTGGCGCGTTATTGCGTTGTGCTTAGAGCCATGTCTTAAATTTATTCCACTAAAAAATAACAAAATAAAAATTTGTAAACTGATTACAGTAGAAACAGAATGTAACAATAATTTTAATGTATTTGTAACAAAAAATTATAAAATATAGAATTTTTGAAACAAAGTATATTTCGGCCACGTTTTTCCCAAAATATAAATTTTTTGAAAATTAATTAATGTAGACACCTAAATCATATAGAAATATAAATTTAAACAAAACATTTAAACAAAACAAAACAAATAATTTCCAATAAATGCACGCATATTTACTGGGGTATCTATACGTCTGTTGCTTTACTATGAAATATGGCCGGTAAAACTCAAATTGTACCAAAAGCTAATGGCAAAAGTAGACCCAGCAGAAGATTGAGAATTAACTTACAGAGTAAGGTGGTGTAGTGCCAACATTTGTACTGGATATAATAAGTAATTTGTTTTCAAACTCGACCTCTGTTAGTCTGTAATACACAAGTGGTTGGTTCCCAGAATTTGATATTTAATAGCCTTGATAAAATTCTTGACCATTGATAAAAATCCGCAAGCATCGGTTAATCAAAGAGCATTCAATGTATTCGTTACTATCCATTACATTTGAAAAAAACATAAAATAGATTTAACATTGATAAGGTGGATATTTAACCTTAAATGCGGTACTGAATAATCATTTGGCAATAATTTCCAAACCGCACCATCCATTCCAAGTCATCAACAATTAAAACTATCATGTTATTAATGAAGTAAAAGTACAAATTGGTATGACAGATATCTCAAACATTCCATTAATTTTCCTTCTATTACGTTTTTCAACATCAGTTTATCAGTGTGCTTTTCTTCTCTGTCGTCAAACTGAGTAATATTTAGTATGTATGCTACTTGTGTTATAAATATGAATCATGTATTATGGTTCTGAACGCTCCTAAACTATTATTTCAACTATAATTTGTGATTTTCTTAAATGTATTAAAAATTACGGAATGTTTCCCGCAACGTAATTAAGAGAAAGTATAGTTTATCTAAAAAATTCTTAAATTGTGTTCAATAAATTTGCTGCAATCCTCATTTTGACTGTAAGATGTCGGCCCGTTTTGTGCCCGCAGGAGAACCTTCAGCATTTTCATATTCACGGTCTTATAAAAGCCCCTCGGTGCAGTTACACGAGCAGTACACAATCCTATATTCAAGAAATACTTTATGATCAGCGATTTTTCCACGAAACAGTCGGAGAGTAAGGCATCTTGAAATTCCGTTTCAGGTAGTGGTCACGTCCTTTTCATTGTCGCCTGTAACAAAACTGTGTAACCAATCTTTTTAGAATTTTCGTTGTAGATTTATAGTAAGGAATACAATCCAAATTTATGGAAATATTATGTAAATTAATTTATTTTAATATAGCAACATGTCTAATTCAGTCCTTGTTAATAAACTTGTCAGTTGGGTTTGTAATCACAAACGTATTGCCATGTATGATTATCAAACTCTACAGCATGTTTTGAAAATGTATTTTCTTATATGTTTATGCGATTTTATAAAGTCTTTAAACAAAACACAATTCTGCTAAAGTTATCGTTATCGAAACAATTTAATTAAGTGTTAAGACTGAATTCTTAATAAAGGAATGACTCATTATTTGATACTAATTGGAATAAATAAAACCACGCAAGACTAGATGTATTACAGTGACTTTTATAAACTCATTATAAAAATATAAAATATAATTTTTTACAAACTCCCTAGTACCACTGAGAAACATTCTTTCATTTTCATTACTTTTAACTTGCTTAAAATTATTAGGAAAGTATCTTTTTCGATTATCTGTTTAATATTAAAATTTTTTTGGAAGAACAAACATTTTTTCTTTTTATTCTTCTCCTTCTCTCTTTTCTTTTTTCTTCCCTTTTCCAGTCAAGCTTCGGCGTCCTTCAGCCACTTTCGCAACGTGGTCTTCTCTTTCAATAATCTAGCCTCTCAATATAGTCGATCCAGTACAATGTTCGTCTTCCTTTTCCGTTCCTTTATTCTGGGCGCGCTTCCATATCGAGCTTGCGCTTATTTTTGTCTGTTCATTATATAACCAAACCATTGATGTACTTTTGTCTCTACTATCACGAGAACTAATTCCCGGTGGAACAGACTTCAAACGACCATGGTCCTAATTCATTGTCCCTTAGTGCTTCCAACCGGTGCAACTGAATTGCGCTCACATGCCTAATAGACCGCTAATCCAACACCCGAAGTGCGCTCACCATTTCTTATACCTGCGAAGGTCCTTGAAGAGACACTCGAGCTGCGCTCAGTGTTATACCTGGGAAGATTGTGTAATCAAACTAAAAAAAAAAACACATTTTCAAGGCACTTAAATTTTTATTTTTAGTTAAGATAACACAATTTTTCCAAATTTATATGAAACACATTTTACAAAATTATATCTAGATATTTGATCTCTGTCTAACGGAGCAATTTTTTGTTGTATAAATTGTTGCCGTAATAAAACTTCGCGTCTTACATATCTTTTGTCATTCCTCTTTATAAGAATATTATATTTGTGGTCCTTAATGTAGGTTCTGTCTGCATATCTAATAAAACTTTTAAAAATGAATGAATATTTCGATGAGACGATAAATTTTCACTTTTAAACTTTGAATGAAATGATTCACATGCATTTGTGGTCCTTAAAATACTTGCTGTTTTTGCAGCCCATATTGTCGGGGGAAATATAGAGTCACTTCCGATATAATTTTCCACTAAATAATCTAAAAACTGATCCACTCGACTGTCTTGTGGTTTTTCGCTTATAAAATCTTCAACGAAGCAGTCTCCTACCTCGGATGCCGGAAGAAATGGTAGTCCAAATATATGTCTCAGCCATATTCCTACTGAACTTTCTTCATGTTTATATTCCTGGGTTAGTCCCACTTGCTGTATTTTGCGCCACCTGTAATGTTTTTCAAAAAATCACTAACTTGTGTACACGCGCAAGAAGTGAAACTTCTATGGTATATATATATATATATATATATATTGTTGAAATAAGTTTCACTGTTAGTGAGAGTGATTATTTTAAAGACTAGAAGAACATTTTGATAATAGTGAAATACGTCGTCGAAATTTCTTTTATTTAATTCTAACCTCTCTATTAATTACAAGTATCTGTAAAATTATTTTCATTGCATGTAATTATATATATATATATATGTATATATATATATATTTCAATCACTTTCTGCTACAGTCCGTTTCTTGATGTATATAATACTATAATACTTATAACTATTTTACCTCAAGATGTATTTTTTCTTTAGGGACATGTTTCGGGAGATCCTGTTCTCCCATCTTCAACCTTCACCATCTTGCTTCTGGTGCAGTATTTGTGTGTTGGCTTCTGGATGTTATTATGGTGGTTTGTTGGTCTTTGGTCCTTCAATGTTGCATTATTGTGTGTGGTTGTGGTATCTGTTTTTGTATTTTGTGTATTTTCGATGTTGAGTGCTTTGAATATTGTGTCATGTTTTGTATTGATTTGTATTTGTTCTGGTATTAATTTGTTTTGTGTTTTATGTTTGTAAATTTTCCCAAATGTTCATTATGGTGCCTTTGTGTGGTATATGTTTTATTAGTGTTACATTGGTTATGTCTGGGAATTCATGTCCTGTGTTTATTGCATGTGTGGCTAAATTGGATTTATATATGTTTGGTTTTTTGTATGCATTTAGGTGTTCAAAATAACGTTTTATCAGCTGTTTTTTTGTTTGCCCTATATAACATTTATTGCAATCTTGGCATTCAATTTTGTATATACCGTTGGTTGTTGTATTATCTTTGTTGTGTGAGTTATTTAGATTTTGTAATTTATTTTTATTAGTTTTGTATGCTATTTTTATATCTGTGTTTTTAAATAGTTTTGTTAGTTTTGACATTTTATTATTTATATATGTGAATGTGGCCCATTTTTTGTTGTTGTTATTATTTATGTTTTGTTCAGTTTGATTAATTCTTAATTGTTCAGTTTTTATTTTGTATTTGATTTTATTTTCTATTTTGATCATAGTATTTTTATTGTATCCATTTGCATAACCAATTTGGTGTATTATATTTCTTTCTTTGTCAGTTTCTTGTTTGTTTAGGGGTATTTTGTACATTCTGTTAAATAACGAATAAAATGCTGCCATTTTATGTTGTGGTGGGTGGTCAGAATGGTTAGGTATAATGATGTTAGTGGAAGTTGGTTTTCTATATATTGCATATTGTATGTGTTTGTTGTATCTTGTGATGGTTATGTCTAAATAACCAACTATGGTTATGGTTATGGTTATGTCATAACAAAATCAACTATTTAGACATAACCATCACAAGATACAACAAACACATACAATATGCAATATATAGAAAACCAACTTCCACTAACATCATTATACCTAACCATTCTGACCACCCACCACAACATAAAATGGCAGCATTTTATTCGTTATTTAACAGAATGTACAAAATACCCCTAAACAAACAAGAAACTGACAAAGAAAGAAATATAATACACCAAATTGGTTATGCAAATGGATACAATAAAAATACTATGATCAAAATAGAAAATAAAATCAAATACAAAATAAAAACTGAACAATTAAGAATTAATCAAACTGAACAACACATAAATAATAACAACAACAAAAAATGGGCCACATTCACATATATAAATAATAAAATGTCAAAACTAACAAAACTATTTAAAAACACAGATATAAAAATAGCATACAAAACTAATAAAAATAAATTACAAAATCTAAATAACTCACACAACAAAGATAATACAACAACCAACGGTATATACAAAATTGAATCCCAAGATTGCAATAAATGTTATATAGGACAAACAAAAAAACAGCTGAAAAAACGTTATTTTGAACACCTAAATGCATACAAAAAACCAAACATATATAAATCCAATTTAGCCACACATGCAATAAACACAGGACATGAATTCCCAGACATAACCAATGTAACACTAATAAAACATATACCACACAAAGGCACCATAATGAACATTTGGGAAAATTTACAGATTTACAAACATAAAACACAAAACAAATTAATACCAGAACAAATACAAATCAATACAAAACATGACACAATATTCAAAGCACTCAACATCGAAAATACACAAAATACAAAAACAGATACCACAACCACACACAATAATGCAACATTGAAGGACCAAAGACCAACAAACCACCATAATAACATCCAGAAGCCAACACACAAATACTGCACCAGAAGCAAGATGGCGAAGGTTGAAGATGGGAGAACAGGATCTCCCGAAACATGTCCCTAAAGAAAAAATACATTTTGAGGTAAAATAGTTATAAGTATTATAGTAATATATATATATATATATATATATATATATATATATAATCCGTAGCACGTCGGATTGATAATAAAAACAATGCCTGTTTTCGAAACACGTGTCTCATAAAGTAAGTGAGAATACATCTTGCATGTACAAAAAAGAACAATCAATTAATAAATATATATATATATATAGGAGCGGTCGTGGCGTAGTGGCTAGCGTGTGGCGCTGCTACGCTGTCGGCGCGGGTTCAATTCCCACCGGGGGCCATCTGATTTAGATACGACCGTTCCCCCTCGCAAGGCAATGACAAACCAGCGAGAGGTATCCTGCTTAGTATAAACCTTCCCCAACTATGCCGTTCGGATCCGGCGTTAAACTGTAGGTCCCATATACCTGTGAGAGAATCAGTACCACACGCACCTCGGATATATGCGGGGAGGGTACAAACCAGTCGAAGACTGAAGGACTACGAATATATATATATATATATATATATATATAGTAACATTACATAATCAGTGATCAATACTGATAAAAATAAAGAAGTATTTGTAAAATAATAATAATATAAAGTTAGTAGTTACCCCTTCCAAAAGTCAGAAATGAGGGATTAAGTATCATGCTATGAAAACATTTGTACCATAAAACACTTTAGCAATTAAAAAACAATGTACTAAGTGTTACCATAAAAGTGCGGTGTGTGCAAAGTGCAACATAGTATGATATGTGTAAAAAAAAAACTGAAAAGGACATCAATCACAAGTAGTGAAGATGCAGTACTATAGTAATAAACTATAAGTTTAATAATAAGTTGTTGTAGTTTTGTGTTGTTAGGCCACAAAGGCAATATCAATGTAATTAAAATATTATTTTGTTTATGTTTGAAGGATCCAGGGTTTTATAAGAAATTAATAATTGCTAATTAAAATAAAGTAAAGAGATGGTGGAAAATAAAATAGTGCCTAGAGTAATAATACATTAACAGAAGTATAAGTCAGAAATAAACCAAGTTACAAATCATTAAATTATAAAATACAAGTAGCTAAGTTTATGTAAAGATGTGAAGAAAAACATAGTATAAATTAAATGTAATTATAGTTAAACATTATAAAGGAGGGAAAATTATTATTTTTCCTAAAAGAAGGGAAGAAATAATAATAATTAATACTAGCCTATTTACTAAAACTGTACCTAGGTTAGCCAATAAAAACTCATCAATTTCTTGGTTACTAAGAGTAACATAATCAACAAGAATTGTTAATTGTTAAATTGGATTTCAAGTGAGTAGATGACCAAAAATAATGTCCAGCAAATTTTAAAAATTAAGTAACTACAATTCGGAAAAAACACCATTCTAAATTAATGAAACGATTCAGCACAAGCCACTACATCTGGGACATCCGTTGAACCACAATAATTAATGCCAGAAAATCGAAGAACATAGAAAATTCATCTAACTATCTGATGGCCTGAAAATTTTGAACTGTAACTTCTTGGGTGATAACGCCTACCTTAATAAACTAAAAAATTACACATCACCAACAAGTAACGAACACTAGAAACAGTACCATATCTTTCAATTTATAAGAAAACTTAGTGTGAACATTATAAACTTTATTTAATTAACCAAAAACAGTAAAAATGTGTGTTCATTAGGAACTCTACTGCAGCCATCTTTATTTTTTCGCTTTCTGTATGAATACGTAACCTGCGCTCTGGCGTTTAAAAAACGAACTTGTTGAATCAGACTTTAAGAAAACAAATATTAATTATTGTAAAGTATGATACTAATAACTAAGCATTTCTGACTTTCTTATAGTTCAAAGAATCCCAAAATAACCCTGAGATACATAATTTATTTATTTTAATAGTAACTGTAATTGAATACATCTGTTGTGTTATATGAAAAAACTTATATCGAAAAATGTTGTGATTTCGAAAATAATCGATTTGTAAACTGATGATTTGGAGGTAATAATTTCCAGAAAAATAAACCAAATTCAATCAATAAATACCTTTCTTTAGGTAATTGACTTTGTATTATTTCTTGTAGATAGCAGTTTTGTTACAGGAAACAGGTGAATAGCAGAGGAGAGTAAGAAAGTTAGCTCTGACATCAGAACGTATGAAATACGCCGGACAACATAACCTTTCAATTGGTTAGCAAATTGAAAACAGCTGATGCAATGCGCGAGAAAAAAACAAACGTTTAAATCGTACTCAAAGAGAGGAATTCTCTCTCTCTCTCTCTCCTGCCCATTTACAAACAACTGAACAGTAATAACTGTAAGAAGATATAATACATAATAAAGAATATCGCGGTTTATTTGTCAATACTAAAGAATCTCACACACCCAATCAAAAATAAATAACACTATCAGAGTATAAACTAACGTAATTATTATACGGTAAAGGTCTCGCGACGGAAGGTATGATTGACACGGGAGACGTTACAGAATGACGTACAAACGTGGGGCTTAAATAACCCGATTAGTAATTTTCACGTTACAGAATGACGCTAACAACGTAGGGCTAAAAAAGACGTAAACCCGATCAGTTATTTCACGTTACAATATTGTTGAAATAAGACTCACTGTTTTCTTTGTATTATATATAGGTATGTAAACATAATCGACGTCATGAGACGTCATCATCAGAAATACAAATGAAATATTATGTTTAATATTTATATATTATAAATAAAATATATACGTATAATATTTCATTTGTATTTCTGATGATGAAATACTATAACTAGTTCTTGACACGCTAATTTTTGAGGTTACGTACCTTTTCGAGCTTATCATACGTTCGTACGTTCGGTAATAACTCTCCAGGTTATACAGCAACGTGTGGCGGGAACGCTTTACTTCGGACAGAATCGTGAGTTTAAGTTAAAACAAAATATAACATTTTAAACTTACCAAAACTGAGCAAGATGAAAACGGCAACCATAATTTTGAGTTCTTCTGGAAAAATTTCTTGCAGGCTCGCGTGAATTGCAACTTCAAAATCTATTATTACAGTACTGGGATTTAAAACATAACCCAGCAGCGTGCAATTTTCTATTAATAATTGGAAAACTCTGCTATACGTAGACTTCTTCTTGTCTTTTAATAAGCAAAATACGACGGGCACACAAAAATTCATTGCATAGATCTACGCATGTATAGTGAAGAGTTGTCCGAAATACTTAGTGCAATATTCGAATGTTCCGTCCATATACAATAAATCCTGTTGACATATAAACTCCAAGTTCTTTTCACATGAGAAAATTACTATGTTGTCTAAAAAGTCATTGCACATCAGGAAAGGTTCGTTCGTACTTGTTTTTAAGTTTGAAGAATTTAAGAAATGTTGCACTTCCATCGTTGATTTTGGTAGTTTGGGCACTAACAGAAGTCGCGCATGATTGATGTTGTTGCGGATACACTTAATGTCCATAACAGATAATGTTTCCAATGAGTGAGTTTCAGCTCTCATTTCAGACTGGATTAATTTTGAAGGTTTCGTTGAAATATCTTCTTGGGCTTTCCTTTTCACGACATTATTTATTTTTTGTCTTGATAACAACGCTTCGTTTGCTTCATGGTTATGTTCGCCACATTTTTTCGAAAATACCGCATTTAACGTAGGTATAAATTGTAGCCATACAGTTCTTCTTGGTGCATCTCCATACAACTTCTTCTGTTGATTTCACATCTCGATATTTTCGAAACTTGCAATTCTCAAAAACTAACAATGGTTGTCCTCGTTCGCTCAACATAGTTTCCATCGTCGCACACTTAACAGTCGTCGACAACGTTTCAAACAAAACTGATTTCAGAAATAATTTCAATTTTCATGTACCCAAGTGGGGTTTGGGGGAAATTCCAAGTATCCGTACTTTTCGTACCTACCTGGCAGCAATAAACGCAGTTTCCAAGTATTCCTACTTTTAGTACCTGGGGCCAGTGAGCGCAGTTCAGTAGAGGATGAAGTAACCTTTTTTCTAGCAAACCTACCTGACATTAATCTGAGCGCAATTCGAGTGCGTTCCTTCCAACTGGCCGCCTTAATAATCGCATTTTATTCGTCCATAATCTGATTTTGTGTTTCTGTGGTAGGGTGACGTTATCTGTTCATATAGAATAGTATTTAAGGTAGTAAAACTGTCTTATGTACACGTAGCTTGACTTCTTCCACGACTTTCTTTATTTTCTACAATAATATTAGAAGTCTGGTTCTATATTTGTATTGCAAAAAATAACCGTCGACTTATTTTTCACCCGAACGCTTAAATTGTTGAAAACATTTAGTAATCCAAAACCGTCGCAATTGTTTGCGTTAACGTGGTTAATCAATATAATACTCTGTAGATTATTTCAGTCACTAAGCCAATTAGAAATGGGGCATTCTTCTTCAGTATTCTGTTAACGGGGACAATGCGTTGAACGGTCACAATAATGACCTGTTGGAAGAGTCTTGCTACATGTTTAGCACGAACCATTTTGGTCACCGTCTCGATGTCATCGACACCAACATCACGATTAATGTCACTATTACGAGCGATCATGCAGCGCTAGTCTGAATGGTTTGTATTCTGTTTGTATGACATTGCCTGGCACATCGCCACAGCTGGATCACGTAAAACCATACAGATTTTTAGCTCGTAGGGTTTAGTCTTTTGCAGAAAATAATTACTTTATTGCTTATATTGCCAATTGAGAAATTACATCAAGCCAATTCTTCTTCCTGTCCTGTTCTATAACAACGGTCATATATGCTGTCGTCACTCCACCTCTTCCTTGGGAGACCAATGCTCCTCCTGGTGGTTGGTTGGCTATGTATTCTCTTTTTCACTAGCCTTGTGTCATTCATTCTTTACATGTGTTCATTCCATTTCCTACTTCCTTCCGCAATTCATGAATTAATATCTTACATTCCAAGTGTAAACGTTACATTACACGTTTCAATTTTACTATTATTTGGCAACCTGTCATACCTTGTGTTTCCTAGTACCCTCTTTCCGTAATATACTAATTTGTATAGTTTGTCTTTTTTTTTTTGTTGCTGTATTATCTGGCTTGGTATCTGATGCATAGCGATCTGTTTATTGCACGCATTGTGCTTTTTGTGAATCCTAGATTTTGCTTCTTGTGTCAGGTATTTATTATTCCATATAAAGTTATGCAAGTGAGGCGTGGGTCATGACAAAAAAGAAATGCGGCAAGGTTCATAGTATTGAAATGCAGTTTCTTCGAAGTACTTTAAACTATACTTTGCAAGATAGAATAAGGAATGGGGATATCAGAGCAGAACTCGAAGTAGAGGACATAAGTGGAATTATATCAGCTTACAGAAGACAATGGTGGGGTCGTTTGCAATTGATGACAGAGGATCGATTGCCGAAAGAGGCAGAGAACTATAAAGCCGTTGGTAGACGAGACGTGGGTCCCGTACGAAGATGAGATGGGTGCTGGAACAGATTTATGTAACCTAATCCTTGAAGGAAAGAAAAGAAGAAGAAGAAGAAGAACAACAACAACAACAACAGCAGCAGCAGCAGCAACAACAACAACAACAGCAACAGCAGCAGAAACATCAGAAACAGCAACAGCAACAGAAACAACAACAACAACAAAAAGATGGTTATTAATACAACTAGCAATTCTTCTGCCATTCTAGCTGATAATTTGACATTGGCTTTTACTATCACTGAAGTGTTCATGTAGATCTCTTTCATTAGCTTAGTGATGTCGATTGGAACTCCTCGTTGTTGTAAAATCTTTAACACGTCCAACACTCGCACCCTATCAAATGCCTTCTCGAGGTCTATCAGACAACTAAAAGCTGGTTTCCGGAACTCAGTTGCCTTTTCTTTTATTTGTTGAATTACAAATAATGCATCATTACAAGACCTTCCATTTCTAAAGCCATGCTGTTCTTCATCAAACTTAATACACTATAATAGTTTGAGCTGCAAAACCTTTGTCATTACCTTAACAGTCATGTTTAGTAAGGTGATCCCTCTATAGTTACTTGGTATTTTGTTGTCACCCTTTTTAAAAACGGGTAGGCCTAACACAATGCTTGTCTTCCATTCAGATGGCACTCTAGTTATTTCTTCTTCCAACGCTGCCCCCCATACTTTATAAGTTCATTATTAATGCCATCTACACCTGTTGCTTTACTATTTTTCAGTATATGGGTTATGTCTGTTACCTCTTGTTGGGTCACCACTTCCTTGCTTGTGTTATCGTTGTATATATCACATCATCTTCCACGGTGTCAAAAAGATGGGCAACGTATGTAGTCCCTTCTGCTATTAATATACTAAAGTCAATTAATTTTCAAATAGACGGTCATGGTTTATGCCAAAATACTTTGCAGTATTTCCAGAAGGAACGATATTACAACTTACAGTTCTTGCAGCTTAGTCCTTAATTTTTGCTTGTCAATTTTACAGATACTGACTTCAGTACACCAATTTTACTTTCCAAGTTTTCGGTCACATGGTAATTTCATTACCAAATTTTATGTAAGTTAGAACGACATCGAAAAAATGTTTAGGAACGAGAAAAACCTATCCTGGAGCAGATGTAGACTCAGATCATAACCTTGTACTGCTGAAGAGTGGGTTATATCTGAAGAGGGAAGAGGGGACACATTTATGTGGCTAATAGAAGGTAGAGCAAGTAAAAGTCAAAAACGACAGCGAGGACCAAGAGTCTTGTAAGAATATTCCATATGGAATTAAAAATAAAATGCACGAACAAAAATTACAGCCAAAGAAAATGGAAGGTGTTTAAAGAGGAAATAACAAAGGAATCTTAAGCTTCTTTTAGGAAAGTGAATACAATAACACAGACAAGAGGATGTAGACACTACAGAAACATAATACAGACAAGCTGAGAAAGTTCGAGAAGATTAGATTGAAGGAAAATGTAAGGAATTAGATATAAGCATGGTCACAGGTAACACAGAACGTGCATAAGGGAAAATAAGAAGACACTATAACAGAAACTAAGATGGTAATACGCATACAGGATAAATTTGAAAAATAATAATTGATGAAGAAGTAATTCTAAAACAATGATAAGAATATGTAGGAGGACTGCAAAAGTCAATATTTAGATGACAACATTTTGGAAAATGTAAATAGTGTTAAAGAGGATGAGGTCGGGCCGCCAATTTTGAGAGAAGAGTTCGATAGGGTACTTAAAGGGCTGAGTAATTAGACACCTCTAGAACGTAATAATATCCCCAGGATAATTCTAAAGTAACTTTTATTAACAGCCAAAGATACATTTTTTTATATGATGAACGATATGAAGACAAAAGGAAAGAGACTCTAAGACAGCAAACTAACGCGCATGATATGAATTTACAAGACCAGCAGCGTACAGAAATGTGAGGAATATAGAACTCTGAGCCATGCATCAAAGATACTAACTACATTAATTTATCATCAAATAGAAATGAAAATAGAAGAGAACGTACAAGAAGATCAATTTGGTTTCTGATAAATGGGGAACACGAGAAGTAACATTCCCGCCACGAATAATTATGGAGAAAACTCTTGAGACTTAATAAAGAAATCATGATAGCCTTTGTTTACCAATGATTCGTTAATTTGCTTGCCTTTGTTGAAAGGCATATGCCAACATTAATTTGGATATAATGTTCAACGCCCTTAGAAATGTAGGAACAGAAGAATTATCCGAAAACTCTACAAGAACTCTCACAGGCCGGGATGGACACCAAATAAAATATATTGAAAGGAGTTAGACAAGGTTGTGGATTATCCCCACTACTGTAGTCAACTTGTATGTACGTGATGAAGCAGTTCAAGATAACTAAAACCAATGGAATAATAATTAATTGTGGTTTATCCCAACTACCGTATTCAACTTGTATGTACGCTATGAAGGAGTTCAAGATAACTAGCAACAATGGAATAATAATTAATGGCGTAAGTTATAAAATCAAAAGGTTTGGAGATGCCATTACACTCTTAGAGAACAACGAGGAAGAACTACAGCAGTAGACCCTATAAACCACGAAGAAATTTCTAAGTAGTTTCATTTGTAGCATTGTCTCAAAGCTTGGACTTTGAGGAAAGAGGAGAGAAGCTACCGTAAAGCTTCAAAGATGTAATGCTGCGAGACAGCCTTACGAATATCGTAGACGGGTAGGGTATTTAATCACTAGGTTTTGAAGAGAGTGGGTGAAAAAAGGACACTATATGCATTGTGAAAAAGAGAAGCAATATGGTTGGTTGCCTTCTACGCTATTCAAACTGGCTCCTCACTGCTCTGATCGATGGGGAAGTGGGAGGGGAACGCACAGTCAGGATATGGTAAAGGATATGGATAGTGTATGGTTATGGATAGCGTAAAGGAAGGGAGAAGGTATGTGGTGATCAAGGAGATGCCTACGGAAAGAAGGAAATTGCAAGCCCACCAACCTCTTTGTTGAAAAAAAGAGAGTACGACGGGATCTCTATATCAAACTGTTTAGAGAAAGATAATCTAGGTGAGCGCCAACTGGCAGCCTGTGGCTCAATCTTTGGAATATCCCTGAAGAAATCTAACAGTTTTAGAATATTAGCACGGCAGAACGTGCGTATTATGGAGATGGAGTTTCCGAAAAACATGTAAGCGGGATACCGAGCACCTATGCCATACTATGATTCCCGAACTCACAGAAAGACTAGGCACTTATTTGGAGTGGAATATCTTCACTTGCAGAGACATTTTATCCACTACACCTTGGAGTGGAACCAGAGCCACCGTAAAACCTTAGATCGCCAGAGGTCAGGACCCATGTCTGACTGTCCACGATCCCGTGTTACCGTCGTATGAGCAAACGACGACTCCCAATGCTCTTATTGGTCGAGACCTGTCTTCCGGTCTCAATCCCAGATACACAACCCATGTTCTAGGCCAAACGTCTACGGCATATCTTTCACTTTCTGATGCGGGCAAGAGGCCCTGTAACTGTGGCTCCCCACTCTCCCGCCAACTACGTAGGTCCACTGGCTCCACAAGCACGAGTCCACCGAGGAAGGGAGAACAAGTTGGCAGGACTGAGCAAAAGTATTCGTCTGTGTTCTAACGGATAACGCCGGACTGGCGTAGAAGCCTGACACAGCTATTGGCCATGAAATTATAATCCTGCTTCCCGTTTGCACAGCGCTACTTGGATCCCGGATAATACTGCAAAGGCTACTGGCGGCCAGTTATTAGACACCCCTAGACAGTCAGCGTTGCTCAGATTCAGCGCACCTGGTCCGGCTACTAACTAGAAACGGGCTTTAACTCTGGCTGCCTTTTATGCAAGCTACTAGAGTTCACCGCACCTAGTATAGCTACTCGTTTTGGAATATAACACTTTTACTCGTTCGCAAGGCACACGCTCAATCCGGCCAAAGTTTCAGTTTTACTTCTGCGCCACGCGGTGTGTGTTGAGTGAGGCTAGACCACCGTAGCGGTATCGGCTTCCACCCTATCGCCCCCAGAGCCGCATCCGCGGGGACTTGACGATTGACAACCACTGCAATTGATGAAGAACGATTGTAGAACGCAGTTGAAGTCGTATAGAAAAGATAACGTACAGGGCTCATAAGACTGCCGTGCAAGCAGCCAGAATTTATTTCTTTTAGGTCAGATATTTGTGGGGAAAGTCATTGATATTTACCTGCTGTAATTGAAAGAGTTAGTTCAAGATCCGCTGGCTCGCCTTCTGTTTAATTTGCCTTTCAGGCTATAGTGAATGGTGCTGAATTTGGCCAAGGTGCTATTACCTTTAATCAAAAGACACAAATTCTTGTTTACGTTGTAATGTTGTACTTATTGCTAGATCTCTCCTTTTGTTAAAATAAACCTCCTAACACTGGATAAAGAAGCACGCAAAATAGGACACAGAATTGATGAAAATAAGTATGTCAAGAAGGATGAGGCATGTACAACACTAGAATTATTACGTGTTTTATGAGTAGTATTTTGAAGCAGTCTCTAATTTCCAATACCTTGTGTTTAGTGCTTTACTATCAGTGAAGACCTTAATAAAAAAAAGAAAATACAAAGACTGTAACCGGGAACATAGCACCGTTTGCGTTAAATAAAATCTTGACGAATAAGTCAGGAAGGCAGTCAACGAAGTTCAGGTTGTATAAAAACTGAATTAAACCAATAGTGGCGTCTCGTGGCAAAACCTGGGCACTTAATAAGTAGATAATAGAGCTTCTGAACAGATTTTAAACAAAAGTGCTTAGGTGTATTGAAGGCTCAACGTGTGAGAAATGGTTAATGCGGTAGAGAAAAAAACGAGAATTGTATGCAATATATGATTAAATTAGCATGACCCCTTCATTAAGATACGAAGGCATAGAAGTAGGTAAACCATTTTTAAAGAATGGAAGGTAGCAGGATATTCAAAAACAGAATCCGAACTTCCCGTGGAATGCAATCTACGGGACGGCCTAGGAGTCGGTGGTGAGACGATGTCTTGAGTGATCTAAAGCAGTTTAGGATAAACATCTGCCTTGCTCAGGACGATTATGGACAGATGGCAGTGGTTGAGCTGACTAAGGACAGCTACATGAGTCTGTTGCGGCAATGAAAAAGCTGAAGAAAAAAAGAAGTAGTAGTAGAAGAAGAAGGAGAAGAATTCAGGGTCTTTTATTATTTGGTTAACAAATTGTTATAACTTGTTAACGTTATCTTCCTTCACGGCAATAGTACTAATAAGATAGTTACTTAAAAATATTCGTATGATTAAATTAGAATAAAGAGTGAATTTGTTAATCATCCATTCAGTTTTTAATAATAAAAATAAATGGCACCAGTGCACGAAAATGTTGGCATTCGTATGAGTACCACGGTATACACAAGGATAAACGAAGAATGCGGACAACGGAAAGCTGCCAAGTTTGCGGACAGTGGCATACTCTGATACCTGAGGAGGGTAGACTGCGGTGGCTCAAATATTTGATATATGAAATGTGCGGACACCACCAATCAAATCCACTGTATTGAAGGTCTTTAAGCTTATGCAAATTCAGTTCTATCATCCTTTTATACGCTTTGGACTGGCAAATATGATATTATTTTAAATCAAATCATTTTGCTGTGTTTAAAATTAGCTTTGAGGGTCCTCTTTCTTTTCCTTTTCTCCTTTCATGCTCAATTCCATTTTGTAAAGCCTACATATTGTTGGTGACATCCGCTTCCTTTTTAAACATTGTACGACATCTTTCACCTTGGATCTGAGATTCAGAAGAATGTTGTTAATTCCCCCAACGGAATTTAACACAACAGCGTCCAACAGCATCGATAGCTCTGCGTCGCATTTGGTAGTACGTCAGCAGATCAGAGCGATAGAGATTTTTTCATTTTCCAACCACCGCTTGTCAAAATAATAATAATAATAATGTTAAAAACAACAACAACAGAGATTTTCTCATAATACGGAGCTTCATAACGGATCTCGACGAATCCGTCTTTTAAAAGTTCTGTTTTAAGAAAGGTCATACTTCTTGGCTTTCAACCATTTATCTGCGCCACAGGGTTACCGCAGCAAAGCGCTGATATTACGGCAGTTATGAAATTAAAATTAGTTTTGTGTGGTTTCCAATATCTCAAATTTTCCGTTTCTAATTGTAGAACAAATTTTTATTTGTAATAAAAATTCAGAATTATTTTCTAATCTGTAAATTTTAAATTAATTAAAAACTTAATACAAATAACACAAATAACAAAAATTGTAAGTTTTTCAAACCGTCTTAAATATATTAAGTAACACCGATCGTGTTAAATAACATAATCAGCAAAGTTAAAATGTAAATTTGTTTCTGACAAAACATCAGAAACTTGCAAGTTTTGTTGTGAAGGGACAATATATGTCCGCCAACTTCGCAACATTCCTGTTGTCCACACTATTCTAGACACCAAAGTACACACATTGGTAAAAATCGGCTTACCTTTGAATCCGCTAATGCATGAGTCTGAATGTAATTCCTTATTCTTAACAAACAATGATCAAATTTGAAGACAACCATTTTTATGTTTTAATAAAAGTGTTATATCTTCCTTCAACTGTGTCATATAATCATTGTTTCCAAACTAGGAATGAGGCTAATCTTCTACGTAACAAGTTTCATAATAATATACGATAAAAAATATATGTTTATATAACAACATTGCGTCTCTGACAATTAAAATGTTAATAAAGATAACAGTTATTACGAAGTATTAAAATTGTCACTAAAACTGTATTGATATTACTAATGTAATGCTAATTTGAAATAGATAACAAATATTATTACTGAACAGTTTTTATGTGAATTGCTACTGCATTAGCGTTGAATGTTTATACTAAAATACAAATTTATCGTACTGTAGTTTAAACAACTTGTAAAACTTTTTAATTCGTTCGTATTTACATTTTCTATCATTTTTAAAACGAAAAAAATAAATAATTTTTGCATTTCTCTGTAATGCACTTAATACATATATGGGCTAAATCTATTACATTCATAAAACAATACATGCTTATATCAGTGTCTACAAAGGATTTGCATTACGTTTTCTTATGTTTTAGTATCCAAATTTATTTAAACAATCTTAAAATAAATAAACATATTTTACAAGCATTAATCCAAATAAGTTTGTTCCGGTCCCGATCAGATAGACTAGAACTGGTTAGCTAAATGATTCTTCGGACGTCTTACACCTCTCCGTCCTTTCGGCTTATGGATAGCAATGTGGCAGCGATCCGTTCGGTTATGACAGTCCAACCATTTTAGCCGATATTGAACAACACTAACGAGTATACTCGTAACGTTCAGTTCCTGCCGTACATCTGCATTTCTTCTGTGAATTTACAGAGTACCCTATACTCTGACATGTACAGAGACATATTATTTCGGCCGCTTGAATATGGCTGGCCTATCGATGTATAATATTATACACCGATTTAACCGTACATCGATCGTCATATACATCCATCGTTATACAGCGATGGACTGGCCAAGGATTTCGTTAAAGTCTAATTCTCAGACACATATGGAAGTGTTGGGGTGGTATCAACTTGTAGAACTCCAGCTATGTTTGTTTACTCGTTAAATTCATAGTTCAACTGATGATCCCGTACATATGGTTGGACTTGTGCAGCTTTACCACCACGTCATTGATTGTAATATAAAACACTAGCTGTTACCCGCAGCTTCGCACGCAAATATTTGACTTTTAATAAGTATTTTAATATAATTTTGATTGTCTATGACTATATGGCGTTCTGTCAGCTCGTATAACAATTTTGTACTCATTAGTAAAATTCTCTCCAAAGCTGTTTTCAATACTTGTACTATTTTAAATTATACTAAATGTGTACTGTACTAAACTTGTGTTACAAGCATTGTATACACATTATACAACCATGGCTTTTATTTATTTCACCAGTAAACTAAAAACCGAAAACCGTTGTCACCTAACCTCACAAATGAAAACAACATGAATTTTCGCTTTACATTAAGTAATAGGACAATTTACAACTAGTACACTTCTTTTGCACATCGTAATATATCGATACAATCATATTTTATATAAAACATCGAAAATGTACTGCAGGAATGGATAAATGTTCAGTTCTGATGCCGCTAAATAGCTTTTGTTTATTTACGTGTTACTATGGTAATTAATTCTGGTCTCCATGGTGTGTTTGACATTTTCAGTAGTAATATTTAATATATATCATTACTTATTCATTGCATCATCAGAAATACGTATAAACACAAATTTTATAACCGTTTAAGACAGCTACAAAATATATAGACGTATCTGTATACAAAATTACAAAATATATCAATAGAATTGGATATTGAAAACATTAAAAACTGCAGTAACGGATAAAAGTACAGTTCCGATGCCGCTAAATAGGGATCATTTGTTAATTTACTAGTTACACTGGTAATTAATTCTGGTCTCCATGGTGTCGTTGACATCTTTATACGCCTTAGAAAAAAGGAAAATAAAAGCGGCCTAAATTGTGCGACGGGGCAAAATATCAACTTCCAAGTGAGACAGTGTTTTTCGCCTTGTGTCAAAGGTTACCTGTGCAAAATTTGGTAGCAATAGGTGTAACGGTGTGGATTTGTATTCAGTACCCATAAATCCTCAGACTTTGAGTTGTATGTGTATATATATATATATATTGCAACGAATCACAGGATCATGATAGGCGGGGCAAGTTCATATATTACACAGACAATGGACATTCATATTATATTGGTAGATGGTTAAGTTTGGTTGTTATCAATTGTATTTAGTAAGGTTAAGGGTTTAGTTTAGAAAAACTGTGCATTATTATTTATGGTTATTCATGTACTGTGTTAGTGGAAATGTGCGCGCGTGCGCGAGTGGGAAACGTTTCCCGGGCGGTGCGTGATGTATTATCGTTGTTTTGACATTAGCTGAACTGAGACTTGTGTATCGCTACAATCCCTATACCTGTCGGACTATTGTTTACGTTCATGTATATTATTAGTATGTAGGCAGTCATGCATGAGATACGTGTAGTCTGATTACCGCTATGCATGCTGTTACAATGTAAATGCACTCTACTGCATGAAAAGTGCATGGTCATTTATACTAACCATGTGACTTCCATCCACCAATAGAATGCGGACTGGTGGTTGGAAATTTTCTTAAGCCTGTCGTTACACAGGCAGTTCTTCTACGCCATCTACCGCGAACGGGTCGTGCACTCCTTGTACAAGAATTCTACCGCTTGCAAGGTGTTGTAAAGACTATTCGTCGATAGTGAAACGGGAAGGCTCAGAACTGTGTATGTAGTACATCTGCACGCAGGAGTGTTTAAACGCATTACGCGTATAATTACGACAGTTCTTCTACGCCATCTACCGCGAACGGAACGTGCACTCCTTGTACAAGAATTCTACCGCTTGCAAGGTGTTGTAAAAACTATTCGTCGTTAGTGAAACGGGAAGACTCAGAACTGTGTGTGTAGTACATTTGCACACATCAGTGTTTTAACGCATTGTGCGAAAATTTACAAGCAGTTCTTCACTGCTGCTACCGCAAACGGTACATACAATCCTTGTACAAGACTCTACCGCTTGCAAGGATTTGTTAAGACTTTTCGGGGATAGTAACGCGTGTGACGCATAACAATTGATTTTATATCGTTACACACGATATTAATATTGTAGTATTACGTGTGTAAGAAGTGAGTGCAACTGTATCACTGTGCGAGATTTCCGCAGTGACAGTATCATTAATTGTTACGCAATAGTTCCATCAAGACGTTTCCGTGCTAGTGCAAGATTTCCTCATAGGGTGGTCTGCTGATCGCGGTAGACCTTGGTATTCGCGAGAACACTTGAAGAAGCCGGAGAGGTATAAGCTCAATATACCGTTATTGATTAAACTCACTGTCACCTGAGATATTACTTGGTCTTAAACTCTATATAAGTTTTGCGAGTAATAAAATCCGTAGTACCGTTGTGTGCGAAGTTCGGATTCATCGTGGGAATTGCAGGACATCAGCCCAGCTGTTATAGGACACCAGCCCAGCTGTTACAGGACATCAGCCCAGCTGTTTTAGGACATCAGCCCAGCTGTTATAGGACATCAGCCCAGCTCTTATAGGACACCAGCCCAGCTGTTATAGGACACCAGCCCAGCTGTTATAGGACCAGCCCAGCTGTTACAGGACGCCAGCCAGCTGTAAACGTTTCTGGTGAAACGTCTGTCATTTGTAAGCCACACCTGACGAACCAACTATACCGCAAAGACCGGCCCTTCTCTTCAACAACATCATCGTGGGAGTCTTCTTACGTAACGTATCACGTCTTGCGTATGAACATTATTTAACATTTTAAAAGAAAGACTCTATATCAAACATTACATTCTGTACATTTCAAATATACCATATAAACTATAACTTGTGTTTGTACAATAAATAATCTTAAACCCTCCAATATAGACTTGTAATTTGAAATACACATACTACCATATCCTATGCGCCAATAATTTAGTAATTTGTGTTGTCGCATAGAGATATTTTGGCGCTTAGCAACGTAGGGCTCGTTAAATAGCGGTAAATTTACGCTATTACATATTTGTCTATGAATATAAAATTTGTTGGAAAAATCCGACGTATAAATATAATTAACGTAATAATTGTATGTGTATTGTTCATGTGAAAAGCTGAGGATATAAATTTTCAAGTGTGCATATTCTCTTGTATATCATATATGAACAGATGTTATCAGTATATTGGAGGTAGATTATTATTTGTTGTATGTTAGATAAGGTATTTACATGTTGATATTTTGAACTGCTTTTTCTGCGTGCATATAAACTGGTTACCATATGTTCTAATCTTGTTGTGATAATAATAACTTGCTTTGCGTATAAATCAGTAAATTTAAATTTATTAAATTTTAAACTGAATTTTGAGCATTATGGCGGATTTAAAAGGGATAGAGAATGCTTTAGCGGCCATATTAGCGAAGATGGAAACCATGTCCGAAGAGATGATAGCGGATATACAAAGAATTTCAGAGGAGAGTAAAGCCAGGGATGAGGAGATGATAGCCATTAGGCAGAAATTTTGGGAAGAAATGGACGCTGATAGAGAGGAGAGGATGGCGAAACTACAGGAAATGTCAGTTGATACTGAAGTAGATTTAACTGTTGGGAATAGTGTACCTGGTGATAATTTTGAAGTACCAAATGTCCTTGTGGAACATACTCTCAAAGAAAGTGATATGGAAGTTACCCAAGATGTTACATCTGGAGGATTAACGGAGAACAGTAGCGTAGTAGTTGCAATTGAAAGTGATTATACAGAAACAACCTTATTATGGCCTAGTAGTTCATATCTCGGTAAAGTCGAGTATTTAGATTCTGCATCAAATTGTAGTGAAGATAACAGAAATGAAATTAGTAATAACAACACTATTAGTCTGGAACATACTTCAGGTAAGTGCTGTGATGAGGTGATAGTTTATAGTGTAACAGATATAGCATGCGAGAACCGTGAACGTATGATAGAATCTGAAGCTATCATGGATGCGGACAGTGTATGCATAACACATAAAAATTCCGAAACAGTAGTAGAGCCTGGAACTAGTATGGATACTAACGGTGCAGGTATTTATGACACATGTCATAATGATGAGGTACTAGATGAAGTTATATCAGATACGGAGGTGTTTATGGAGGACGGAGAGGTAAATGATACGGGTGACAATAAGGTGACAACAATTATGATAAATAAAATGAACCGCCGCGTAATCAGTTTCATGTTCAAACAACACAAAATCAGCTGAAATCAATACAACATAAAAATACAACTCAGAAAATTAATACCAACTTATTAGCAACAGTTACTGAAAATGATTCAGTTGAAAAGCAGTTCAATCGATCAAGTATGGAAAATGTTAGTTATAAGAATAAAACTGTTATGTATGGCCTATATCCTGCCGAAATTAGGGATAATTTAATGTGTAATAATGATAATAGTAATAAACATGAAGGAAATATGATTATTGAAAATTGCACCGACCTTATTGTCGAAGCAAAAATCAGTGGTTATGTTGACGAGATGTTGGTCGACAGCGGCACAGGAATATCGCTGTTGGACGAGCAGTTACGTAAGAGGTGTAAAAACCACTTTATACAAATGCCGATTCTGCCGGTAAGTCACACAAGGATAAAATCAGCAGCGTGTGAGTCGCAGATAGTTGAAAAACAGGCACGTATAACAAGATATGTGCAGGGAACGGAAATAGATGCGACCGTCCTTGGAGTTAAAAAACTCGGACATAATATTATTTGGGAAGTTGATAAATTGAATAAACGGCATGCTGCATTGGAAGTTCAGAAAGAATTATTGCCAGCTAAAGTTGATTGTCGACCTCACGTTATCAGGTGGGGACGCTCGAAAGATAAGATAACAAATAACTCACCGACCCCCAAGGTTCAGTTAATGGGTTGCGAGATAAGGCAATTACGGCGTATATTAAACAAATTCAAATCTGTATTTCCAAGTAAACGTGTGCGTTTCAAAACTGAGAAAAATTTATACAAAAAACTCAGAAATAAATGTCAGGATATAGGGGTAAGAATGTGTAGTGATTTAAATATGTCAATTCAGGTTTAAATGTTGTATGTAAGATGGCTCTGTGAATGAACAATAATCTAGTTTTGATAAGGAATGTTGTCTGTGTACCCTATGACCCTGCATAAGATGTCGTTATCTGTGTGTCAAGAACATGTGTGTTTGTTTTGGGTTTGAAGGTTACCACGTGTCTTTTGATTTGATGCTTCTGTCAAAGTGACAGTTGGAATTGTTAGTATTAATTGAGGATGTTTATTTGATTTTAGTTCGAGGGTATTATTATTATTTCAGGATTAGGAAGTTGTTTTGGGTATATTAAAAAAAAAAAAATTTTCTTTATTTTTTGTTAGTTAACTAAAAAAAAAAAAAAAAAAAAAAAAAAAAAATTTATGCGGGAAGGAGTTAATCCTGCAACGAATCACAGGATCATGATAGGCGGGGCAAGTTCATATATTACACAGACAATGGACATTCATATTATATTGGTAAATGGTTAAGTTTGGTTGTTATCGATTGTATTTAGTAAGGTTAAGGGTTTAGTTTAGAAAAACTGTGCATTATTATTTATGGTTATTCATGTACTGTGTTAGTGGAAATGTGCGCGCGTGCGCGAGTGGGAAACGTTTCCCGGGCGGTGCGTGATGTATTATCGTTGTTTTGACATTAGCTGAACTGAGACTTGTGTATCGCTACAATCCCTATACCTGTCGGACTATTGTTTACGTTCATGTATATTATTAGTATGTAGGCAGTCATGCATGAGATACGTGTAGTCTGATTACCGCTATGCATGCTGTTACAATGTAAATGCACTCTACTGCATGAAAAGTGCATGGTCATTTATACTAACCATGTGACTTCCATCCACCAATAGAATGCGGACTGGTGGTTGGAAATTTTCTTAAGCCTGTCGTTACACAGGCAGTTCTTCTACGCCATCTACCGCGAACGGGTCGTGCACTCCTTGTACAAGAATTCTACCGCTTGCAAGGTGTTGTAAAGACTATTCGTCGATAGTGAAACGGGAAGGCTCAGAACTGTGTATGTAGTACATCTGCACGCAGGAGTGTTTAAACGCATTACGCGTATAATTACGACAGTTCTTCTACGCCATCTACCGCGAACGGAACGTGCACTCCTTGTACAAGAATTCTACCGCTTGCAAGGTGTTGTAAAAACTATTCGTCGTTAGTGAAACGGGAAGACTCAGAACTGGTGTGTAGTACATTTGCACACATCAGTGTTTTAACGCATTGTGCGAAAATTTACAAGCAGTTCTTCACTGCTGCTACCGCAAACGGTACATACAATCCTTGTACAAGACTCTACCGCTTGCAAGGATTTGTTAAGACTTTTCGGGGATAGTAACGCGTGTGACGCATAACAATTGATTTTATATCGTTACACACGATATTAATATTGTAGTATTACGTGTGTAAGAAGTGAGTGCAACTGTATCACTGTGCGAGATTTCCGCAGTGACAGTATCATTAATTGTTACGCAATAGTTCCATCAAGACGTTTCCGTGCTAGTGCAAGATTTCCTCATAGGGTGGTCTGCTGATCGCGGTAGACCTTGGTATTCGCGAGAACACTTGAAGAAGCCGGAGAGGTATAAGCTCAATATACCGTTATTGATTAAACTCACTGTCACCTGAGATATTACTTGGTCTTAAACTCTATATAAGTTTTGCGAGTAATAAAATCCGTAGTACCGTTGTGTGCGAAGTTCGGATTCATCGTGGGAATTGCAGGACATCAGCCCAGCTGTTATAGGACACCAGCCAAGCTGTTACAGGACATCAGCCCAGCTGTTACAGGACATCAGCCCAGCTGTTTTAGGACATCAGCCCAGCTGTTATAGGACATCAGCCCAGCTCTTATAGGACACCAGCCCAGCTGTTATAGGACACCAGCCCAGCTGTTATAGGACCAGCCCAGCTGTTACAGGACGCCAGCCAGCTGTAAACGTTTCTGGTGAAACGTCTGTCATTTGTAAGCCACACCTGACGAACCAACTATACCGCAAAGACCGGCCCTTCTCTTCAACAACATCATCGTGGGAGTCTTCTTATGTAACGTATCACGTCTTGCGTATGAACATTATTTAACATTTTAAAAGAAAGACTCTATATCAAACATTACATTCTGTACATTTCAAATATACCATATAAACTATAACTTGTGTTTGTACAATAAATAATCTTAAACCCTCCAATATAGACTTGTAATTTGAAATACACATACTACCATATCCTATGCGCCAATAATTTAGTAATTTGTGTTGTCGCATAGAGATATTTTGGCGCTTAGCAACGTAGGGCTCGTTAAATAGCGGTAAATTTACGCTATTACATATTTGTCTATGAATATAAAATTTGTTGGAAAAATCCGACGTATAAATATAATTAACGTAATAATTGTATGTGTATTGTTCATGTGAAAAGCTGAGGATATAAATTTTCAAGTGTGCATATTCTCTTGTATATCATATATGAACAGATGTTATCAGTATATTGGAGGTAGATTATTATTTGTTGTATGTTAGATAAGGTATTTACATGTTGATATTTTGAACTGCTTTTTCTGCGTGCATATAAACTGGTTACCATATGTTCTAATCTTGTTGTGATAATAATAACTTGCTTTGCGTATAAATCAGTAAATTTAAATTTATTAAATTTTAAACTGAATTTTGAGCATTATGGCGGATTTAAAAGGGATAGAGAATGCTTTAGCGGCCATATTAGCGAAGATGGAAACCATGTCCGAAGAGATGATAGCGGATATACAAAGAATTTCAGAGGAGAGTAAAGCCAGGGATGAGGAGATGATAGCCATTAGGCAGAAATTTTGGGAAGAAATGGACGCTGATAGAGAGGAGAGGATGGCGAAACTACAGGAAATGTCAGTTGATACTGAAGTAGATTTAACTGTTGGGAATAGTGTACCTGGTGATAATTTTGAAGTACCAAATGTCCTTGTGGAACATACTCTCAAAGAAAGTGATATGGAAGTTAACCAAGATGTTACATCTGGAGGATTAACGGAGAACAGTAGCGTAGTAGTTGCAATTGAAAGTGATTATACAGAAACAACCTTATTATGGCCTAGTAGTTCATATCTCGGTAAAGTCGAGTATTTAGATTCTGCATCAAATTGTAGTGAAGATAACAGAAATGAAATTAGTAATAACAACACTATTAGTCTGGAACATACTTCAGGTAAGTGCTGTGATGAGGTGATAGTTTATAGTGTAACAGATATAGCATGCGAGAACCGTGAACGTATGATAGAATCTGAAGCTATCATGGATGCGGACAGTGTATGCATAACACATAAAAATTCCGAAACAGTAGTAGAGCCTGGAACTAGTATGGATACTAACGGTGCAGGTATTTATGACACATGTCATAATGATGAGGTACTAGATGAAGTTATATCAGATACGGAGGTGTTTATGGAGGACGGAGAGGTAAATGATACGGGTGACAATAAGGTGACAACAATTATGATAAATAAAATGAACCGCCGCGTAATCAGTTTCATGTTCAAACAACACAAAATCAGCTGAAATCAATACAACATAAAAATACAACTCAGAAAATTAATACCAACTTATTAGCAACAGTTACTGAAAATGATTCAGTTGAAAAGCAGTTCAATCGATCAAGTATGGAAAATGTTAGTTATAAGAATAAAACTGTTATGTATGGCCTATATCCTGCCGAAATTAGGGATAATTTAATGTGTAATAATGATAATAGTAATAAACATGAAGGAAATATGATTATTGAAAATTGCACCGACCTTATTGTCGAAGCAAAAATCAGTGGTTATGTTGACGAGATGTTGGTCGACAGCGGCACAGGAATATCGCTGTTGGACGAGCAGTTACGTAAGAGGTGTAAAAACCACTTTATACAAATGCCGATTCTGCCGGTAAGTCACACAAGGATAAAATCAGCAGCGTGTGAGTCGCAGATAGTTGAAAAACAGGCACGTATAACAAGATATGTGCAGGGAACGGAAATAGATGCGACCGTCCTTGGAGTTAAAAAACTCGGACATAATATTATTTGGGAAGTTGATAAATTGAATAAACGGCATGCTGCATTGGAAGTTCAGAAAGAATTATTGCCAGCTAAAGTTGATTGTCGACCTCACGTTATCAGGTGGGGACGCTCGAAAGATAAGATAACAAATAACTCACCGACCCCCAAGGTTCAGTTAATGGGTTGCGAGATAAGGCAATTACGGCGTATATTAAACAAATTCAAATCTGTATTTCCAAGTAAACGTGTGCGTTTCAAAACTGAGAAAAATTTATACAAAAAACTCAGAAATAAATGTCAGGATATAGGGGTAAGAATGTGTAGTGATTTAAATATGTCAATTCAGGTTTAAATGTTGTATGTAAGATGGCTCTGTGAATGAACAATAATCTAGTTTTGATAAGGAATGTTGTCTGTGTACCCTATGACCCTGCATAAGATGTCGTTATCTGTGTGTCAAGAACATGTGTGTTTGTTTTGGGTTTGAAGGTTACCACGTGTCTTTTGATTTGATGCTTCTGTCAAAGTGACAGTTGGAATTGTTAGTATTAATTGAGGATGTTTATTTGATTTTAGTTCGAGGGTATTATTATTATTTCAGGATTAGGAAGTTGTTTTGGGTATATTAAAAAAAAAAAAATTTTCTTTATTTTTTGTTAGTTAACTAAAAAAAAAAAAAAAAAAAAAAAAAAAAATTTATGCGGGAAGGAGTTAATCCTGCAACGAATCACAGGATCATGATAGGCGGGGCAAGTTCATATATTACACAGACAATGGACATTCATATTATATTGGTAAATGGTTAAGTTTGGTTGTTATCGATTGTATTTAGTAAGGTTAAGGGTTTAGTTTAGAAAAACTGTGCATTATTATTTATGGTTATTCATGTACTGTGTTAGTGGAAATGTGCGCGCGTGCGCGAGTGGGAAACGTTTCCCGGGCGGTGCGTGATGTATTATCGTTGTTTTGACATTAGCTGAACTGAGACTTGTGTATCGCTACAATCCCTATACCTGTCGGACTATTGTTTACGTTCATGTATATTATTAGTATGTAGGCAGTCATGCATGAGATACGTGTAGTCTGATTACCGCTATGCATGCTGTTACAATGTAAATGCACTCTACTGCATGAAAAGTGCATGGTCATTTATACTAACCATGTGACTTCCATCCACCAATAGAATGCGGACTGGTGGTTGGAAATTTTCTTAAGCCTGTCGTTACACAGGCAGTTCTTCTACGCCATCTACCGCGAACGGGTCGTGCACTCCTTGTACAAGAATTCTACCGCTTGCAAGGTGTTGTAAAGACTATTCGTCGATAGTGAAACGGGAAGGCTCAGAACTGTGTATGTAGTACATCTGCACGCAGGAGTGTTTAAACGCATTACGCGTATAATTACGACAGTTCTTCTACGCCATCTACCGCGAACGGAACGTGCACTCCTTGTACAAGAATTCTACCGCTTGCAAGGTGTTGTAAAAACTATTCGTCGTTAGTGAAACGGGAAGACTCAGAACTGGTGTGTAGTACATTTGCACACATCAGTGTTTTAACGCATTGTGCGAAAATTTACAAGCAGTTCTTCACTGCTGCTACCGCAAACGGTACATACAATCCTTGTACAAGACTCTACCGCTTGCAAGGATTTGTTAAGACTTTTCGGGGATAGTAACGCGTGTGACGCATAACAATTGATTTTATATCGTTACACACGATATTAATATTGTAGTATTACGTGTGTAAGAAGTGAGTGCAACTGTATCACTGTGCGAGATTTCCGCAGTGACAGTATCATTAATTGTTACGCAATAGTTCCATCAAGACGTTTCCGTGCTAGTGCAAGATTTCCTCATAGGGTGGTCTGCTGATCGCGGTAGACCTTGGTATTCGCGAGAACACTTGAAGAAGCCGGAGAGGTATAAGCTCAATATACCGTTATTGATTAAACTCACTGTCACCTGAGATATTACTTGGTCTTAAACTCTATATAAGTTTTGCGAGTAATAAAATCCGTAGTACCGTTGTGTGCGAAGTTCGGATTCATCGTGGGAATTGCAGGACATCAGCCCAGCTGTTATAGGACACCAGCCAAGCTGTTACAGGACATCAGCCCAGCTGTTACAGGACATCAGCCCAGCTGTTTTAGGACATCAGCCCAGCTGTTATAGGACATCAGCCCAGCTCTTATAGGACACCAGCCCAGCTGTTATAGGACACCAGCCCAGCTGTTATAGGACCAGCCCAGCTGTTACAGGACGCCAGCCAGCTGTAAACGTTTCTGGTGAAACGTCTGTCATTTGTAAGCCACACCTGACGAACCAACTATACCGCAAAGACCGGCCCTTCTCTTCAACAACATCATCGTGGGAGTCTTCTTATGTAACGTATCACGTCTTGCGTATGAACATTATTTAACATTTTAAAAGAAAGACTCTATATCAAACATTACATTCTGTACATTTCAAATATACCATATAAACTATAACTTGTGTTTGTACAATAAATAATCTTAAACCCTCCAATATAGACTTGTAATTTGAAATACACATACTACCATATCCTATGCGCCAATAATTTAGTAATTTGTGTTGTCGCATAGAGATATTTTGGCGCTTAGCAACGTAGGGCTCGTTAAATAGCGGTAAATTTACGCTATTACATATTTGTCTATGAATATAAAATTTGTTGGAAAAATCCGACGTATAAATATAATTAACGTAATAATTGTATGTGTATTGTTCATGTGAAAAGCTGAGGATATAAATTTTCAAGTGTGCATATTCTCTTGTATATCATATATGAACAGATGTTATCAGTATATTGGAGGTAGATTATTATTTGTTGTATGTTAGATAAGGTATTTACATGTTGATATTTTGAACTGCTTTTTCTGCGTGCATATAAACTGGTTACCATATGTTCTAATCTTGTTGTGATAATAATAACTTGCTTTGCGTATAAATCAGTAAATTTAAATTTATTAAATTTTAAACTGAATTTTGAGCATTATGGCGGATTTAAAAGGGATAGAGAATGCTTTAGCGGCCATATTAGCGAAGATGGAAACCATGTCCGAAGAGATGATAGCGGATATACAAAGAATTTCAGAGGAGAGTAAAGCCAGGGATGAGGAGATGATAGCCATTAGGCAGAAATTTTGGGAAGAAATGGACGCTGATAGAGAGGAGAGGATGGCGAAACTACAGGAAATGTCAGTTGATACTGAAGTAGATTTAACTGTTGGGAATAGTGTACCTGGTGATAATTTTGAAGTACCAAATGTCCTTGTGGAACATACTCTCAAAGAAAGTGATATGGAAGTTAACCAAGATGTTACATCTGGAGGATTAACGGAGAACAGTAGCGTAGTAGTTGCAATTGAAAGTGATTATACAGAAACAACCTTATTATGGCCTAGTAGTTCATATCTCGGTAAAGTCGAGTATTTAGATTCTGCATCAAATTGTAGTGAAGATAACAGAAATGAAATTAGTAATAACAACACTATTAGTCTGGAACATACTTCAGGTAAGTGCTGTGATGAGGTGATAGTTTATAGTGTAACAGATATAGCATGCGAGAACCGTGAACGTATGATAGAATCTGAAGCTATCATGGATGCGGACAGTGTATGCATAACACATAAAAATTCCGAAACAGTAGTAGAGCCTGGAACTAGTATGGATACTAACGGTGCAGGTATTTATGACACATGTCATAATGATGAGGTACTAGATGAAGTTATATCAGATACGGAGGTGTTTATGGAGGACGGAGAGGTAAATGATACGGGTGACAATAAGGTGACAACAATTATGATAAATAAAATGAACCGCCGCGTAATCAGTTTCATGTTCAAACAACACAAAATCAGCTGAAATCAATACAACATAAAAATACAACTCAGAAAATTAATACCAACTTATTAGCAACAGTTACTGAAAATGATTCAGTTGAAAAGCAGTTCAATCGATCAAGTATGGAAAATGTTAGTTATAAGAATAAAACTGTTATGTATGGCCTATATCCTGCCGAAATTAGGGATAATTTAATGTGTAATAATGATAATAGTAATAAACATGAAGGAAATATGATTATTGAAAATTGCACCGACCTTATTGTCGAAGCAAAAATCAGTGGTTATGTTGACGAGATGTTGGTCGACAGCGGCACAGGAATATCGCTGTTGGACGAGCAGTTACGTAAGAGGTGTAAAAACCACTTTATACAAATGCCGATTCTGCCGGTAAGTCACACAAGGATAAAATCAGCAGCGTGTGAGTCGCAGATAGTTGAAAAACAGGCACGTATAACAAGATATGTGCAGGGAACGGAAATAGATGCGACCGTCCTTGGAGTTAAAAAACTCGGACATAATATTATTTGGGAAGTTGATAAATTGAATAAACGGCATGCTGCATTGGAAGTTCAGAAAGAATTATTGCCAGCTAAAGTTGATTGTCGACCTCACGTTATCAGGTGGGGACGCTCGAAAGATAAGATAACAAATAACTCACCGACCCCCAAGGTTCAGTTAATGGGTTGCGAGATAAGGCAATTACGGCGTATATTAAACAAATTCAAATCTGTATTTCCAAGTAAACGTGTGCGTTTCAAAACTGAGAAAAATTTATACAAAAAACTCAGAAATAAATGTCAGGATATAGGGGTAAGAATGTGTAGTGATTTAAATATGTCAATTCAGGTTTAAATGTTGTATGTAAGATGGCTCTGTGAATGAACAATAATCTAGTTTTGATAAGGAATGTTGTCTGTGTACCCTATGACCCTGCATAAGATGTCGTTATCTGTGTGTCAAGAACATGTGTGTTTGTTTTGGGTTTGAAGGTTACCACGTGTCTTTTGATTTGATGCTTCTGTCAAAGTGACAGTTGGAATTGTTAGTATTAATTGAGGATGTTTATTTGATTTTAGTTCGAGGGTATTATTATTATTTCAGGATTAGGAAGTTGTTTTGGGTATATTAAAAAAAAAAAAAATTTTCTTTATTTTTTGTTAGTTAACTAAAAAAAAAAAAAAAAAAAAAAAAAAATTTATGCGGGAAGGAGTTAATCCTGCAACGAATCACAGGATCATGATAGGCGGGGCAAGTTCATATATTACACAGACAATGGACATTCATATTATATTGGTAAATGGTTAAGTTTGGTTGTTATCAATTGTATTTAGTAAGGTTAAGGGTTTAGTTTAGAAAAACTGTGCATTATTATTTATGGTTATTCATGTACTGTGTTAGTGGAAATGTGCGCGCGTGCGCGAGTGGGAAACGTTTCCCGGGCGGTGCGTGATGTATTATCGTTGTTTTGACATTAGCTGAACTGAGACTTGTGTATCGCTACAATCCCTATACCTGTCGGACTATTGTTTACGTTCATGTATATTATTAGTATGTAGGCAGTCATGCATGAGATACGTGTAGTCTGATTACCGCTATGCATGCTGTTACAATGTAAATGCACTCTACTGCATGAAAAGTGCATGGTCATTTACACTAACCATGTGACTTCCATCCACCAATAGAATGCGGACTGGTGGTTGGAAATTTTCTTAAGCCTGTCGTTACACAGGCAGTTCTTCTACGCCATCTACCGCGAACGGGTCGTGCACTCCTTGTACAAGAATTCTACCGCTTGCAAGGTGTTGTAAAGACTATTCGTCGATAGTGAAACGGGAAGGCTCAGAACTGTGTATGTAGTACATCTGCACGCAGGAGTGTTTAAACGCATTACGCGTATAATTACGACAGTTCTTCTACGCCATCTACCGCGAACGGAACGTGCACTCCTTGTACAAGAATTCTACCGCTTGCAAGGTGTTGTAAAAACTATTCGTCGTTAGTGAAACGGGAAGACTCAGAACTGGTGTGTAGTACATTTGCACACATCAGTGTTTTAACGCATTGTGCGAAAATTTACAAGCAGTTCTTCACTGCTGCTACCGCAATCGGTACATACAATCCTTGTACAAGACTCTACCGCTTGCAAGGATTTGTTAAGACTTTTCGGGGATAGTAACGCGTGTGACGCATAACAATTGATTTTATATCGTTACACACGATATTAATATTGTAGTATTACGTGTGTAAGAAGTGAGTGCAACTGTATCACTGTGCGAGATTTCCGCAGTGACAGTATCATTAATTGTTACGCAATAGTTCCATCAAGACGTTTCCGTGCTAGTGCAAGATTTCCTCATAGGGTGGTCTGCTGATCGCGGTAGACCTTGGTATTCGCGAGAACACTTGAAGAAGCCGGAGAGGTATAAGCTCAATATACCGTTATTGATTAAACTCACTGTCACCTGAGATATTACTTGGTCTTAAACTCTATATAAGTTTTGCGAGTAATAAAATCCGTAGTACCGTTGTGTGCGAAGTTCGGATTCATCGTGGGAATTGCAGGACATCAGCCCAGCTGTTATAGGACACCAGCCCAGCTGTTACAGGACATCAGCCCAGCTGTTACAGGACATCAGCCCAGCTGTTTTAGGACATCAGCCCAGCTGTTATAGGACATCAGCCCAGCTGTTATAGGACACCAGCCCAGCTGTTATAGGACACCAGCCCAGCTGTTATAGGACCAGCCCAGCTGTTACAGGACGCCAGCCAGCTGTAAACGTTTCTGGTGAAACGTCTGTCATTTGTAAGCCACACCTGACGAACCAACTATACCGCAAAGACCGGCCCTTCTCTTCAACAACATCATCGTGGGAGTCTTCTTATGTAACGTATCACGTCTTGCGTATGAACATTATTTAACATTTTAAAAGAAAGACTCTATATCAAACATTACATTCTGTACATTTCAAATATACCATATAAACTATAACTTGTGTTTGTACAATAAATAATCTTAAACCCTCCAATATAGACTTGTAATTTGAAATACACATACTACCATATCCTATGCGCCAATAATTTAGTAATTTGTGTTGTCGCATAGAGATATTTTGGCGCTTAGCAACGTAGGGCTCGTTAAATAGCGGTAAATTTACGCTATTACATATTTGTCTATGAATATAAAATTTGTTGGAAAAATCCGACGTATAAATATAATTAACGTAATAATTGTATGTGTATTGTTCATGTGAAAAGCTGAGGATATAAATTTTCAAGTGTGCATATTCTCTTGTATATCATATATGAACAGATGTTATCAGTATATTGGAGGTAGATTATTATTTGTTGTATGTTAGATAAGGTATTTACATGTTGATATTTTGAACTGCTTTTTCTGCGTGCATAAAAACCGGAAGGCTGAGGATGGGTACAAGATAGTACCCGAAACATGTTCCAAATAGAAAAATAACATCTTGAGGTAAATTTATGTATAAATATTAAATGTATCATATACATCAAGAAACGGACTGTAGCAGAAAGTGATTGAAATATATATATACATATATATATATATATTACAACAAATTTAATATAATTTAAATTTGTGGAGCCCCACGATCTTGGAGCGCCAAAATTTATACAACGTTACATATACATACATATACATGTGGGCATGTCAGGCCTCACGTTCAAGGGATACAAACTTATACAACGAATTTATATGTAAAATTCCATATACAGTAATTCATGCAGGTTGTATAATTATACCAGGTGTATTTATAATAAGAGTATTTTTATTTATCAGTATTTAAAACTCATATTTATTATTTATTCATTATTATAAATATTCATAAACATCATTAATAATTGTCGGTCACGATATTGCTCATTATTAAATGTTTATATCTTATGATATGCAACATTACACATATTTAAAAAAATAAATCTCTTATATCTAAACATGTTAATAATCTTATATCAAGACATGTTAAATAATTGGTTTATTAATTTATTATAAAATTAAAATATTTTTATATTGAAATGAATTGTCTTATCTCAGATCTGACCTCTACTCGCTCAGTCTATACCAAGGTTTAAAATTCAATTTAAATTTATATTAATTTCTTGTAGACTGGCCTTGTTTTAATATTCAACTTTAAATTAATCTTTCTATACTTCAAATGTCTAATCACTTTACTATCTATTTTATAATAAACTCTACTCTCTTTACTGTAAATATTCTCTTTCATTTATTACTGCTTTTATATATACGCGATCGCTCATTCTTACGACTAAACATTTATTTACATTTTAACATATTATTACTAAGTATAAACTTTTCTTTGTTTTAAGTTACTGTCTTTTGAAATCGTCTTTATGAGGTCTTTTTTTACAAATCATTTAAAATGCATTACGCATGTCACCTCGATTTCTGATGATCTTACGACTGTTGTCCGGGGACCAGCGTTGTCCAGAGTTAGTTTTCCATTCCTCTTGTCCTGGCGTGGTCCTGGATACGTCTAGAGTCCAGCATCGTTCTACGGCTGCATGTGTTCCTGGATATGTCTAAAGTCCAGCGTCGTTCTACGGCAGCATGTTCCTGTATGCGTCTATAGTCCAGCGTCGTTCAACGGCAGCATGTTCCTGGATGCGTCTAGAGTCCAGCGTCGCTCTACAGCAGCTATCCCGTATATACTCTTGGTAGACTTACTATTGCGGTATTTACTTTTTCCGTAATATTGTCGTGAATTTAACGAACGTTATTTAGTTTGTTACTGCGACTTGTAATAGAATAAAAATAAACAGTTTTGCCGACGGACAGCATGTCCGGCTGCAACTGTGTCTTGAAATGAAGAGAAGGGTTTTTGGTCGAACCCTTAATTTATACCCTCTCGAGATTCCGCGCCAGTCGGCTCCAAAATCGTCCTGCCGATACCTGCATATCTCGTGACAGCCCCCACTCCCGAACCTTTTCATCTATTTGCAATTATTAGCAAATAGCAACGTTTTGCACGGAATCGAGATAGCACAGATCATAGCTAATTCGATTAAGCACTCACTATATTAATTTGAGCGTCTTAGAGTAATTTGCGTATTTTTGGCACGTTTATTTTGCACTGTCTTCGCATAACGTGTTCTATTAACGTCATCTTTTCACTGGGGATAACTATAAATTTCACACATACTTTGGTGCCTTTGGTTTGATCATACACTAATTAGTTTTTGCACAGTGAATTAAAATAATTATTTTATTAATTACTTGGGGCGGGTTGCGGAGATTCCTGTCTATGCCTGCATCACTAACACACACAAGATACACGTGTAACACACATACAATTGAGCAGGCGTTCACTGCTTGTCGAAACAGGTTAATTCTCCCCTAATCTAACAATGAAATATTTTTGCAATCTCAGACATGAGACCTGTCCATTTACCCATAACTTATACAAATTATACAAAATTTATATTTATTTAAATTAATGCTTAATACAGCGTACGGCTGTAGCGTTGCAATATATATATTGTAACGTAACAAAACCAAGGTCCCCTAAGTTACATAAAAATTTATAATTATCATAATAAAAAACGCTAGTTATTCGTGGTAATAAAGGTCAGCAGTGTAAACACTTATTAAGTAAATAAATAAATAACATCAAATAAGGTTACAAGGTAATAGAGTCACAAATAAATGTTTATAAATACAAACTATAGTGGTCATTGTAAAGTGTGAGTGATAAATACAGTGTCAAATAATGTGGAAAATAATATAGACGGTTTAGTCAATGATCGAGAATGATTACATTGAGAGTAGACAAATTAATTGATGTTAATTTAATTTATAATATTGAACATGTTATCACGATATTTATGTTGTATTCTGTATGTAGGAGGTGTTAAGCAATTGCTTTAAGAGGATATCAAATAATTGATGTTAATTTAATTTATGGTAACGAACATGTCACCATAGAATTTGTGTTAAACTTTATATAGAGTAAATATTTTGTTACTCACATTAAATAGATAATGGAGGTATTGCTAGATTATAATTGTAAACTTGGCCAGGAAGGCAATAATTGGTGATAAGATGCCAAAGGGTTTATTGTAACTATGTTGTAAATAGATGAAGGGTTCTATACTAAACTATGTAATAATAAATTAAAATCAGAATGGAATAAAAATTGAATGATTGGCCATAAGCCAGTGACACATTGTACAGGAAGTCAGGTCAGAAAAGTTAGGTAACTAAAAATGTAAAAACACTAAATGTAATATAATGAATTAGAAGAAAGCAATAGTAGTTATTAATAGCAGATAAGTACCTTGAATTACAATAAAATCATAAAATATGTAATAGAATAAATAGGCCCAAAATTAGTATTTTGTAATGAGAAGATAGTATTTGTTAGACTAAGGAGATTAAGAGGAAAAAGGTAGCAAAATGTAATTTTATAACAAAGGATATGAGAAAATTTATTATGATATAATGTGACTTTAGTAAAGGAGTATTTTTATTAAGAAAGTGCAAGAACATTTTTTTTAATTATGGCCCTAGGATTACAAATATTAACCAATAACAGAAGAAAGACTGGTTGTCAAGGACGACAAAATGTAAGACATTTTGTTTATTCAATAACACTCTATTGTTATCTATGAACGAGAACAGTTCAGCTTCATGAACCGAGAAAAAAAAAGAAAAAATCTAAAGAATAAATTGCCTAGTAAATTCAAATAACTAATAATTAACAAAGAAGAAGTTTGCTGACTTTCGATGGTTATCTATAAGAGAGTATAGTTCAGCCTATCAATAAATTTAAAGAAAAATCTGAAGGAATAAATTTACTAATTAATTCCAGTAAAATGATTAATAATGAAATTTAAATAATAAATAAATGAAGACAAAAAAAGACCTAAAGAAATTAAAGTAATCAAGTATTTTAAAAGACAAAAGGCAAAATTAAAACTGCACTCTGAACCTCACTTTCTTACGACAAGGTGAAGAAACTAATACTACACAAAATCCATTGGAACCCGTAACCACCAGAAACGCAAACATTACCGAAGATTAAGAATTGGAACTTCCACTACATTCTGGGACACAAACACCAACTTTTATTTCGAAGCGGGCGACTAGCATATTTTAGACATCTGTACCAGCACGAGTTTATCGGGGCGCTGCCATTACAAGTAAACTTCGTCAACATATGGTAAAACTCAACTTACATTTAAGATATTAATTAATAAGGTTTTATAATTAAATTGTAATACCTTGTACTCTTATTTTGCATTTTCTGACCTTCCTAATAGTCACAAGAACCTTTCTAACCCTGAGATTAAGAAAAAATAAAAATATAATTAAAATTAAACATCTAAAATTCGAATTCTGTAACTAATCGATTCATTCAAGTGATCGATGTGTTGTACCTGTGCCAAGAGAGAACATCTCTTTTAAAAAATATAAAAATAAAGAATTCTTCCTGAAATTGATGAATTATTATTATTGGTTGATGATTTAGTGTGTTTTGAATAATTTATAGCGTACAGAGAGAGAAACGAGAGAAATCCAGTGCTTAGAACAACTTAACCTATAATAACCGGCTGACTATAAACCACAGCGTAAGCCCGCGTCCCGCTGTCGAATTGCGAGAAAAGAGAAAACCATTTCACGGCTACTACTCTCCTCTCTTAATGCTTGGTACAGACTAGGCCTGAATAGTAACAACATAATCATACAATGTACTAACTAATATTGTACACTACTCTTTCCGAACAGATTTAATTAATAGAATACTGTATATTAGAGATAAGAACATATTATATCTCTCGATAATTTTAATATTACCAATTGACACATACAGCAGGTGACTTGCCACCAACAGAACAACACTACATTAAATTATTAAGCAATTACATATTGACAAACAAAGTGGATAAGGATAAATAAGAAAATTCAATAACACTAAATAACTAATAATAACTGTATATATATAGGTTATAGTGCAGATATTTAAAATTGTTTACCTGATTCAGAACAGTACCACCTACAACAATTTCTGCTCGTATGGCATTGGCTTCACGAAAAACCATTAACTTAGCCTTTCATGTGGAAATCTGTAATCCGAAATCCCTGCAAATTCGATGTTATGACAGTACAGTTGAGTTCGCCAGGGTAGCCTGATCTTCAGCAAATAACAACATGTTGACTCCAGAATGACAAATCATTAAATGCTCTGTATGGTGTATGGTCAGCTATGTATGACATAAAGCAATAAGAGCTTATGCCCATATCTGCATACGATTCATGTTACGTTTTCTTGGGTTTTTATATCCAAATATATTGTAATAATCTGAAAATAAATCAACAATTATAATCATAGTAAAAATGAATTTACTCACTACAGTTTGGTATTTTTCAAAGCAAATACCGCTAAATTCCAATAAAACTTATTAGGATTTTACGCAACTCCGTAAACGCCGTCAACGTTTGTTACCGCAAAGCCTTTTCCGCACATTTGTTGCGTTTATTATTCTTACATTTTTCTTAATAATAGATGTATTACGTAAGGCTAACATCATAGTATAAATTACATGGCATTGTCTCTGATTGTGTGAAGCAACTAACTGTACTGTTATCTGAAGTCATTAACCGTTTTTCAAGCGGCAACGCGAACATACGTTTCTCACCTATCATTTGTACACCTCTCATAGACAATCAACAACGACGAGTGTGGACAACTTCGGTAGAGACCCGAGCACCGTGAAGGTGCGAATACAAAGTCAACGTTGTCTTAGGTATCGGTTTGACTGAGGACGGACACAGTCACAGGTATTCTTCGTCTTGCTGCTGACTACTGCACATCGAGGCTGAGGAGCTCTCTTCTGACGCTGAGATTGACGTGAATTGCGGACACTTACGAAGAACGTCGCTGGCGGTTGGAACTCTCGCCCTAGCTTGCGCCGGCAGTAAGGTCTACAGCGGCTGAAGGTTTTGAAAACCCTGGGATCACCTGCAGTGCCGGTCCAGTAACAGCTGAAGAGTGAAACCAAGCTAGCTGCGGCCACGTATTAGTGGGTCGTGCGACCGCCTTCGACGTTCCTTGTCAGGGCCGCGTGGCAGCAGACAACACTAGTCCGGGTGGATCGGTTGCTCCGCTTGTGTACGCGGTAGTGTTCGTGTGCGTGTGTGCGAGTCTCTTGACGGCAGTAGCCGTTCGCGGTCTGGTGTCGGCTGGTGTGTGCCAAGTGTCGTGTGCCTCCCGAAGCCAAAAGGCTGCAAGTGCAGTTGACCAGTGTTTGTGCTGTGTGGTGTTTGTGGCTTTCGCGAACCTCCGGACCAGTGGACCCGTATTTGGGATTACTACGAGGGATCATTCGAGGTGAGCCTATTTACTGTTTTTCCCGCGGTTTTGGTGGCATCGCCCGCTTAGCTTGGCGTAGGCTAAGTTAGGTCCCTGCCGGTAGCTGTCGGTCGCTTCGCCTAGTCGTGGTGCGGCCTCCAATACCGGCGCTGTGCGGGTTAACAATTCCAGTAGGAGGGCTTCGGCCCGAGTATCTCTGCCAAAACGCGATGGGCGACCGTGGCGTTGCGGCCGGGCAGCGGAATGGTCCTGCTAAGGGCCAATCCAATCCTTCTTCAGTAGGCCCCGACCCTGTCCCTGACTCGCCGGATCGTGCAATGGTCCTTCTCAGGGCCACCAATCGGTCTCGGCAGTGTCCAACGTTGTCACTGGGTGTACTCCTGCCCCGACGTATACTGCGTACCAGCCGACGCCTGGGTCCTCTTTCACTATAGTAACATCTAAGAAAAAGCGGAAAGCGAAGGAAACTCCGCTCCCCGACGACCCGGAGCTTCTGGATGCTCCTTCCCGTCGAAGCCGCCCTCCGCCCTTGTTCGTCAACGGCGTCAAGAACGTCGTTGACTTTCCCAGACGCCTCCGGCTCGGCGTTCCTCTTGGCGGACGTACAGATGTCTCTTCGCGGGAGAGACAGTCTGCCCGTTAGCTGAGCGACGGACGACGGTTACAGGGCCGTCTACCTCTTTCTCCAAGCTAACGGCCTCCAGTTTCATATATTCACCAACGGGAAGGCGGCACACGTCAAGCTGATAATTCGCGGCCTGGACGAAGAAACTGACCCTGACGAGGTGGCGGACGAGCTCCGCCAACTCGGTTACCAGATCAAAGAATGCATTAGGTTGTATACATCATATGGACCCAGGCAAAAACTACCCCTCCTCCGGGTGATCATCCTGAAGGGGGAACAGGCAGACAGACTGCTGGGCCTGACCAGTCTTTGCGGACTGAAAATAAAAGTAGAAAGGAGCCCGGAAACTGGCCACTTCCCGTAGTACCATCGTTGCCAACGATTCGGGCACGGCTCGTACAGTTGCCACAACGCAGAGGCCTGCGTCAGGTGCGGGAAACCGCATCCGACTAAGGCCTGTCAATTTCCGGCTGCGGGGCGCCGCTTTTGTATTAATTGCGGCGACCCTCACTCGGCAAATTACCGAGGATGCTGGGTCTTCCAGCAGCACCTGAGCCAGGCCGCGGACAGGAATAACCCTCCTGCCCGCCAGCAGCTTCCACTCGTCCCGGATCGTGCTGCCTTTCCCCGTCTCCCGGAGAAGGTAAGCTCATCTGTACCGCAAACTCTCCCCCGACTTCGCCCACGTGCATCGGCCCCACCTGCTCGGGAAGAGCATGCTACGACTGCATCGTTCCAAGACCAGCCGGTTCCTATGGACGAGGAACCTGCCCCGGAGGTAGTGGAGCCAGTCCCGGAGAGGTCAGAATCTCCCCCACCCACGGCTCGCTATAAACGCAAGAGTAGGAAGAAGAAGCAGAAGAAACAGAAAAACGCTGCTCCCGCTGCCTCTGCCCAGAAACCACAAACTAAACCAACACAGCGCCCCGACGCTGGGGTTGCTCGGCAGTCCACAGTAGAGCCCCGTCCTGCAGCTGAAAGGACCGAGCGCCCATCCAAGAACTCATCTCGGGTGAATTCAGCCCGCAGCGACCCTGCCCCATCTGCTTCGTCGTCCACATCACCCTCAACTCTAGCCGAGGTAAAGTCTTTCCTCGAGGAATACGAGCTCGAAGAAGTGGCCCGACTATATCGATCCATCCGAGGGCGTCTTCGCACAGTGACCCCGACTGAAAAGTTCCTAATGCTCGCGAAAGCTGCAGCCGCCATAGGTCTTCTGTAATGCTCCACGCTAACATAATTAGCGCCATCATGCGTGACCTATCCATCATAGCGTGGAACGCCAACAGCCTTCTACCCAAACTCGAGGAACTAAGAGAGTTACTAGCCCGTCACAAGGCCGACGTGCTTCTCCTCTCTGAGACCTGGCTTAGGGGCCAAGACAATGTGAGATTGCCCAACTATGCGCTTTACAGGGACGATAGACCTGGTCGGAACGCGGTGGGTGGCACGGCCATAGCGGTGAAGTATTGCATTGCACATCACCGCGTGGTCTTGCCTCCTCGCCAAAATATCGAGGCCACCGCCGTCGAACTCCCCGGAGTTCTCGGACGTGTCCTCCTGGTTTCGGCTTACAAACCGCCGACCAAACCAGTTCTAGACGCCGACCTGTCTGCTATTTTCAGAGCGCATAGGAAGGTTCTTCTTGCAGGTGACCTGAACTGCAAACACCCAGGGGACTGGGGTAGTCGACTGACTACGCCATCCGGGAGGGCGCTTAGCAGGTACCTTCACGACCACCACATACAAGCCTACGGACCCGGACTACCGACGCATTATCCCCGCCGACCTGGAGCCCGACCTGACATACTAGACATTGCAGTTATTAAGGGCGTTGTCAACCAGATTGAGATATCAGTGTTAACGGAGCTGTCCTCTGACCATTGTCCCATCGAGGTGCACGTACCTACCCGTCACACGATTGGGAGAGCAGCACGACGAGTGGTCGAGTGGGACCGATTCGGGCCTGCCTTTTGCCGCAGACTTCCCGAGGAAGTTCTGCTTGATACCACTCAGCACGTCGACGAGGAGGTCACCTTTTTCGATGATGCCGTGGTCTCTTCCGTAGGCGTGTGCTCACGGATGAAGCCTAATCTCACGACCGATTATCACCAGATCCCAGAAGAAGTCCGTCTTCTCGCTTAAGAGAAGAACAGACTTCGGAGACGGTGCCAGCGAACGCGAGATCCGGACGACAAAGCCAGCTTCAATCGGGCGGCCGGCAAGTTACGTCGTAACTTGCAGGCCTTCCGACGAAGCTGCTGGGAATTTGCTGTCGCCAAAATGGCAGACGATGTACAGGAGAGAAGTTCCTCCGTTTACAGGATTCTTACCGCGATGACCGGGAAGAGGCGCCGTCCTCCACTCCCGGCCATTAACGGAACTGGGGGGACATCCCCTTGCCAAGCCGGACGAGAAATCTGAGTTCCTGGCCGGGCACATGGTGCTCTTCAATTTGCTGCTAACCCGTCCGGGGACCCAGACTCCGATGAGGAGATAGAAGCCGAAGTTGAGGACTATCTCGACAGCCCGATCACCTCCAAACCCGAACCCACTTCGTTGGAAGAGGTAACGGACAGTCTTTTAGCTCTTCGCCCGGAAGAGCCCTGAACCGGACGGTGTTACTAACACCGCCCTACAGAGACTTCCGGACCGGGGAGTTCGCTTCCTGGTCGTTCTGTTCAATGCCTGCCTCCGATTCGCCTACTTTCCTAAGAAATGGCGCTCGGCTACGGTCACGATGATCCCGAATCCGGGGAAAGAACACAAGTTCGCCGAGAACCTCCGGCCTATCAGCCTGCTGTCGTCCACTTCGAAAGTCTTCGAACGACTAGTCCAACGGCGGCTAGTAGATCACCTTCAACGGTTCGACATTCTGGTCCTCGAGCAATTCGGTTTCCGTGCTGGGCACTCCTCGACGCATCAACTGATGCGCTTCGTGGAGACCGTGGCCGAGGCCGGTTGCTCGCGAGAGCAGACCGTCGCTGTTTTTCCTTGATGTCGAGAAGGCTTTCGATCGTGTTTGGCATCCAGGCCTTCTATACAAACTCACGGAGATTGTGCTTCCGGATTGCAACATTCATTTGATTGCTAGCTTTCTTCGGAACAGAAATTTCGCGTGAGAGTAGACAACACCCTTTCTTCGGCAAGGGCTATTACTGCTGGTGTACCTCAGGGAAGCGTCTTGGGCCCCCTGCTTTTCTCTGTGTACGTCAATGACGTGCCCAAGTTGCCTGGCACCACGTTGGCCATGTTCGCTGACGACACGGCGGTTGTACGCCGTCGATCGTCGAGCTGAAACGGCAGTTATCTGCCTCCAGGAACAATTGGACTGATACGTTGAGTGGGCAGATAAATGGAGGGTTGCCATCAACGCGGCCAAGAGCACAGCAGTAGTCTTCTCCAGACGCTTTACGCTCCCAGACAGAATCTACGTAGGCAATACTCCGTTGCCCTGGTCTCGAGAGGTCAAGTACCTCGGGGTTCACCTCGACCGACGTCTCACCTGGCGGACACACTCTGCACAAGTACCCTGAAAGACCGCCAATCGTCTCTATCAACTCAGATCCATATTATGCAGCAACGCCATGACCCGCCGCCTAGGGAAGCTTATCGTCTCCACTTATGTGGCGCCGATGGTTACCTACGCGATACCCGTTTGGGGCTGCTTGGCCAAGACCCACAAGCGAAAGCTTCAGTCTCTCCTTGACCGAGGATTGCGCTGGGCATGCAAAGCCCATTACCTGACATCAAACAAAACGATCCGAGACTCCCTGCGTGTCCGTTCCCAGGACGCCACTATACAGACACTCTGTCCCGAAAATTTTATCTCCGCTCCGCCCGATTCCAGGGCAACAACCTGATTAGCGCCCTCGGTCGCTACCATTCTGTGCCAGGAGAATCTTGGACCCGCCTCGGCGAACACTCACCCTCAATTAAGTAATTAATTGAAAACCTACGGCCGGTAACATCCCACACCCTAAATCCAGACCATCAGTAGTCCCTACGGCAGGAGCTCTATCTGAAGCTCGGAACGTAGTATACGAGCGGGTGACGGGCAAGCCCTTCGTCCCGCACAGCCATTGGACTTGTGTGAGGACGGACACTCTGACGCGGAGCACAAAAATTACGCAATCTGGACGACCAAACAGAGCCGAATGATGCTGCCTCACTACGTCTCGTGCAAGACTGTTGTTTGTTACTGCCCAAAGGAGAAGTAAAGACAAGCAGCGGCGGACATTAAGGGACGTAATACTCAACGTTGGCACCCCTATCAAGCTTGAAGACGCCGTCAACAAACACTACGTAAACGACAAATGCTTACATTACGTAAAAAGTAAGAGCGATGAAGCTGTCGTTATTATAATATCCCTCGGAGAACCTGACCGTTAGCGAGGGATGCTGTCACCAAAAAATACGTACGTTGATGGAAGGTTTGTATATAAGGACAATAACGCAGGTGGTATCACCGATGCGGAATAAGGACGTAATGAACTTGGAATTTATGCTCAAGTGGACGATCAATATGCTAGTTAATTTTTGATGCGCGGGGAAAACACGTACTCAACGTAGAAAACGGTAACTACGAGCGTGGACGAGGTAAACTTACGTCAACTTGCAAGGAACGAGTTGAACAGACTCGTGAAAGTCTTTCAAACCCGCATAGAGAATTGTTGTCGTACATCTATGATTACGTGGACAAGCAGTACGTATTTCACTTGGCGATGAAGAGGCAGATGGGTTGATACGAAAAAAGCGGAGATAGGCGCTTTAATGCAAGACTTGGATAAGGCGAGAGAAGACAAAGTTTGGAGATCCGTTTATGAGTTCAATTAGTAGCCTATAAACGTACGTACTAAGTAGTCATCGTGTTAAAGACAAACAGGGGCATGACCTCATCGGAACAGCGCGGCACTTTTCTTTGTATACTGATCAATTGAGCGGTAGACGTGTTACTTGTGGAATTGCATTTGACGGGCTACAGGTTCTGCGGGTCTGTAACAAAACTATGGAAGAGATTGGCTAGCGGAAACAACGAGTCGGACGAAGCATGTCGTGAACATGTTATCGCGTACGCAATTTACAAGGACAACAATCCGAACATGCAAGCATCTCCGAACATGTGCAAGCCGGCGTGAAAGCTTTGAATTGAAGTATTGATGAAACAGCGTACGCGGCAGCAGTGGAAGCAATTACGTCAGAGGCGGGAATGAATTTTTGAACTCAATGACTGTACGTGTGTATGAATGTGTTTCAACAACAGCTTCAACTCATTAAATGTTAAAGATGTGTCAAGTTGTGTATGTGTGTGTTTGGGGGTGATTATTTTATGAGGGTCGTCCAGAAAGTAATGCCCGTGTTATAATAAAAGAAAAAATGGCAATGATTTTTGAAAGAAACTTTTTATTTATCATACGAATCTCAGTTCAAAAGTTCGCGGAGCGACATCTATAGCTCAGTGGTAGAACCAAAAATTTACGTGTGCCGCAAGACGTATATTTCGCGTGCAAACCTGTTAATTTTCAGGTATATTTGTCAATTTATTCACTTTTACCAGCTGTTTGAAATGTTCCTGTTACTCGTGTTTTTAAAATGCACATAATAAGAAATCGTGTTGTCATGAATTCTCTGTTAAAAACATTTTGCGTCAATGGAAAATCAAAACGAAATTGTAAATGTGTTAGGAGATGCTGCGCATTCAGAAACAACGCTAAGTGGAGCACACTCGAATTTAAACGTGGTCGTACAAGCACTGCAGACGATCCCAGCAGTGGATATCCAAAACGTGCAACAAAAAATGACATTATTGAAAAAATTGTATAGGTTTTTGGAAGACCGAAAATTGAGGAATTGATGACGTGGCTGAAATCATAGGCATCTCATACGATCGTGTGCATCGTACTTTGACTCAAGAACTTGGTGTGAAAAAGCGCTGTGCACGATGGCTGCCGCATCCTGAAGTTGTTGCATTTTTTTTGGGCGTTCAGTGCGGGTGGGGGTTCATCTTCAATGCTTGTACGACGACGTTAAAAACTCAAATGCCTATTTACAAACAGTTGGTTTTAAAGTCGCAGCATCTCCTGACACGTTTACAATTTTGTTCTGAATTTCCGTTGGCGCTGAAGAATTTTAACAAAGGATCACACCACGATGTTTGATTTCGTTCGTTTTTTAAAACACGCATGACACGTCAATTTTGAACAGAGTCTAAACAATGAATAAATTGATAAATAAATTTGGAAATTAACAGTTCACATAAAATACAAATCTTGCAGCACACGAAACATTTATTTTTATCACTAAGCTACAGATGTCGCTCCGCAAACTTTTCAACTGACCCTCGTAAAATAACCTTAATCTACTTTCCTACATAGTATTTATTTAAGCATTTATCTTGCCGATCGATGAGTTTGTTTATTCCCGCGTCATGTTCCTCCATCGCCAGTTCTGTGAAAAACGTTATCACTGCTTTCTGTCATTCTTCACCACTCGCAAAACGCTTTCCTCCCAAAACTTCTTCAGCATTGCAAAACAGATGACAGTCACTGGCGCAAGATCAGGGCTGTAAGCTGAATGTTCGAAAACTTACAATTTAAATTTTGACAGTAACTCTGTATTGTTGCGGCCGCAACATGAGGCCGTATATTGACACAAAGAAACAAAATGCCAGTAGGCAATAGGCCATCCTGCAATTTTGAATGGCCATCCGAAATTTTTTTAAAGTTTAGTCATACGTGTCAGCAATTGTGGTTCCACTGGGTGGACAGAAGTGGACCTTTTCTGTCCCAGAAAACTGTAGCTATAAACTTTCGAGTTGAGGCCTAAATATGTTTTTGTTTTGATTTCGATGGTGAACGAGGGTGATGCCATTCCATAGACTGACGTTTACTCTCTGGTGTAGCATAGAAAGCCAGATTTCGTCTCCTGTTACGATGTGTGTCAGGAATTCATCTCTCTCCTTCGAGTAACGACCCAAAAAAGACAATGCAGCGCCCATACGATTTTTCCTTCATCACTAAGACTAAGTTAACTCATTTCGCAGAATTTTTCTGTACTTTAGGGGAATGATGACAATTTCATAGATAACAGCGCGAGAAACAAATGACAAATTTCTGCTGATTTAATTGAGTGTGTCACGCCGATCCTATTTGAAGAATTCGTCAGCTTGACGCAGAAAATCATGTGTAATGACGGAAGAACGACTAGTTCGTTCTTCGTTAAGGACGTTCTCTCTCCCTTTATTCAAACTGCGACACCATAGGCGTACTCATGATTCACCCATCACATCACCAATGATTTGACGGTAAATCTCGCACGGTCGCATATTCGTGCATGAAGAAATCGAATAATTATGTCACTTCCCACGCTGCGGAATTCTCAATATTTTTAAACATTTCAAACATGCACATAATCAACAAAACGGGTAGGAACGGAATGAAACTTTACAGACTAATAATTAGACGCAACAATGAAAATGACTGAACGGAAAACACTCCTCGCTCTGTATGCGGAAACGCGTATTACTTTCCCGATGACCCTCGTACTTAACGAGTTTATGATGTTACTTCTGTGACCATCTTGTACAATGTTCCTTCTTCTTCTTGTCTTGGCCTAATAATTGTGTGTAATGCAACGTATATTTGTGTAGGGGAAAAATTAATCATGTGCATTGTTGCGTTCATGAATGCCATTAAATAGGGAATAATTACAATTTACAAATGCCATCCCAGAAAACAAAAATTAAAACATTCACAGTTTTAAGGCTACACAAAATAAACGTTCAAAAGTTAGGCTTATTCAAAACCGAATTTTTATTTTAAATACAACCATCCGTAATGTCTAAATTGGCAACAATTCGCTTAATAACAAACATTCATTTCAACATAGAGAAAAGGTAGGTTTATTCAGAAAAATGTCTAAAGGTCAAAAGCACAAATTTTGGGAACTTTAGAAATATTTAAGCAAAGGTAAATATTATATTAATTAACGATCACATAAAATTTATTATATTCTCAAAATTGTTGATTAGCTTAATTTAAAATTTACTGTTTATATTTCTACTTATGTCAGATTTAGTCAATATTATCATCAATTAACAGTATGTCACCTGTTTGTGATTTAGTCGACTGCCATTAACTAAATCACTAATTAATTACAAAATAACAACTAGCGGTGATACTACGTTACGTTTATTGAAATCAATAATAATAATAATTGAGTCGATTAGATAATGTAAAATTGTGTTACAGTCCGATTATACATTATGGCGCCAATACTATTGGCTTATTCCACAGCTCTTACAACGTAAACCTCAGCTGACAATATGCATTCGTGACGTGATTTAACAGTCAATTCTTTAGTCGTAAGTAACTCGGTAGTTTAATCGGCTTCGCTTGCGAATAAAACCTCTATTTTTAATAAACGATTATATTATTTACGGTACAGAAAGTAAGTGCTGTGTTGACACTAACTTTCCGTCATTCTGACCGATAAAGTAAACTAACTACACACAATTACTCAGCTTTTGCTTTCATGTCGTCTCTAAAGTGTTAGTAAAATATTGTCGAATGATGCAAGAAGTTACTGCGACATATTACTTTGTTTGATATCTCATTGCAGTATAACCGATACGTCTCTTTAATTTTTACAGTTTGTTCTTTCCCATTTTTGTAGAGCCCAATGGGAAATTGTAGTATTTACAAGCTAGTTACCGTCCTTTCCAGCAGCTTATAAATATTTGTTGATATTCATCGATACGCATTTGAACATTTCTGTGTTTATTCCGTCTATGCTAGAAGTTTTTCTATTATTAGTCTTCTTCAAAGCTTCTTCTTGATCTTGCATTTAAATTTGGTGTACTGCGAAATATTTTGTGTCTTCGTGTAATTTGTATCTTCCCTTCCCCCTTCATAGAAAAGACTTCCTTTGGTTCACAATTCTTTGTAAGATTCTAGCTAATAATGCTCACTAATAACTTTAATTTTTACGTTTCGTCATCTTTTTCTTGGTCATTTAGATTTCTGATGTTTTTATATGCAAATTCTTGCTTGCCGTATATATGATATTCTTTTTCTCATATAAAATGTTCCCAGCATTTTGGTTCATTTCCCTACACATTATTATTGTTATATTTGTTAGATTCTTATAGTTTTGTTTGCTTTCTTCTGTCTTGTACTGTAACTATGCTAAATATCCTTCCTGTTTCTCCTTAATAGTATCCGCTATTTCGTCACTCCAGCATTTTAAACGTCTTCTGTTAGCTTTCCTCTATCTACACCCAAGGGATAAGAAAGTATAATTAAACTATATAAAGCAAAGTGTTCACAGGATAATTTGTGTTTCTGTTGATCGTTGCTGTATTTGACTGAAAATATTAGCATAAAGGGGAATTCATTTAATTTACTCGCAACTTTCAAAGAACAAAGTCGGGCGGAGATAATGGTAATGACTGCAAAACAATAAGGACAAGCAATTTGGAATAAATGAAAGATTAAAATTGGCGACAGGGAATGTACAGAGTATTATTAAAAAGAAGAAGAATTGTGCAGGAAATTAAAAGGAAGAAATATTAATATTGTCATAATTTCAGAAACTAAGGAGAAAATAAGAAGAACTAAAGATCTCGATGGATTCACAATAATCTATAGTGGATTTGGCCAACAAAAACAAGCAAGCAGTAGAGTAGCAACATTGATAGATCAAAAATGGAAGTTCAGAGTTGAAAGCTACACATTTGTCAGGGAGAGAATACTAACTGCACGGTTCAAGACCTAACGCAACTGTTTAACAGTGGTAGGAGTTTCTGCTCCAGAAGAAGGACGGAAAAAAGAAACTGTGGAATTATATGAAACATTACAGGAACAAATTTATAAGTGGAACAGAACAGACTACCTCATTGTAAGTGCGGATTTTAATGCTCGGGTTGGAAATAATGTAGTGTCAGGGGCCGTAGGAGAATTTGGAGAACCTCATAGGCATAATAATGGAGACTCCTTCATACGATTTGTTACTAACAATAATCTGACAATCACTAATACAGTTTTTAGGAAAAAAAGGTATTATTAAGTATACCTGGAGCGCTAGAGTGAATAGGAGTTTAATTGATATGTACTAAAAAATAATAAAATTATTCAGCAAATTTAAGATGTTCATGTGTAGAGACGTGCGCACATATATTCAGATCATTGTCTCTGGAATATAAGAGATTGTATAGAAGAAGGAGCAAAAGAGGCAATAGGTAAAAAGATGATACGGAGTATAAGAGGTATTAGACTGTGGAACGATGGAGTTGCTAAAGCAACAGAAGAGAAAAACAGAACATACCACATTTATCTAAAAGTGAATAGAGATAAAAGATTATATCTCCCAAATAAAACATATTATGGATTAAAAAGGCACCTAGGGTGAAGCTTCATCTCAAGAAGCACGAAATGCAAAATTTGCAAAACACTTATGAGGCCAGTGGTGACATATGCTTCAGAAACCTGGACAATGAATAAAAATAGCGAGAGACGTCGTGTTGCCGTTCTTCCGACTTGAGCAACGGTGCTTTTTGCCGTTATTCTGCTTCTTCTTTCTCCTGTCTGCGTTCTTCTTTTTTCTCTTCCGTCACTTGTTTTCGTTCTAAATTTGTTGTTCCTGTGTCTGCCGCTTCAGCGCTTGGAAAACTTCCATCATCTGACCGGTATCCATGTTTACAGAGTAATCGCAATTTACACTATTCTTCTACAAAGTGTCCACTCTTCCACTGTTAACGGTTCTGTCGCATTTCTGACACACTGTCTCACCGATCGTAGTATAGTACAGTGGAAAAATAAATACAGACACCAATTAAGTCACTAATCAACAGTTTTAATTAATCACAAATAACAATTTGTAATCAACTCGTACAATAATTTCAGTTAAATTTGTCCACACGCAATGATAATGTCAAATAATAGACTGCCCCATACTAATTATAACACAATAACAATTCTCTCCAATACTTCAGTCACTACGCACTAAGGAAAATCGCTTACGTAACTGACTGAACTAAGCCAGTGCTCTTGGATTTTTAAGTCACGCAGAGGTCCAGTATGGCTTTCCCTCCTTACTGCACGTCGGGTTAATGCGTATCTCAAGTGTTCTTGAACACACTGTAACATTTGTTTTGATGGTTCATCCTCTTCATTCACAGCACTTAATATTAGTGATTACTGTACTTTCACTTGTGAAAACGTACGTTTCTTATTGTCCTCGACCGTTTCGGTGTGGTGTACACCTTCCTCAGCGAGGTTTGAATACAGAGTGTCGTGAACAATTGTAACGGTTTATTCACAGGTTGGTGGGATGTATGGGGGGGGGGAGGTTTGGTGGGAACGGGTTGGCGCTGGGATTCAAAGTATAGTTTGGTTTGTGTATGATTGTGTCGAACAGTGCGTGTGACACAATCATACACAAACCAAACTATACTTTGAATCCCAGCGCCAATCACCTCCCACCAAAACCCCCCCACACATCCCACCAACCTGAGAATAAACCGTTACAATTGTTCACGACACTCTGTATTCAAACCTCGCAGAGGAAGATGTACACCACACCGAAACGTTCGAGGACAATAAGAAACGTAAGTTTTCGCAAGTGTAAGTACAGTAATCACTAAAACACTGTAACATATTTTTGGGCGGTCTTGACTGAGGCTACACCTGCTTCAGTAACATGGTGGAGGGGGGAGGAAGGATGCGCTCGGTTGTTCGAGAGTGTTCTCGTTACAATATTAATAAAATGTGCACGCAAAAAATTCTAACTAATTACTTACAACATATTTTAGAGTCCGTGTATCCTTAAGTAAAACATGAAATCAAATTTTTGTTTTCATAGTCCGTAGCCTGTGACCTCCATCAGGGAATGAATAACTTAGTAACAATATGTCGATGGAGTTAACAATGGACATACTTCAGCAACAAATGTTTCTGTGTAAATTATAAAACAATTAATAAAAATGTAAATTACAACTGAATCTTACTTAGTCAGTTGGAATAAGTTTATAAACCTGAAGTGTCGAAGATGTAGGCTGTTTATATTAAAAATATTTTATCGGGTAATCACCACTGTCACTAACATTTGTGGTTCCACTATCCTTCAGGTTCATCACACCCGTTCCACTTCGTCCCCGTAATTAGCTCCAGCCTTTCGATTCTAATTACAGTCCTACTCTACCTGACTCTTCAATCTAATTCTTGGCATTCCTTTGGGTCTTTTTATTGAACCCTTACAGTAAATGTTCGTTTTATCACCTACTACATGGCAGGGAAGTAACATATACAGACACATACGAACTACATATGCGTTTACTTTAATAAAAATGAATTACATTTTGTTTTCTGTTTTAAAGTTATCATTTTTTACTTAATTATTTAATCAATATTAAGCGTAGAACAGTGCATAGAAGTTATGTGTATAAGCATCAATATATTTATAATTTTTTTTAAATCAATAACAACGCCAAATATAATATTTTACCTTGTCCTCCGTTCTGTCTATGCTCATTCCAAACTAGTTGGTATTGTACACTGTTAGTATATGTTAAATAATCAAGAATGGTATATTGAAATAAGTAATAATATTAATTTTTATTAAAGACAACACCTAAAATCAAGAATGGTATGTTGAAATAAGTAATAATATTAATTTTTATTAAAGACAACACCTACGCAGCAATTGCATTCCTAGAATGGGAGCTATACGCTAAATGAGGAGAGTTATTTGGACTTTGGAATTTATTTCTTCGGCATTAGCAAGAAGACTCTTCTGTTGTGCCTTATTTATTGAAGTACAAACCAATGTAAATTCTACCCATCTTAATTCTCCGCATCTTGTACTTCTTCACTAAGTCTCCACTACGGCTATGTACTGAAGACCTTCTTCTGTTGACTTCCACGATTCTATGATAATGTTACACTTCTGTCAGATTCTACGACAATACCAGTACCCTTAAGGTTCCCAATAATAATTACAGTCAGACAGACAGAAAGAAGATGTATAGGGCGTCTTGCACCCTGGTTTGTTTGCGTTGTCCGGATTTGAGCCCGATGAACGGCAGGTTAAATAGAGTAAAGCACGGTCGTTTGTTCGACACAAGGAATTATGATTCGGTTCCCATATGCACGATTCACGTGCATGACAGAGTTCGTAAATTTCTCCAGACTGTCTCCACGCCGGAGAAGCGGCTCCGTAGCTCAATTAAGGATTCACCTGCAGGAGGAGAGAGGAGAGCTTGTGTCATTGCGAGGCTCACCGCCTGTCGGCGTTGTTGGCCGGAACGATAAGCTGACACGCCTAGGCGTTTGGCTACAAGAATTAGGCACTTGTACATGTACACCTCGCGGTTTCCCATGCCCGGTGTTTCATCTCAGGCGATGCGTCAAAGCAATTTATGTAAAATAATTGCATTTGTGTACACACAAGCACAAACACTCGTCTGAAGTGAAGCTCCGGTCAACTTAAAAATTCACCTGCAGGAGCTTAGAGCAATACAGGCGTGGGACGTGGGCGCAGCCGCAGAATAGCGTCGGCTGGAACGAGGAGCTACCGCACCCAGGCGAATGGCTCCTGCAAGACAGCTTCTGTACACTGCACGGTTTCCCGTGCCTAGGGCGATAGATCAGCCGATGCAACTACAGATGAAACTGTTTGTCTGACTTTTGTCGCCAGACCCTGGATGAACAAACGCAGCGGAAGCAAGCCGCTCCTAAGGAGTTGTCTGGCTTAACACAGGCAGGACTCAGGTATCCTCAGGCAGTGGTGAGCGATACAGACATAATAATTTTACCAGTGCAGACTATCATCCCATTAAGGTTTGTTACCAAAACTGTATTTAAAAATTTTTTAAGGAGAAAATAAATATTACGTTCTTAATACTCTCATTATTTGGTATTGCCGTACTGTATATACATCCGTTATGTAAGTTTTCGAATTTACCAATGACCTTGTTCTATATTCACCAGTGTATACAATGTGCATTTAAAGCGTTAAAAAATGGATGCTTTTTAAGGAATTAAAATGACAGTTTATTATACTACATCAATAAAATTTGCATGCCACATACTGCTTATAAAGATTCTGGTAAATCTCTATGTTCGGAATATTTAACCAAACAATACTTTTATTTCCTAGAAGATTAAAATACCCGTTGTCTGACATAAACAGGAGAAAATATTCAGCTTCCCGGTAATTACAGTCCCAATTCCCTCTCATTATGTCTCTCACCATCAATACATGACAAAAATTTGCCAATCTCTCCTTACATATTGTAATAGGTTTAAAATCTAAAAGTTGTGAAACTAGCCTTCGTACTTCTTTCTTTAAAAATAATCTACTCAAGTTTTGTAAGCCGGCCATGTCGATCCAGTGGTATTTCAAATTTTCAGTCTGTAGGTACTTCATAACCGACCTGGTGTTGTAGATACTGTCTCCTGAAACCTGTACTTTGTAACCATTGTAATAATACTTTACATTTTCGTGCCTATGTGTAATATTGAAGTAATTTAATTTTTCTGTTACCTCGCCCTCTGTCAGTCCATAATACTTGACAAGTTGATGGTTTTCCAAAAAAGGGAAATGAGTAACAGCTTTTGTTTCAGTCATTAAAGCACCTGAGAGCCACAAGCAATCGTTAATCAAAACTTTTCCAACGAATCTGTATTCCAATAAGTTGTAAATAAAACTATTTACAAAATAAATAGTTTTGCTTATGTCAATGAGTGGAAAATTGTTTGACAAAAATTTCCAAACCGGAGCATCAAAATCATCAATCAAAACTATTACTTTTATATTAAAATGATTATACAATGTTTCTAATAAAAACCCAAAACTTTCCTCCAATCTTTTGAATGTTACGTTTTTGAATATCACTTTACCATAACGTAATGCACTATAATATTTTGAAAAAATCATTCTCCCTTTATAATCTAAGTGAGGACTATATAATGTGTATGCGTATTCTAAAAATAAATCACTTATTATCTCTGTAAATGAGTCTAAAGCGTCATTATAACTATTCCATGTTATTTTCTTAAATGCGATAGATATTATAGGATATTTGCCACAATGAGAGTGAAAAAAATTGTTATCTAACTTAAAAATATTTAGGTTGTGTTTTATAAATAGTCTACAGTCTTCAGTCTGCTTAGAAGTTATCAACTTCTTTTCAGCCTGAAAGAAAGCCTTGAGCATTTTTAAATTCGCCGTCTTGCCAAAGCCCGGAGGTGCAGTAATACGAGCAACACGCGATTCCATATTCAAGAAATCCTTTATGATCATCGACTTGTCCACGAAACAGTCAGATAATAGGAGACCTCTAAATTCTGATTCAGGAAACACGCATGTTCTTTTCATTGCTGGCTGTAACAAAACAGTGGATTTAATCTCTTCAATTTTCATACTAGATTTATAGTAATGGATACTATTAATTCAAAATTAATGGAATACTGTTTAAATTGATTTGCTTTAGTACAGCCGTCTGATTACTTCAATTCTAATTAAAATTGTTAGCTGAGATTGAAACTACATACTATTGTTTGAAAATCAAACGAAACACTTTATTTTAAAAACGTTTTTCTTGTAAGTGTAAGAGATTTTGTAAAATCTTTAAATAAATCAAAACTGTGATGAAATCAAGAAAATAATTTTTTAATGTTACCAAAAAGATTTGTTTTCACTCAATGAAACACTGATTTACAATAACTAGAATAAAGAATATCATGCAAGTTTACATGTAGGAATTTTATAAATTCATTGTAAAAAATAGAAATTAGAATAATTCACACTTTACTGTTTTTATAACTCTGATTATTTACTATCTTTACCTTGCCAAAGTTATTTAGAAATTGTTTACAAGATTGTCTTTTCTCCTGTTAAATCTACTGTAAAAAAATAAACCAATTTCTTCTTCTTCTTCCTTTATCTGTTCCTTCATATCGTCTTCCTTTTTTTTCTATATCGCCTTCTTCCTTGAATATCAGTATACTTCCGTTACTCGCCTCTGTCATTTGTGAGGTGTCTGAGTTCCAACATGGTCTGGCCTTAATATTATCCAACTTCTCAACACAATCGACCGATTCCAGTCTTAGTGTTTCTGTTCAGTTTCATTATTCTGTGCGCTCTTCTATGTTCAGCCATTGTCTGTTTCATGTTCTGTTTCCTTAGTCTTTCTCCACTATAATATAACTAAAACCTTGTTATGCTCTTCTCTTTTCTATCTTGAAAACCGATTCCCACTAGAACAGATTTCAATTATCATGTTTCTAACTCTTTCCGTCTTAGTTCTTCCAGCTTCCCGCCTCAAAAATCTGCATTTTGTGTTTCCGTAACAGGGTCAGTTTTCTGTCCTATATAGTGTAGTGGGACAGTGAATCTGTCTTATATACACATAGATATTATAGACACATAGATATTATATACACATAGCTTGGCCTTTTCTGTGATTTCCTTCTTATCCAGAATAACTTTGGAAATGTGTTGAAACATTTTGTTTGTAATTAATAACCATTTTAACTTATTTTTATTTTTAGTGCTTACATACTTAGAATTTAATGTTCATCTAATGGGGTCCTAAAGTTTACAGTCATAGCATTAATTAATATTACGCTCAGATGAATTTTGTAATCTCACTAATTCAAAAGAAGCGGTTGAGGTCCCTTCAACCTTGTGTTACTATGGTCATGGAATTTTAAAATAAATTATTTTCATCAATTATTAATTATTATTTTTAATATAATGAATGATTATTAAAAACTTATTACAATTATTTTATTGTATATTGACAATTTCTGCCAAAAGTCAATTAATTTTACTATAGTCTATGGCCAATACTTTTTTTTACTTGTTTATGTGTTCTTTCCATCTTACACAGTGTCAAGTGTCATCTGCAAGATACTTTGCAGTGTTTCCAAAGCGAACCATACTACAATTGGTAGTCACTGGCAGCGAAGTCCTTACTTGGTTTTGCAAACATCTGCATTTAATGATTTCTGCCCATCTAGTTTTCTTCTCTAAATCTTCGTCCGTCTGATACAGTCATTACCAGACACACTTTATACGTTAGCCGTACTTTTCCAAAATCATTCTCTTTTGCCAAAATGATAGTATCATACCCAAATCTGGCCACGTTTACTTTTCTATTTGTTGTGTGTCACTTGTTTCAAAACATGCAAACAATAGGCCATATTGTATGACCCACATGGGATTCTAGTCGAAACTATGGGTAAACTATGAAGAGGAATTACAGAAGGGAATGACAAAAGTTGATTTCAAGAACACCAGAAAAGAAAGGTCCAGCCACTAGTTAAGAAGAGGACATACAAACCGAAAAAAAACTATAAAGGCCTCTAAAACAGCAGACGCAGATCTTTCTGTAGTACTTCATATAATATAGAGGCAGTTAATATGCCTACTAATAGAATTGTTTAGTACCGTTTATAACATTGGAATCATATCATGCGAGTGCTTGATGTCCAAAACGAGAAAGGCAAAGCAGTACAGATTACCGGTGACAAGTGTAATGGGGGCAAACACTGATATTTTTCTGAAGGTCATACACAATAAAATTACAACAGGGCCGGAGTTAGAATATTGGTAAAACCAGTAATAACACTGGTTTGCAAGTATCTACGTGGTTTTATTCATCTTAAATCAAAACGTTTTGTCCATACTACAATAAGGCATCCTCAGTAGCTCGACTAAGACAGAGTCCAAGGTACAGCACCAACCCAGTTTATACACTAGCGATGTTATAAACACGCAGCGCATAATATTACATGTTTATATCCGTAGCCGTCCTTATTAATCTTAACAATGTATTCTTTATTCCTCTAGTGGTGTTCCGAACGTGTTAATAAGGCCCTTCTTCCACCATCCGCGACACTTTTCTTTGTATTGTTGCATAAAGGTTAATACAAATCTGATACCAAAATTATTAAACTCGTCTCCGGATACAGACGAGAAGACAAACAAATTTTTTCTAAATCCTGATCCAGTACCGCCGAGATTGTACGGACTACCATACGAAAACAAGGAGGGAATATCAATGAGACTAGTAGTCACTTCTACTAACTCGGTAACTTTCCATGGCTCAAATTTTATTGAAAAACAGCTGGGGGGGGGGGTGCATGCAGGCAAAACCAGATCTTACGTAAAATATTTAGGACAAAGATTCTAAAAAGATTAAAAGTTGCTACGGTCTTAAGTTCTGACGTAGAATCTTTGTATACCAAGATATCTATACCAAAGACAGCGGAGATGATAAAAACATGTTTGACCCTAATCAAGCACAGGTTGCACAGGCTTGTTTAAATTCTATGTACTTCTTGTATGGCGGAAAGTTTTAAAGATCACTTACTTACTTACTAGCCAACGCCCACCCTTGGCTGTTGGGCCATTAGGCGGCACGTTGACCAGTAGAGACGTGAGAGCTTTGCCGTACCATCTTCGTCTTGGACTTGCGTGTCTGAGATCAAGGCTGGACATGCAATTAGGTGATCCGCATTCATGGAAGCGTATCCACAGAGAACACATTCAGGAGACGACAACACGCCAATGCGGTGCAGGTGGGAGGCCAGGTAGTCATGACCGGTTGTAGTTCTAAAAAGAGCAACACTAGTTGCTCGGCGTAGAGTTCTGTTGATGGGGCCGTCCGTAACCAATGTTGCCCAAGTTTTAAAGATCACGCGGACAGGTATACTACGGGTTCTCCTCTTTTATTGGATACAGCCAATTTTTATGTTGATGATTTAAAAAAATAGCTTTAGAAACGGCAGAACTGAAGCCAACGGTATGACTCCGTTATGGGGTTAATATGAGGACAGTGTGGCGTGTTGGTGGGGTACTTTTGGCGTGCTTTTGAAACATCTGAATAGTATACACTAAAACATACGGCTCACCAAGGAGAAAGACGTAAACTGGTCGCTCGCATTCTTAGATGACGAGAAAGCCAGATGACGCATTCGGGCACGCTTTTTATAGAAAGCCGACACACATAAATCCTTACCTAAATGTCGAGTTATATCATTATCCGACACAACAAAAGAAGTCACAAATTCGTTATTAAATATGAGATATACATATCGGAAGAAGAAAACTAAACTACTGAACAAAGTTTGTTAAGGAAAGTACTTTGCAGTAATGAACAACACTATTGATCTGTAAGGGTGCAACCTTTGGTTTTCTCAAAAACTTCATTTCACTTTTTTTTTTTCTTCGCTCATCAATTCTCGTCATCGTCCAAGTTTCACTTCCATAAGTTAAGACAGGTGTTGCCATTACTTTATAGAATTTTATCTTGGCGTCTTTCTTGTTTTATTTCCAAGTGTTCTGTAAATATTACTGCATATTATTTGAAATATATTTATTTTTATATCGATGTCGTTGTAAAGAGGACAGCACTATAAGTAAGTTTAGTAAACGGATTTATGACCTGAGTTCATAAGGAAGTTGTGTTACTGGGAATAATAATGGTGAGCACCATGAATAAATAAACTATCGGCTTACCTCTGGTTCCTGCGTTGCATTAGTAAGTACGGCTGCCATAAAGTAAAAGTTTATTATTAACAAACGACAAACACGTCTCTTGACAATCGTCATTATTTTTAAAATATTCTCACGTCTTCTTTGCAAAATTGTCACGCAATGATACTTTGCTGAAAAGCAATGCTGGTACTCAACTACAACAGAGAGTTTAACAGAAGTTTACAATAAGAAAATGTAATAATTTGATTGTATATTAGAGTTGCATTGCTCCCATTAACTCGGATGCTAATAAAGAAACAAATATTACAAAGTATTAATATGTTTCTAAACGCTTGTAGTTATTAAGATGTTTTTCTATTTACAATAGATAAGACACCGTAGGCCTATTGTCCAAAACGTTTTATGTAAATCGCGTTGGCCTTAAATGTTAACAGCGAATTTTAAATCTGTCGGTATAGTTCCTATTAAAATATTTTACAAGTTCTAAAACAACGTAAGTGATATTTTATGTCTCTGTGATGTACTTAATACCGATACATCTATAACATTCATGCAGCGGAATATTCTTATCTCCCTGTCCGCAAATGATGTGGTCACATTTTCCTGCATTTCTAGATCCACCATTATTATAATAATTTGAAAATAAATCTGCGCTAATGTCTTTAATAAAAATTCTTCAAACACAAAATTGTTTTATTTATCGTAAAATTACATTATAACTTACTAATTTTTAACCGATTCTGTTAACCAGTAAATTTGCTGTAAACATTGTCAACGTAAAGTTACCGCAGTTTCAAATGTACAAAGCATCTTACACTTGGTGTATTTGATGTCATTCTTAATGTGGCCGTTACTGTCTTTCTTCTTGCCTACATCCCTAATTACAGCTGTTGCAAGTTCATCCAAGTTTCGCTTCAACAGATAACGGACAGCCTCACTACTTGTTTAGGTACTCGTACCTCGGCATGTATTTGGCTTGCTATCATTTCGGCGCGTTCACCACTTACAACGCAATGAACGCTGTGCTGTTGGGATACCTGAATAGATGGTGAGTTAAAATAAATTATTTTTAGTTTTCTTAGACTAAGAAATTAGACCATGTAAGTCCTACACAAAATGATAAACTTCTCAGATACCCAATTCTCGTCTACAATTTGTCAGATACCCACAGAGCGCGTACATGGGTGCATACATCTTACATAATTGGATTGTGATTTCTAAAACCTGCAGTTAATTTAATGTCTTTAGCTTGATTTTAATATTCAACTTGTTTGTGTTTATTACTCTGATGTGATGTGCGTTTTTAGCGAAAGTAACCAAGCCATTCAGAATGGAAGAACGTTATAAATACAAAAAATAAGAAAGGAACAATAAATAAGTAAGTGTTTAATGATGCTATAGACTCCTTCATTATTGCTACTTTTGTATAGAGTATATGGATGTACAATTGTGAGTCATAGGTTTTTAGAGTGTCGGGGGGTACGTTTCAAGAAAGCAATTTGGTGACTCACAAAAACGATCGCGGTAGAAAATGGGAGTATCGAGGACATAGTGATTTGAATTAAGGAGAAAAGAGCTTCGCTGATGTTTAAGAGAGTTAGGAAGACAAAGATTTCTAGGCACATACTTTATTTTACATTTTTTACAAAATATTGATTGAAAAGCCTTGGAGAACATACCGCAGGGGCAGACCCGTAAGTCGTACTTGAGAGGTGCGGTGAGTGAGATGGGATGTGGGAATCCGTTGAAGAGTTTCTAAATGAAACGCTTGTCTAGCAAAGATAAAGAAACCTTTCAGAATGAAACGACATTGCCGCACAAAAAGTGAATTTTTATTGAGACTCTCATTATGTGTTTTCTGCCTAAGAGCAGATCTTACAGGGCGTGCTCCCTCCATGACTTTCTATCCTGTGCTAGTCTCTCCATTTCATGAAAGCGCATCCGTATATCATCTACCAACTGGTCCCTCCCTCGAACACTACTCCTCTTTCCATTTACTAGCCATGCAGTTCTATCCATTACTTTTCATTCCGACTCCTCCATGCATCTCCTCATTCGTTAATCTATCCTTCAATCAAATCCTCTCCATTCTTCTTCGTATCCACATCTGGAAGGCCTGTAACCCCCTCTCCTCTTCTTTTCTAAATTTCCAAGTTTCTGCTCCGCGCTCCAAACAAAACTCATCACTGTTCTCTTTCTCAGCTTTATGTCTAGTGGGCCGCACAATAATATCTTTTACTAAGGGCTTCCTTAGCTAAGTTTTACATGGATTCCTCAAGCTTAGCTTCTTTATGCATTTCACCTCTTGGCTACAACGCATGTCTTCTCCAACTAAATATCCCAGCCACTTAAAGACTCTCACTTGTTCACTTTCCTCATTCGCTACTTTAATCTGTCCATTTCGGGATGAAACGAGATTATTATTATTATTGTTATTATAACACTTGAATTGCATATCTGATATCCGTCTACCTGTGGCTGCCTTGGGTTATCACCCTACTGGGAAGAGAGAGGTCGGTAGACCGAGGAGGAGATGGGTTCCGGAACAGGGCTTATGCCTAGTCCTTGGAGTGGTGATGACGACGACAACGACGACGACGAAGATGATGATGATTATGATGTTGACGATGATTATTATTTAACTGGGTAATTCATTTTCTTTGATACTTGAAAACTGGGACATGAAAACTAACATCACCATCATCGTCTTGTTTATTACAGAACAATCTACGTGTTTCTCGAATGTTCCAGTGGAATCCGGCTGTTATGTGTATGCGTACGTGATTCTCAACGCGTTAGCTAGACTGTACCGGAAGTCACGCGGCCGCGCGCACTGTGTGAAAGGCCGCAGTCAATTACGTTCTGGTATTTTCTAGTAGCGTTCTTGACGCGCAATATGGTATATTCTGGTATTTCGGCGGGGTATAAATACAAGTACTCAGCGACCCTCAGTTTCAGTTTTTATAGTCGCGATTTATTGGAGTGCGGTTCGGAATATTGTGGCGAAGTGGTATGTGTTATAATCGTGCGGGACAATTGTAATACAATTGTGTTTTATATTAGTTAACATTTTATTGCGTGTGAACAATTTTTATTTTATTTGTTTTAAGAGACTATCTTGTTGATTACAAACTGTTTAATTTTGATGATTAACGCCGGTGATTAATGACTTAATTGGTGTCTTGTATTTTGTTATACACTGTACCATACAGTGGAAAGTAGACCGTCGTAACGGTATCATACTAGGGCAGATACACATATATACTCTACATAGTTGAGGGGGTGATTTATAAAAGCTGCATTTTATTTGACTACTGTATGTGGTTTGGTCGTCATATTCTTCTACTTGCCTTTAATTTGTTTTGTTTAATGGTGCTCTTTTTATACGGCGAACAAGCCTTTCACAATGCCACGATGTAACGATATTACTTCATATGAGCATATATTCTGAGACTATTAAGGTTGTTTTGATTGAAACATTTCATCGTAGTGCGTCGACGTACGAATGTAATCATTCGACTTTGCAAAAGTTCATTGAAACTGCTGTAATTTGGTAACTGATCTAATCAATATGGGCGGAAATCCTGAGTACGAGGTCCTTCTGAAACTAAGGAGGAAACGATTTTCCTGAATGTTACAGGAATGATACTTTGGGAGGCTGTACTCCGACATAACATTTATAAACATTATTGAGAGAAACGAGTTTGAAATAAAATTGCAGGGACAAACTGTTTTGTCGTTCTTTGAAGAAGTGGTTTCGGTCAATGTGATGGGATGTGACTCGTCTGTCGCAACGAAGAGGGCTGCAATGGACAGGAATAATATGTGTACAGCGACTAGGCTTTACCTTTAGGGACAAGTAGGCCAAAGTAATTGCAGGGACAAACTGTTTTGTCGTTCTTTGAAGAAGTGGTTTCGGTCAATGTGATGGGATGTGACTCGTCTGTCGCAACGAAGAGGGCTGCAATGGACAGGAATAATATGTGTACAGCGACTAGGCTTTACCTTTAGGGACAAGTAGGCCAAAGTAATTGCAGGGACAAACTGTTTTGTCGTTCTTTGAAGAAGTGGTTTCGGTCAATGTGATGGGATGTGACTCGTCTGTCGCAACGAAGAGGGCTGCAATGGACAGGAATAATATGTGTACAGCGACTAGGCTTTACCTTTAGGGACAAGTAGGCCAAAGTAATTGCAGGGACAAACTGTTTTGTCGTTCTTTGAAGAAGGGGTTTCGGTCAATGTGATGGGATGTGACTCGTCTGTCGCAACGAAGAGGGCTGCAATGGACAGGAATAATATGTGTACAGCGACTAGGCTTTACCTTTAGGGACAAGTAGGCCAAAGTAATTGCAGGGACAAACTGTTTTGTCGTTCTTTGAAGAAGTGGTTTCGGTCAATGTGATGGGATGTGACTCGTCTGTCGCAACGAAGAGGGCTGCAATGGACAGGAATAATATGTGTACAGCGACTAGGCTTTACCTTTAGGGACAAGTAGGCCAAAGTAATTGCAGGGACAAACTGTTTTGTCGTTCTTTGAAGAAGGGGTTTCGGTCAATGTGATGGATGTGACTCGTCTGTCGCAACGAAGAGGGCTGCAATGGACAGGAATAATATGTGTACAGCGACTAGGCTTTACCTTTAGGGACAAGTAGGCCAAAGTAATTGCAGGGACAAACTGTTTTGTCGTTCTTTGAAGAAGTGGTTTCGGTCAATGTGATGGGATGTGACTCGTCTGTCGCAACGAAGAGGGCTGCAATGGACAGGAATAATATGTGTACAGCGACTAGGCTTTACCTTTAGGGACAAGTAGGCCAAAGTAATTGCAGGGACAAACTGTTTTGTCGTTCTTTGAAGAAGGGGTTTCGGTCAATGTGATGGGATGTGACTCGTCTGTCGCAACGAAGAGGGCTGCAATGGACAGGAATAATATGTGTACAGCGACTAGGCTTTACCTTTAGGGACAAGTAGGCCAAAGTAATTGCAGGGACAAACTGTTTTGTCGTTCTTTGAAGAAGTGGTTTCGGTCAATGTGATGGGATGTGACTCGTCTGTCGCAACGAAGAGGGCTGCAATGGACAGGAATAATATGTGTACAGCGACTAGGCTTTACCTTTAGGGACAAGTAGGCCAAAGTAATTGCAGGGACAAACTGTTTTGTCGTTCTTTGAAGAAGGGGTTTCGGTCAATGTGATGGGATGTGACTCGTCTGTCGCAACGAAGAGGGCTGCAATGGACAGGAATAATATGTGTACAGCGACTAGGCTTTACCTTTAGGGACAAGTAGGCCAAAGTAATTGCAGGGACAAACTGTTTTGTCGTTCTTTGAAGAAGTGGTTTCGGTCAATGTGATGGGATGTGACTCGTCTGTCGCAACGAAGAGGGCTGCAATGGACAGGAATAATATGTGTACAGCGACTAGGCTTTACCTTTAGGGACAAGTAGGCCAAAGTAATTGCAGGGACAAACTGTTTTGTCGTTCTTTGAAGAAGTGGTTTCGGTCAATGTGATGGGATGTGACTCGTCTGTCGCAACGAAGAGGGCTGCAATGGACAGGAATAATATGTGTACAGCGACTAGGCTTTACCTTTAGGGACAAGTAGGCCAAAGTAATTGCAGGGACAAACTGTTTTGTCGTTCTTTGAAGAAGTGGTTTCGGTCAATGTGATGGGATGTGACTCGTCTGTCGCAACGAAGAGGGCTGCAATGGACAGGAATAATATGTGTACAGCGACTAGGCTTTACCTTTAGGGACAAGTAGGCCAAAGTAATTGCAGGGACAAACTGTTTTGTCGTTCTTTGAAGAAGTGGTTTCGGTCAATGTGATGGGATGTGACTCGTCTGTCGCAACGAAGAGGGCTGCAATGGACAGGAATAATATGTGTACAGCGACTAGGCTTTACCTTTAGGGACAAGTAGGCCAAAGTAATTGCAGGGACAAACTGTTTTGTCGTTCTTTGAAGAAGTGGTTTCGGTCAATGTGATGGGATGTGACTCGTCTGTCGCAACGAAGAGGGCTGCAATGGACAGGAATAATATGTGTACAGCGACTAGGCTTTACCTTTAGGGACAAGTAGGCCAAAGTAATTGCAGGGACAAACTGTTTTGTCGTTCTTTGAAGAAGTGGTTTCGGTCAATGTGATGGGATGTGACTCGTCTGTCGCAACGAAGAGGGCTGCAATGGACAGGAATAGTATGTGTACAGCGACTAGGCTTTACCTTTAGGGACAAGTAGGCCAAAGTAATTGCAGGGACAAACTGTTTTGTCGTTCTTTGAAGAAGTGGTTTCGGTCAATGTGATGGGATGTGACTCGTCTGTCGCAACGAAGAGGGCTGCAATGGACAGGAATAATATGTGTACAGCGACTAGGCTTTACCTTTAGGGACAAGTAGGCCAAAGTAATTGCAGGGACAAACTGTTTTGTCGTTCTTTGAAGAAGGGGTTTCGGTCAATGTGATGGGATGTGACTCGTCTGTCGCAACGAAGAGGGCTGCAATGGACAGGAATAATATGTGTACAGCGACTAGGCTTTAGCTTTAGGGACAAGTAGGCCAAAGTAATTGCAGGGACAAACTGTTTTGTCGTTCTTTGAAGACGTGGTTTCGGTCAATGTGATGGGATGTGACTCGTCTGTCGCAACGAAGAGGGCTGCAATGGACAGGAATAATATGTGTACAGCGACTAGGCTTTACCTTTAGGGACAAGTAGGCCAAAGTAATTGCAGGGACAAACTGTTTTGTCGTTCTTTGAAGAAGGGGTTTCGGTCAATGTGATGGGATGTGACTCGTCTGTCGCAACGAAGAGGGCTGCAATGGACAGGAATAATATGTGTACAGCGACTAGGCTTTACCTTTAGGGACAAGTAGGCCAAAGTAATTGCAGGGACAAACTGTTTTGTCGTTCTTTGAAGAAGTGGTTTCGGTCAATGTGATGGGATGTGACTCGTCTGTCGCAACGAAGAGGGCTGCAATGGACAGGAATAATATGTGTACAGCGACTAGGCTTTACCTTTAGGGACAAGTAGGCCAAAGTAATTGCAGGGACAAACTGTTTTGTCGTTCTTTGAAGAAGGGGTTTCGGTCAATGTGATGGGATGTGACTCGTCTGTCGCAACGAAGAGGGCTGCAATGGACAGGAATAATATGTGTACAGCGACTAGGCTTTACCTTTAGGGACAAGTAGGCCAAAGTAATTGCAGGGACAAACTGTTTTGTCGTTCTTTGAAGAAGTGGTTTCGGTCAATGTGATGGGATGTGACTCGTCTGTCGCAACGAAGAGGGCTGCAATGGACAGGAATAATATGTGTACAGCGACTAGGCTTTACCTTTAGGGACAAGTAGGCCAAAGTAATTGCAGGGACAAACTGTTTTGTCGTTCTTTGAAGACGTGGTTTCGGTCAATGTGATGGGATGTGACTCGTCTGTCGCAACGAAGAGGGCTGCAATGGACAGGAATAATATGTGTACAGCGACTAGGCTTTACCTTTAGGGACAAGTAGGCCAAAGTAATTGCAGGGACAAACTGTTTTGTCGTTCTTTGAAGAAGTGGTTTCGGTCAATGTGATGGGATGTGACTCGTCTGTCGCAACGAAGAGGGCTGCAATGGACAGGAATAATATGTGTACAGCGACTAGGCTTTACCTTTAGGGACAAGTAGGCCAAAGTAATTGCAGGGACAAACTGTTTTGTCGTTCTTTGAAGAAGGGGTTTCGGTCAATGTGATGGGATGTGACTCGTCTGTCGCAACGAAGAGGGCTGCAATGGACAGGAATAATATGTGTACAGCGACTAGGCTTTAGCTTTAGGGACAAGTAGGCCAAAGTAATTGCAGGGACAAACTGTTTTGTCGTTCTTTGAAGAAGGGGTTTCGGTCAATGTGATGGGATGTGACTCGTCTGTCGCAACGAAGAGGGCTGCAATGGACAGGAATAATATGTGTACAGCGACTAGGCTTTACCTTTAGGGACAAGTAGGCCAAAGTAATTGCAGGGACAAACTGTTTTGTCGTTCTTTGAAGAAGGGGTTTCGGTCAATGTGATGGGATGTGACTCGTCTGTCGCAACGAAGAGGGCTGCAATGGACAGGAATAATATGTGTACAGCGACTAGGCTTTACCTTTAGGGACAAGTAGGCCAAAGTAATTGCAGGGACAAACTGTTTTGTCGTTCTTTGAAGAAGTGGTTTCGGTCAATGTGATGGGATGTGACTCGTCTGTCGCAACGAAGAGGGCTGCAATGGACAGGAATAATATGTGTACAGCGACTAGGCTTTACCTTTAGGGACAAGTAGGCCAAAGTAATTGCAGGGACAAACTGTTTTGTCGTTCTTTGAAGAAGTGGTTTCGGTCAATGTGATGGGATGTGACTCGTCTGTCGCAACGAAGAGGGCTGCAATGGACAGGAATAATATGTGTACAGCGACTAGGCTTTACCTTTAGGGACAAGTAGGCCAAAGTAATTGCAGGGACAAACTGTTTTGTCGTTCTTTGAAGAAGTGGTTTCGGTCAATGTGATGGGATGTGACTCGTCTGTCGCAACGAAGAGGGCTGCAATGGACAGGAATAATATGTGTACAGCGACTAGGCTTTACCTTTAGGGACAAGTAGGCCAAAGTAATTGCAGGGACAAACTGTTTTGTCGTTCTTTGAAGAAGGGGTTTCGGTCAATGTGATGGGATGTGACTCGTCTGTCGCAACGAAGAGGGCTGCAATGGACAGGAATAATATGTGTACAGCGACTAGGCTTTACCTTTAGGGACAAGTAGGCCAAAGTAATTGCAGGGACAAACTGTTTTGTCGTTCTTTGAAGAAGGGGTTTCGGTCAATGTGATGGGATGTGACTCGTCTGTCGCAACGAAGAGGGCTGCAATGGACAGGAATAATATGTGTACAGCGACTAGGCTTTACCTTTAGGGACAAGTAGGCCAAAGTAATTGCAGGGACAAACTGTTTTGTCGTTCTTTGAAGAAGGGGTTTCGGTCAATGTGATGGGATGTGACTCGTCTGTCGCAACGAAGAGGGCTGCAATGGACAGGAATAATATGTGTACAGCGACTAGGCTTTAGCTTTAGGGACAAGTAGGCCAAAGTAATTGCAGGGACAAACTGTTTTGTCGTTCTTTGAAGAAGTGGTTTCGGTCAATGTGATGGGATGTGACTCGTCTGTCGCAACGAAGAGGGCTGCAATGGACAGGAATAATATGTGTACAGCGACTAGGCTTTACCTTTAGGGACAAGTAGGCCAAAGTAATTGCAGGGACAAACTGTTTTGTCGTTCTTTGAAGAAGTGGTTTCGGTCAATGTGATGGGATGTGACTCGTCTGTCGCAACGAAGAGGGCTGCAATGGACAGGAATAATATGTGTACAGCGACTAGGCTTTACCTTTAGGGACAAGTAGGCCAAAGTAATTGCAGGGACAAACTGTTTTGTCGTTCTTTGAAGAAGTGGTTTCGGTCAATGTGATGGGATGTGACTCGTCTGTCGCAACGAAGAGGGCTGCAATGGACAGGAATAATATGTGTACAGCGACTAGGCTTTACCTTTAGGGACAAGTAGGCCAAAGTAATTGCAGGGACAAACTGTTTTGTCGTTCTTTGAAGAAGTGGTTTCGGTCAATGTGATGGGATGTGACTCGTCTGTCGCAACGAAGAGGGCTGCAATGGACAGGAATAATATGTGTACAGCGACTAGGCTTTACCTTTAGGGACAAGTAGGCCAAAGTAATTGCAGGGACAAACTGTTTTGTCGTTCTTTGAAGAAGTGGTTTCGGTCAATGTGATGGGATGTGACTCCTCTGTCGCAACGAAGAGGGCTGCAATGGACAGGAATAATATGTGTACAGCGACTAGGCTTTACCTTTAGGGACAAGTAGGCCAAAGTAATTGCAGGGACAAACTGTTTTGTCGTTCTTTGAAGAAGTGGTTTCGGTCAATGTGATGGGATGTGACTCGTCTGTCGCAACGAAGAGGGCTGCAATGGACAGGAATAATATGTGTACAGCGACTAGGCTTTACCTTTAGGGACAAGTAGGCCAAAGTAATTGCAGGGACAAACTGTTTTGTCGTTCTTTGAAGAAGTGGTTTCGGTCAATGTGATGGGATGTGACTCGTCTGTCGCAACGAAGAGGGCTGCAATGGACAGGAATAATATGTGTACAGCGACTAGGCTTTACCTTTAGGGACAAGTAGGCCAAAGTAATTGCAGGGACAAACTGTTTTGTCGTTCTTTGAAGAAGTGGTTTCGGTCAATGTGATGGGATGTGACTCGTCTGTCGCAACGAAGAGGGCTGCAATGGACAGGAATAATATGTGTACAGCGACTAGGCTTTACCTTTAGGGACAAGTAGGCCAAAGTAATTGCAGGGACAAACTGTTTTGTCGTTCTTTGAAGAAGGGGTTTCGGTCAATGTGATGGGATGTGACTCGTCTGTCGCAACGAAGAGGGCTGCAATGGACAGGAATAATATGTGTACAGCGACTAGGCTTTAGCTTTAGGGACAAGTAGGCCAAAGTAATTGCAGGGACAAACTGTTTTGTCGTTCTTTGAAGACGTGGTTTCGGTCAATGTGATGGGATGTGACTCGTCTGTCGCAACGAAGAGGGCTGCAATGGACAGGAATAATATGTGTACAGCGACTAGGCTTTACCTTTAGGGACAAGTAGGCCAAAGTAATTGCAGGGACAAACTGTTTTGTCGTTCTTTGAAGAAGGGGTTTCGGTCAATGTGATGGGATGTGACTCGTCTGTCGCAACGAAGAGGGCTGCAATGGACAGGAATAATATGTGTACAGCGACTAGGCTTTACCTTTAGGGACAAGTAGGCCAAAGTAATTGCAGGGACAAACTGTTTTGTCGTTCTTTGAAGAAGTGGTTTCGGTCAATGTGATGGGATGTGACTCGTCTGTCGCAACGAAGAGGGCTGCAATGGACAGGAATAATATGTGTACAGCGACTAGGCTTTACCTTTAGGGACAAGTAGGCCAAAGTAATTGCAGGGACAAACTGTTTTGTCGTTCTTTGAAGAAGGGGTTTCGGTCAATGTGATGGGATGTGACTCGTCTGTCGCAACGAAGAGGGCTGCAATGGACAGGAATAATATGTGTACAGCGACTACGCTTTACCTTTAGGGACAAGTAGGCCAAAGTAATTGCAGGGACAAACTGTTTTGTCGTTCTTTGAAGAAGTGGTTTCGGTCAATGTGATGGGATGTGACTCGTCTGTCGCAACGAAGAGGGCTGCAATGGACAGGAATAATATGTGTACAGTGACTAGGCTTTACCTTTAGGGACAAGTAGGCCAAAGTAATTGCAGGGACAAACTGTTTTGTCGTTCTTTGAAGACGTGGTTTCGGTCAATGTGATGGGATGTGACTCGTCTGTCGCAACGAAGAGGGCTGCAATGGACAGGAATAATATGTGTACAGCGACTAGGCTTTACCTTTAGGGACAAGTAGGCCAAAGTAATTGCAGGGACAAACTGTTTTGTCGTTCTTTGAAGAAGTGGTTTCGGTCAATGTGATGGGATGTGACTCGTCTGTCGCAACGAAGAGGGCTGCAATGGACAGGAATAATATGTGTACAGCGACTAGGCTTTACCTTTAGGGACAAGTAGGCCAAAGTAATTGCAGGGACAAACTGTTTTGTCGTTCTTTGAAGAAGGGGTTTCGGTCAATGTGATGGGATGTGACTCGTCTGTCGCAACGAAGAGGGCTGCAATGGACAGGAATAATATGTGTACAGCGACTAGGCTTTAGCTTTAGGGACAAGTAGGCCAAAGTAATTGCAGGGACAAACTGTTTTGTCGTTCTTTGAAGAAGGGGTTTCGGTCAATGTGATGGGATGTGACTCGTCTGTCGCAACGAAGAGGGCTGCAATGGACAGGAATAATATGTGTACAGCGACTAGGCTTTACCTTTAGGGACAAGTAGGCCAAAGTAATTGCAGGGACAAACTGTTTTGTCGTTCTTTGAAGAAGGGGTTTCGGTCAATGTGATGGGATGTGACTCGTCTGTCGCAACGAAGAGGGCTGCAATGGACAGGAATAATATGTGTACAGCGACTAGGCTTTACCTTTAGGGACAAGTAGGCCAAAGTAATTGCAGGGACAAACTGTTTTGTCGTTCTTTGAAGAAGTGGTTTCGGTCAATGTGATGGGATGTGACTCGTCTGTCGCAACGAAGAGGGCTGCAATGGACAGGAATAATATGTGTACAGCGACTAGGCTTTACCTTTAGGGACAAGTAGGCCAAAGTAATTGCAGGGACAAACTGTTTTGTCGTTCTTTGAAGAAGGGGTTTCGGTCAATGTGATGGGATGTGACTCGTCTGTCGCAACGAAGAGGGCTGCAATGGACAGGAATAATATGTGTACAGCGACTAGGCTTTACCTTTAGGGACAAGTAGGCCAAAGTAATTGCAGGGACAAACTGTTTTGTCGTTCTTTGAAGACGTGGTTTCGGTCAATGTGATGGGATGTGACTCGTCTGTCGCAACGAAGAGGGCTGCAATGGACAGGAATAATATGTGTACAGCGACTAGGCTTTACCTTTAGGGACAAGTAGGCCAAAGTAATTGCAGGGACAAACTGTTTTGTCGTTCTTTGAAGAAGTGGTTTCGGTCAATGTGATGGGATGTGACTCGTCTGTCGCAACGAAGAGGGCTGCAATGGACAGGAATAATATGTGTACAGCGACTAGGCTTTACCTTTAGGGACAAGTAGTCCAAAGTAATTGCAGGGACAAATTGTTTTGTCGTTCTTTGAAGCAGTGGTTTCGGTCAATGTGATGGGATGTGACTCGTCTGTCGCAACGAAGAGGGCTGCAATGGACAGGAATAGTATGTGTACAGCGACTAGGCTTTACCTTTAGGGACAAGTAGGCCAAAGTAATTGCAGGGACAAACTGTTTTGTCGTTCTTTGAAGAAGGGGTTTCGGTCAATGTGATGGGATGTGACTCGTCTGTCGCAACGAAGAGGGCTGCAATGGACAGGAATAATATGTGTACAGCGACTAGGCTTTACCTTTAGGGACAAGTAGGCCAAAGTAATTTTTTGTTTCCTATGAACATCAAAACTAAACATTAGTTTTGAATCTAATGGATCTAAATTCATCACTCATAAAACAATTTTTAAAATGAACACAGTATTTCCTCTTATCACGAGCTAGAAAGTAAAATGTCTTATAAATTATTTATTGTCTGCTTTTATAGTGTGTGTAAACAGTGATTAAAACACTGTTTTATAGCGTGAGCCATTACCGCGGCCAGCTATTTAAAGTCTCCTTGCAGCTTAGCTCTATACGGGTACAATAATGGTTAATATAACGACTTACAGCGTGAGCATTTGACATGATCAACTATTTTGCGTGATATCGCGTGTCAATATACCTCTATTAAAGTACAGCAGTGAATAAAACACTGTCTCAAAGCATAAGCCGTTACCGCGACATACTGTTTAACGTGTCTGCTTACAGTATACTTTAGCATGTCCCGAGTCTCAGTTAGGGCTCCTGCCACTGGGTCGGTTCGGTTAGAGTTCTATTTATATTATTACCTATTTAATGGAGGGCTTGAAACCACCATCGATGGTGGATTATACCACCGGGGCTAGTAAACGGGGTCGCTTCCAAGACTCACCTGGTCTCGGAGTATATTTACCAAGTCCGGCAATGAGGGAATTGTGGGTCACACGTGGTGATCGAACATAGAATCTACGCGCCAGGCGTCTCACGGTGTCATCAAAAAAACGAACACCGAGTCATCTCCTCAAAATACGAGAAGAGTACCTCCGGGGGACTTAATTCCCCGGTCGACATGTAGAACGGTCAGTAACATAATGACTTACAGCATGAGACGATACCATGATCTGCTACTTTGCGTAATATCTCCTTGTAGCGTATCTCTATTCAGACACAATGGTGAGTAGTAGGCCTATACTCTATTACAATTCGTGACCTACTATTTAGTTGGATTGCCATCCGTAGATGTTATCCCGAAAATCTCCTCTGTTTCATGTTTAGAGGGAAAATTAGATAGAAGTTTGTGTCCAAATCTAGAACGTTATGAATTCCTAAAACCGGTTATTAACGTTGACTATGGAAAGCATAATGGCTGGCGTAAACCATTTTTAAAATTTACGACGAACTAAAACAATTATTTTTCTTCCTCGTTTCAGAAGGCTTTAAAAAGAATATCCAGCAGAATTATATCTCTGTAATTATCAGAATTTAGTTAATCGTCTCTTTTGCATATAGTGTAAATTATGATGGTTTTTCAGCCTGCAGCCATTGTTTCCTACCTCCATTAGTAGGAACTAGTCTTATACTGGAAAACTAATCAAATAAATCACAATATAGGACTAAGTCATACTGCAGACATTCTACAAACGTTGAAGGTTCCGCAATAATAAGATCCTCCTCATGTGCGTTTCTACTTTTTGTACCTATGCTGTGTCCACAAGCTCGTCCACTAATCCTCCACTGTTTTTGTGAATGTTGAAGAACACAACTCGGTTTCGAGGATACTAAACGCGTGAACAGAATAATCTTGGAGCGTCACGTAATTCTCTACTAACAGAATCACCTACTGCTCTCTTCCCTACTATGTACGTTCCAGAATTCTATAAACGGCTCATTTCAAAATTTAAGCTTGTTACTACGGGTAAAATAAAACATCATAAAAACATTAAAGCACTATTTATTTAAAAACAGTATTCTAAATTACGTTAAATCATTAGTTGTTCATTGATTTATTTAAAGTAATGTATGTCATTCAAACGTGTTTATTGATATGAGAGGATACAATAAAGCCTCTTATATGATTAGCACTCTGATACCGGTATGTGAATAAACTGGAATTATTTTTCTGTGAGGCACTAAGGTAGATGAGATTGATCAAATTTTGAGGTAGATCCAAACTGAATAAAAAGTTTCAGCTAGATAACATTTTTCATGACAGTAACAAAAGAAATAAAAGTTTTAATTATTTTTCTCTACATTAATATAAAGGAACGTCTTTTAACGATGCCAAGTTTTATTCACCAACTTGGCTATCCACTTCGTTCTAGACAAAGATCTTTCCAGTGTCTTCATATCTATAAATCCTATTTAGCAACAATAGAATTTCCGGTATAACCCTCTTTCTCTCTCTCTTTCTCTGGTATAAAACACGTCGTTTTAATTTTCTTTAAACCAAACGTTTCACCCGTACTACGATGAGGCATGCTCAGTGGCTCGACTGAAACCCAGTTAAATCAAATCAGAGTAGTGTTCTTATTAACGGAAGCCACGATAACTGACGAGTGAAATCCTCCCTTTTTCATAAACGATATCAACCAACTTACTCGTGTACGTTAGTGGCATCTGTGGGCCATTGATTTAACCTGTCTACGTTGTTTTCATAAATTCCTGTAACAACCTATCGCACCAGCTTGTGCAAAACGAATCTTACAATTTTCAGAAGACACAAAACTGTTCGTGAAGGACTCTTAGTCTTTGAACAACAGTTTTAAAAGTGTTAGATTTGTAATGATTTAAAAAAACGTAGCTAGCGTCAATTAAGCATGAAATGTGGCCTAAGCTAACGAAAACACGAGCTGCGCTGTGGTGACGAGCTTTGTTTGTGTCAACGTGTAAATGTCGAGTTACTACTGATTAGGGCCCACCTACCTCAATCGAATTACTCATTGCCCCAACAGTGGGAAGACGGGGTGAGATTGACTCTACCTTTATCTAAAATCAAAGCACACGTAGCGAACAAACCCGTCAAAGGGACTCTATTTCACTCTGTTACTCCACCATCTCTGAAAATAACAACACAATACCATTACAACTTATTGGTAGAATCATAGTTTGTTCGTACAACTGTTACGAGAAGTACAGCAACCATAATGCGTAAAACAGCAATTACAAAATAGGAAGGTGCTTATGTATTTCAAAGTTTGCATCACTTTTACAGCTCTGCCAATTCATTCAGTTTACACAAAGGTCCATATCTTTAAAATGACTTATTAATTGTTTTAAAAATTAATACATAGGCTACCTAAGAACAATGTAGCTGTATAGATCTGTTAAGTAAAGTTAGTCTGTGCTTTAGGGTTTTAAGTAAAGAATCGGACAGATAATATTTTGTAGTTGTTGCTATTATCAACAACGCTATATACAAATCAAGGTAACGATAGTGAATGTACTGTCATCTCTATCAAGTTACTACAAAGGTATACAGGTAAAATGTACATGTTTATTTAGACCTTCACTTGGCACATTGTAATATAAAAGTACAGTTTCTAGTCTGTATGTCTGTGTGTGTGCGCGTACTCGCTGCAGAGTGTTGGCTCTCCCTCTCATTAGGAAGCACGTAATTGTATGTTTCCCGTACTTTTCCGAATAAACGCAAAATTAACAGTGTTCAGAGTAAAAGTGTAAAAATAGTAATAATGTAACAAATTGTCGTGTGTTGTTTTGAAATACTTAATTGGTTGTTTTGAAAATAAAAGAGGCTCTTGAAGAGTTGCGACACGACCCCATGTCAAAGCTCCTACACGACCCCACACAGAAACCGTCGTTTGTGTCAACGCTTTCCTTTCCGACGTCACAACAAAGCTCCTACACGACCCCACACAGAAACCGTCGTTTGTGTCAACGCTTTCCTTTCCGACGTCACAACAAAGCTCCTACACGACCCCACACAGAAACCGTCGTTTGTGTCAACGCTTTCCTTTCCGACGTCACAACAAAGCTCCTACACGACCCCACACACAAACCGTCGTTTGTGTCAACGCTTTCCTTTCCGACGTCACAACAAAGCTCCTACACGACCCCACACAGAAACCGTCGTTTGTGTCAACGCTTTCCTTTCCGACGTCACAACAAAGCTCCTACACGACCCCACACACAAACCGTCGTTTGTGTCAACGCTTTCCTTTCCCACGTCACAACAAAGCTCCTACACGACCCCACACAGAAACCGTCGTTTGTGTCAACGCTTTCCTTTCCGACGTCACAACAAAGCTCCTACACGACCCCACACACAAACCGTCGTTTGTGTCAACGCTTTCCTTTCCGACGTCACAACAAAGCTCCTACACGACCCCACACAGAAACCGTCGTTTGTGTCAACGCTTTCCTTTCCGACGTCACAACAAAGCTCCTACACGACCCCACACACAAACCGTCGTTTGTGTCAACGCTTTCCTTTCCGACGTCACAACAAAGCTCCTACACGACCCCACACAGAAACCGTCGTTTGTGTCAACGCTTTCCTTTCCGACGTCACAACAAAGCTCCTACACGACCCCACACACAAACCGTCGTTTGTGTCAACGCTTTCCTTTCCGACGTCACAACAAAGCTCCTACACGACCCCACACAGAAACCGTCGTTTGTGTCAACGCTTTCCTTTCCGACGTCACAACAAAGCTCCTACACGACCCCACACACAAACCGTCGTTTGTGTCAACGCTTTCCTTTCCGACGTCACAACAAAGCTCCTACACGACCCCACACAGAAACCGTCGTTTGTGTCAACGCTTTCCTTTCCGACGTCACAACAAAGCTCCTACACGACCCCACACACAAACCGTCGTTTGTGTCAACGCTTTCCTTTCCGACGTCACATCCGTCTCTTACGCTTGTTCGCACCAACGATTGACCCTTTCTTTCTCGAGAGGCGTTAATTAAATGTTGCCTTTCTTTGTCTCCGCGCTGTTCAACTATCCTAAGTAAAATACAAGGGCACCGTAACCTGCACAATGGTTAACGACATACTCTGTTCTCTACGTAGTTACGCTGGTTGTAGGCGACATTAAGCTGCAACAATTGTTTGGAATAACCGGTATAGGTATTTTGTGTCACTATCAGAATTCAACATAATACGTTGGTTCGAACGTATTTCATGCCCGCTCTGTTTCAAAATTTAAATTTATTTCATTAATTTCAAAATTTATTCTATTATTTTTTTTAGTTTTTGTCTTTTTCCCCATACTATCTTCCAAACTTTACCATCGTTCCAATCGTCCTCCTTTAAACTCCTCTGTGTCATAGAGCTCCATATACCGTGTAACAAAGTATTTCTTGGCATCCCTATTTTCTTCATTAAGAAGGGGTACATTCTATTAATTCCTATAGCCATCTATCTCGCATCAGTGTAATTATGTTGTTGCCATGTTTCTGAACATCATTAAGCACGGCTATGCCGACAGCGGAATGACGACTATCACCTTACCATTGAAGGTGATAAGCTGCGGTTGATGAATATCAATTGTGGCGAGACCGAGTCAACGACAAAGTCATTTGACTGACTCATTTTACCAACGAGCAATCTGACTGGTGCACAGCGACAGTGCTACAGTTTTACGAACTAATTATTACAGCAAAGGTTTCTCACTGTCATTTTTATGCCGAGGCGGTAACAAATAAAATTAAAAAAAAATAATTCCTAAACTTTATTAAGTTACAAGTTATAATTAAACCCTATAAGAACAAAAATTATAATTGATAATAGTGTTTTGGAGCAGGTATCACATTTTAATTATTTGGAATGTGATATCTCATATAGGAAGGATAACGATATCGAGAGAAAATTGAATAAATTTAGTTATACCTGTGGAGCAATAAGACGACTAGGTTAATAAAGTGAAACTGAAGAATAAAACGCAGACGGGGACACAGTTAAAGTTCTATAAATGGCTGTGCCGACTTTAATGTATATAGATGTCAAACACGGACTCTTTTGGAAAAAAGATATTTTTAAAATACAGGCCTCGGAAATTAAATTTTTAAGAGCAGTTAAGAGAGAAGTTTGAGAGGTCATCTACGAAACGACGGCATAAGGGAAGGCCTGAAGTTACAGTCGGTTTTGGAGAGATTAAAGGAATACAGGCAGAATTGGAAGTCCCATGTGGAACGCATGGTAGACACACATATTTTAAGAACATATTAATTCCATTTATAGTAGCGTACAATTTACACTTGAAACAGAAAATATGAAAAGTTTAAATTTTTTGGATATTACTATTACTAGGTCACAAAATAATCTTAGTTTTCAGATATATAGAAAACCTACTTTTACAGATACCGTTATACATAAACAATCACTAACATCATGGCACATAAAATTAAGCAGTTTTCATGCAACGGTTAATCGTCTCCTTATAGTTCCTTTATCCAAAGAAAATTTCAATAAAGAGGTAGATATTATAAAATCCATAGCACAAAATAACGGTTATGATGAAAGAATAATTGACTCTTTAATTTAAAAAACAGAAGAAAATTACTTTAAAAGAATTTTGTTCCATAGAGCCAGATCAGTGTAACAAAACATTTCACTTAACAAATTACATTCCGTGTATAACAGATAAGATTAATAATAGGTTAAAACACCATGGTCTTAACATGGTATCAGTAAACAAACGTAATCTTTTTTCACTACTAGTCAATAATAAAGAAAAATCTAACACACTAGAGAAAAATGGAGTTTATGAAATACACTGTGCTGAATGCGATGCTATTTATATCGGACAATGTGGCCGTGCTCTGAAACATCGCATTTCTGAACAAAAGAAGGCGATTTTAACCAATACATCTAATACAGGTTTTGCAGATCATTGCTTACAACACAATCACTTCATAGACACAAAAAACATAACACTACTCCACATCATAGAAAAAGGTAAAAAAATGGATTTCCTAGAAATTTTAGAAATTAAAAAATCAATAAAAAATAACAAAAATTTAACCAATGAACAGACTGAATTTTGTGTATCCCTTTTATTAAAATCTGTTATTTAGTTTAGTTTATTTTATATTATTTTGAACGTTCCTCAGTATTTTAAATTTTGCATTCAGTTTATATTTAGTTCAGTTAATTTTATATTTTGCATCCATGATTGTATTTAGTTTTTAAAGACACCTGACCTTTCCTTGTCTCTTGCACACCCCCCTCGCCATCTCAACACAGATGTTCTAGATACGCCCTAAACAGATGTTCACCACCTACACTTCACTCACATCCTGTGTTTAGTAATTTTCATTCATTCGCCTCTTTGACAATGGCTTAGTTAGTCGAACCAGCTGTCAGAGTTAATTAAAAAATTTGTGAAACTTACCAAGTGTTTTTATATATTTTACAAAACCTTTGTATTAATATGTTTAACCAAGTGCCCAAAGAGTCATCAATTAATATCGTGAAAAGTAAAAAATGTTTTGGTCACAGCCTTGACTTCTGAACAACATTAGTTTGAGCACACACAGCTGTTGAAGGCCTTCTAACGTTGTGTCGGGCTATCTCCGTCTCCTTGTTAAGTCGTTTTACAGATCTCCTTTCTTTCGCAAATGTTGGGTGGAGATGTTAGGTCTATTTTTTTAATGGAAAAACGTCAATTCCAGTCCTTCCCTGATTGACTCATTTTCACGTATATCCATTAGTAGAGGGATAATGGGGGTTCTGAGCCACAAAGGAATACCGCCTTTCTTAAAAAACAGTAAAAAACACTAAAAAACATGATCTAAGAGATGACGCCGCCACCGCTGGACCCGCAGCATCCAAATGGACCACAGCACCGCGAATTTCCGCGAATAAATTTTTTTATTTTTTTTATTTGATTTTTTTATTTTTTAATTAAATTGATTTGCATATCAAGGGGGTGGGATGAGGTTCAATGGACCACCTGCATCCGTGAATATAATTTTTTATTTTTTTAATAAAGCTGATTTACATATCAGGGGGTGGTGGTGGGTGGGTGGTTTTTTTATGTCATATCAGTGGGTGGTGGTGGGTGGGAGGTTCCAACTCGATGCATTATAGTGTATATTAAAATATATGATCAGGTGTACCAACCTTTGCATGAGTTCAAATTTGTCGTGTGTTATAATGTATATTAAATCTATATGATCAGGTTTACCAACCTCTGTATTATTATTATAGTGTATAGATATTTTATATGAGCAGGTCTGTCAACATTTTCTGTGGCGGGGGGAGGGAAATTCAAATATGTGTTATAGTGTATATATTAAAATATATGATCAGGGTTACCAATCTTACATTATTGTGTATAGAGCAGATCTGCCAGCATTTTTTTCTCTTCTGTGGTGGGAAATTCAAACTATATGATCATGATTGTTACTCTCTCTCTCTCTCTCTCTCTCTCTCTCTCTCTCTCTCTCTCTCTCACATTTGAATGTAAGTAAAACTCTCTCTCTCTCACTCTCTCTTGTTGTCAAACGTTATGTTCAAACCGTTTCTCCTCTTTCTCTCTCTCACTGTGTACATTGAGTAGAGTAGTCGGTGTGATGAGTAAATAATTTTAGCTCTCTCTCTCTCACTCGTTGTGTATGTCTCTCTCTCTCTCGTTGTCAAACGTTATGTTCAAACCGTTCTCCTCTCTCTGTGGTCATTACCGCGCACGTATATGAAATTAGAAAGTTTATATTTATTCAACAAATAGTAACGCCCTCTCTCTCTCACTCTCTCTCTCTCTCTCTCTCTCTCTCTCTCTCACTCGTTTCAACTGTGCAAGGTTTCATACCGTTTCTCCTGTCTCTCTCTCTTACCGTGTACATTGAGTAGTCGGTGTGATGAGTAAATAATTTTAGCTCTCTCTCTCTCTCTCGTTGTCAAAACGCCGTCTTCATTTTTCAATGTATTAAATAATTAATTAATAGTTTTATAATGCAGTCAGTGTGATTGGTCCTTGTTAGAAATATATATAGTTGGCAAATATTAACTATGTATGTGTGGTGTTGTCAAGGAACTACTTACCTGTGCGTGCGTGCGTGCGTGCGTGCGTGCGTGCGTGCGTGCGTGCGTGCGTGCGTGCGTGCGTGCGTGCGTGCGTGTGTGTGTGTGTGTGTGTGTGTGTGTGTGTGTGTGTGTGTGTGTGTGTGTGTGTGTGTGTGTGTGTGTGTGTGTGTGTGTGTGTGTGTGTGTGTGTGTGTGTGTGTGTGTGTGTGTGTGTGTGTGTGTGTGTGTGTGTGTGTGTGTGTGTGTGTGTGTGTGTGTGTGTGTGTGTGTGTGTGTGTGTGTGTGTGTGTGTGTGTGTGTGTGTGTGTGTGTGTGTGTGTGTGTGTGTGTGTGTGTGTGTGTGTGTGTGTGTGTGTGTGTGTGTGTGTGTGTGTGTGTGTGTGTGTGTGTGTGATTAGTTGTGGCATTTTCCGCCGACCTGAGACCGTACTGTGGCAACCTCAGTATTAGTGGCAACGTAAAACGCGTGCCACTAATAAAAGTTATATTTTCGCCTAAATTAAAATATTTTTTTGTAACCTATGTATTCGTAAGAGTATAAAACCACTCCTACTGTAACCTAGATGTAACGTTTCGGCATTTCAGCATTTTTTCTAGCTTTTACGGCTACTGTTCCACAAAGTAGGAAAATGCATGGTTGTGTGAGTGTATGCAAACCACCGCATCTGTGGCACGCACACGCCGCTGTACTCATACGAACCTAGCGTGCATTCTTGTCATCATATAATTGCAATGTCAAGGTCTCCAGACAGATTATACAACGTTGCCACGCTGAAATTCGCAAAATTAGCGGGAAACTAAATCTAAACTGTCCGCTGTGTGCCATATGAGTGACGCGGAGTGCTTTGAGTAGTGTGGCTGTAACGAAGGTGCATTACAGCGTTCTTGGATTAGAGCCTTCTTGGATTACAGCGCTTTAACCCAATAATCCAAATGGAATCAAGTTCCTTTATACAATAAAAGTCACTGTAATTTTTGCTAGACACATTATATTTAAGGTTGCATTTATAAACTTGTGTAACCGCCTTAACGTATTTTATATGAAGTATATAAAACAATAAGCTAGAATTAGTGCCGCAAATATATTACATTTGTTACGTAGGCAATAAACACATATGAAATTAGGTGTAATATACATTTTATATAAACCGTTTCCGTGCACGTGTGAAAATCAATTGTTCACCCACATGCCAATAACCTACCAACCTAAAATTTTTCAACTCACACGTTGCGGATGACAATATCCGCTTATGGTATTTTAGGATATACCAATGTTAACAGAGAAAAATAAAATGCAAGTAAATTTTAGAAACAAATCTTTAAAAGTGCGGCGACTGTACAACCCAGTGACAGGAAGCCTGCAGGTAAGGACTAAGAGAAGACAAAAGTGTGGAACTACCGTTATGGAGACAACCAATGGACAAAGAAAATTTTGTGTCGAGTACAGTGAAAGACAACAAAATATGATATATAACTTCTCATCCTTAACACTTTTAGCTAATCCCGTGACAAAAAAATAGACAAAAATTAATTTTGGTATTCTTCTAAAGAGATTATCTAAACATCAGTCGGATACAAACATCAGATAAACATATCTTTACTCATGTACTTAAGTACTTTATTAGCTTTGAAACAAACCAATTGAACTATGGAACCGTTTATGCACTATTACAATTGTTTATTTTTCCACACATTTTAGTACATGGAATTTTAATACATCATTTTACACAAAAATGATATACATGAAAGACAGAATATGGTATATAAACTTATAAAACGCATGAATAAAAACGAGAGATGCTGCGGATATTAACGTTATAAAAGACAAAAGTTATATCTCTTTTCAGAAAAGGAAACAAAAATGATGTATCTATTATTATAAAGGCATAAGTCTCTCCAATGGGAGTTACAAAATATGTAGTAGACCCCTTAATCAACGGCTGCAAACTATTTCCGATAACATATTATTAGAAGTACAGTTGGGCTTTAGAAAAGGACGTTCATGCATTGACGTGTATATATACTAAAGCAAAACATTGAAAAACGTCGGCAATTCAATTTAGAAACACACATAGCTTTTATAGATTACGGAAAAAGCCTTTGATAGAGTTAAAACTTTATGGGGATTTCTATAAGCCAGATGTATTTTGAGACACTCATTGATGCAATTAGGAGCCTATAGGCCTACTTGAACAATAGTACAGTATTGCAAAAGGATCAGTGTCACAACTGTCAAGAGAAATTGCGACGAATTAAGGTGTTTATTACGTATAATGAAAATAACAATTACCATAATCATAATAACAGTAAACGTCGCAGTCTATCACAGCCTACTTCTAACTCTTCGCTGACATTTTCTTAATCGCAATCTGGGTATCAAGGTCCAAGAAAATTGCATTCATAACAATTTCTTTTGAGATGCTGTTGTTTAATACAGCATACAGCACTAGTGTTCTGGAAAGTATAGCAAGCAACCTTTGTTTACAATGTACAGTTAATTATGAAGACAGCAACAACGAGATGCTTAGTATACGCATTCCATTGTTATGTCGACAGAAACAAGATAAAACTTACATATTAGCGTAGTCGTCTCGGTAAAACAGTGGACAGCGTCATTCAAAGAAACGTTATCAGTCTCATTTTTTGCCACACGCTCGTTCGTTATCTCATCTTTCTTCTAAGCGTGCCCATACCAGAGCGATAGAATTTAACTTACAGCTGTAGTCGGCGGGAGCAGTCTTAGGACGTCATGTCCGTACTTTTGTGCTATTTCATCGATAAGAAATACTCTCTTTAATATTAGAATCTTTGATAATTAGTAGTAACGCTGGAAAGAGTGAGAGTGTGTGTGTGTGTGAGAGAGAGAAGGAAAGAAATAAAATGTGTGTTTGTGTCAGTTTCATAAAATAATGGCTTTCCCGGGCAAATATTTTAATTACATTATTACACAAAATGAAAATTACGTACACACACCACACAAACCTCGCTCAGTCAGAAGGTTAATATTCGGAAGCATTTGTTGTCACAATGTTCTCTTAATTGCGTAGCACTTTTCGAACCTGCCTCTGTACACTAATCAGATTCCTCTGTTAGTAAGATGAGATTGGTGTTTCAAATCCACAGTTATCGCTTATCGTTTTCAATGAAACCGACCAATTCATGTGCAGAAACATCGCAACAACGTAACTACACTGACGTCAGATAAAAAAAATTATTTACTATTTATAACAGTTGCTTTAATGCCGACTGTCATTTTTTTTTAAACGGGGAGTGTAATGGATGGTACTAACCCGGTATTACCGTTAATCTCTGTTCTATTAACAGGAAGAAAGCTAAAAATGAACTAAAACAAAGGAACTATGCAGTAACATATACCAGAAAAATTATACAATGTTGTTTTAAAAATACGGAATAGATGTAGCAATTAAAAATGTGAAAGAGTATTTGGTAAGATAAGGAATAAAAACATAGAAAATGCCAATCTTACAAAGAAGCGGAGTTTTTCTTAATATAAAATGCAAAAAAATGTAACAAAGTGTACCTAAGCGAGACAGGACGGAAATTTGAATGCAGGTTGTCTAACCATAAACGAGGAGATGGTAATAGAACAACAAATTCTTTATATGCAAGACATTTTTAAAAAGAGAATCACAAATTTCTTAATCCCCTTGCAAACTATGAGCTTTCAAAAGTAGTTAATAATACAGCTGAAAGACGACACTTGATAGGAGGAGAGGGAAAACACAAGTACAAAACAATAGACTATACTAAAACACGAAACGTACTGCAGAGCCTTTGACCACAGACATCACTGCACAAAGAATCATACCACTGTGGCAAAACACACAAACAGTCGCATAGACTTCAAAAAGGCTCTGGAATTTGCACATCATAAATATGTCAGACTACTATAGATATACAACATTAGCAGTGACAGGCGTAACAAGAGAGTAACGCCTGCTACCGCAGGTAATTAACTTTTACCGTAAGGGGCTGGAAATTTTTGGCCAACCACGTGGTTCTGTCTGTAACAAGTGAGTCTAAGAATTTCTTTATTTAGGCTATTATTGACACAGTTTCCTCTGTGCAACAATAAGTCTCTTCTGAGCAGCAATTGGTGTCAATTGTTTCTCGCAAAACAACGTAGTGGACAAGAATACCCGCACCACTGACATTATGCAACGCCAAGGTCACACGCAATACACAGCTAACGGACTACACTTCGTACGCAAATTTTTGTTTCGAATCTTAGTTGATTGCTCTATAAAGTGGACTGCACTGCCCCGTCACTTGTTTCCCTTATCCTATATGATTTTGTATTTCTGCTACACGTGTGCTGTCGTTTGTAACCATGCAAATGAAGAGCTTTTCATCTTTGATAGTATTCCATGTTGCGACAGGTGCGTTGCTAACGTTCCAAAGCTGAATAAATAAATAAAACTGTCCTTCAAGTACAACTTAAATAAAGCGGGTGATATAGCACAACCTTGTCGCAATTCCTTAGTGACTGAAGGTTCATCAGATAGCCTTGACCCTATCTTTGTGGTGCATAGTAATGTTGGTGTATAGCGCTTCCACAGCATAGAGCTTCCAGATCGCTTTACAGCTCTTCTTTGGGTCTATGCCTGTACCCATTACTTTTTTGAAGAATTCTTCGTTCAATTTTAAGAAGAGGTTCCAAGTTTTGAAAGCACTTTGTTTCCACTCCATACATGATCACCGGCCTGGTCACAATGCTATAATGGCGGACTTTTACACTTCTAGAAAGGTTTTGCTTTCCGTTTATATTATTAATAATAATAACAACATTTTTACAAGAATATACTTTTTTATTTTTTTGTGAATTACTATGATTTGTTAGTATTCAACTATCATCATCTGATATAAAATTATATATAATATTTTATATCACTATCAATATAATTTTATATCTGATTATGTTAGTTGAATACTATCAGAACACTGTAATTCACAAAATAAAAAAAAAAAATATTCTTCTAAAAAATGTTGTTATTATTAATAATAATATAAAACAGTAAATAATATACATTAAATTGCCCAAAAATGCTATCTGGTCTAAAATCTTTATAAGACAGGTCCACTTATACTGTTAAATACTTTGCCTATGTCTGTAAAAATCTAAGTGGGTCTTAAATTTATGCTAAGTTTACAACCTTTTCTCCAGTACTTGTTATGACATAAAAATTGCGTTTGTACAATATTTTTATTTCTTAAAGCCAGTCTGATTACTGATATGAAAACATACGAAACTTATTTTAATCTTCTAGCCTATTTACTATTTTAGTATAAAGTTTGTGTTACGTTTGTGGATGGAAGACTGATTCCTCTACAATATTGGTTTCATTGGATCCCCATTTTGTACAATCAAAACAGTAATCCGTAGAAATTATGTGTGTGGATTTCTTGTGTTCAATAGTACATATTGATAAAATGGAGTATTAGTATAGAACTAGTTTCTTATACTTCAACAGCTTCAAATTGATATCACTTAAACAAGGAGCACTATTATTTTTTTGTGTCATCTACAGGCATCAACTCTTCCAAATTAACACTATGTAAACATACTAGATACATTTTGCTTTGTTAAAACTCTCTTCATATCCGTTATGTCAGCGTTGAGTCTAAGGATTTTATCATTCTTTCTCGTATATACGTGTACTTAAATGTTACTCTCGCCTTCACATCCGTGATAATTGTCTTCATTACACTATGGATAGCTGACTGATGACTATGAATGTAGGCCTAATTTTCAGAAGTTACAAAAGACCTCTTCTTTGTCTTTACCTCTTCTTTGTGTTTCAACCTAAGAATTTTATTTGCAGCAGTTATGGGTTTGCCATATATTCGATATATTTGCTGCCTCTTCGAACATTCGTAAGCTTTAAACTTGTTTACTTTGATCTTATTTACTACACTTAAAATTTCTTAATAGCGATTATAATTTTAAAGGTAGAATTTGTTTCGACTTTAAAGGAGAATAAATTATCAAGATAAGCCTGTGAATAAGTTGCTGAAGGTAGCCAATCAACGTAAGCTATACTATCAATCGGCAAAGAAATCGAACTTTGTTTACTTTAATCGGATTAATCAATTTCAAGTAGTTTCAAATTCTATGACAGCGAATAGTCGTTTCAGGATATCTTTTCTTAGTAAATTCTTTTATAGAGTTTGTGTTTTATTTAAACTGAACAACGTAGATACACATATTACATAAATGACTTATATATTATATATAAACTATTACGTTTGCTTCAGCGGTATTGCTAATGTGTAATTTCGTAATCACTCTGCTACACTAAAATAAAAATACCTTTATGTGACGACTGTGGGTTCTAAAACGTTTAGCAAAAAAAAAAAAAAAAATAGATACAATTAAGTGGAAATAGAGCCATGTTTTAGTGTCTTCGTGTGTTTTAACTCAAATAATAACCTTCTGTATAATAAATTAATAACCATATTTTGATACTGCAGTGTTGTATGGTTCATTGATTACATATTATATAATTTTATTGACTTTTACAAAACTCACAAAGTAAATCAGACTGTTATATCTCCAATATTTGCGTTTTGAAGAAACAGTAGAAGTGTAAAATGAGCAGCTGTTATTCAGTACAGCAGTTCAGATAAACACGGAACGTTCTCAGTATATAGGGCCTACACAAAACATTCAATGCCAGCAGCAATTCAAGTAGACGTAAACACAGTCTACTTTTTGGCGGGATTTTTAGCTGATTTCAGAGAAACAAATGAGTTGTTACGAAGAGTTTATAAATTGTGTAATTTCTAATGGAAGTAAACGTATGTTGAAATGATAAATAAAACACGTTACTAGCGTTTTCAAACTACACAAAATATTATTTAAATATTTTCTGCCACCATATGCTGTTGATAATATAATTCAGTAAATCTGCTTAGTAGCTCTATTATGTAATCTTGCGGACAATTATGAATTATTGTATACACCGCAAATGACTAAATTGGTCATCTCATTTAGTCAGTCTTACACAATCATCACAGAGTCATTACAGGAAAATAAAGGGTTAGTAACATGTCCTATTCACAAACAACCTTTTTATTTTAGTCTTGTAACTTTCATCTATCTGCTAGTCATGTTCGCTCAACATACTCGTGCGATTGATTGCTTCTCTCACGCTTGTGTCCAGTGCATATTTAATTATTGTACGCTGCACTATTGTGACTCCATAATTTTCACTACGTTGCCTTGACTTGTTCCTAAATTTCTTTAACAAATTGTTGCCGTCTTTGATTTTTTTCCACTAATTGAATTTTATGTATCATTTGCAATTCCGACCTTTATTCCGCAGGTTTTGGTCCTCGCGCTCGTATCGCTCAGCATCACATATCGCACACCTCGCCTCCCAACATTAAATAAATTCGTTGGCTACATTACAGTTTTTAAAAACGTTTAATATACGCGATACGTTTCTTTTGAACTTTTTAAAGTTAGAAGAATGAAGACACGGTAGTGTATAAACAAAGATTATAAGGTCAACGGATTGTCTTTAGTCACGAGTCAGCTGTTGAAACAAAGACAGTTCATTCAGTGTATCTGGTGTCATGTAGAAGTTGAGATAATACACAGATGCCTTTTGTAATCGCTGCTATTTAGTAATACGTACGAATTTGTTGTTGTGGCAGCAAGTTCCTTTTGGTTGACACCTGAGTGTTGCTGAGGTTTTGTAATCTTTATCGTTAGCGATAAATGTAATTATTGTTGTGGCGAGTATTTTTTGTTTGCGTTTGCTAACTGACAGTTGAGTGTGTTTGAGATTGTGTGATTTTTGCAGTAAGTGACACTTATAACTGTTGCTGTGGTCCGTTTTGTGTCACTTCCCCAGCCTGTGGAAACGTGCAAAAATCGCCATGATTCCCAAACCTCGTAAGCTGCGTATAGGGCTACTTACCGAGAATCATCGCCCAATATCTCTATTGCCAGTCATCTCGAAAGCGTTCGAACGGCACCTGCACAGCCGATATGCGCCCCTGTTGGATGGTTTCATTCGGCAGTAGCAATTCGGCTTTCGCAGAGAGCACTCGACGACCCTTCAACTCGTCAGGGTTGTTACCCAATTGACGAACGCCGAGAACAAGCGTCAGTCCTCCGTCGCTGTATTGCTCGACATGAGTAAACCCTTCTATCGAGTCTGGCGAAGGCCTTCTCTACAAACTAGCCCAATCCCCTCTCCATGTCTCTTTCGTTCATCTTCTGCGATCGTATCTTTGCGACCGCGTCTGTAGAGTACGCGTCGTACCCATCCGTTCGACCGATCGTCGCAGGCATTCTTCAGGGATCTGTCCTAGGCCACGTTCTGTACCTTCTGTACACGAACGACCTGTCTGTACAGCCTGGAGTCATTTATCGCTCTATGCGATGACGCCATGTTTCATGCTAGCTCAGCGAACCTTAGTTTTGCCTGGTGCAACGTCAGCTCGTCCAACTTCCAGACTGGCTTTGGAAGTGGAGAATGGCGATCAATGTGGAGAAAACCGAGGCGATCGCCTTTTCTCGTAAATTTACTTCCCGCTTCCAGTCTCTCTCCCTAGAAGGGAGTCCAATCGTATGGAAACGGTCTGTAAAATACTTGGACGTCACTGTTGACTGGCGCCTAAGCTTTGAAACCCACGTCTCCCTGAGTCTCCAGTGTGCCTGCGGCGTCAAACCCTAAATATATCCCTTTCTCACTCATCGGAGTTCAGTGCCTGTGCGCACTAAACTCACCATCTATTTGATCTTTCTCAGAGCAATATTAACATCTGCAGCCTCTGCCTTTTGGGCATAATTCAGCCCAAACATTGTCGCCTGTTTGGAAGCTTTCCAATCCCAGGTCCTCTGGTACATCTCAAACTCTCCCTGGTTTGTCAGATATGATGCTATCAGGCGAGAGTTGAAGGTTCCTTCTCTCACCGAATTCGTTTGGTCCCTACCCTTCAATATCTTTGCCCGAGCCTCTGTCTTCATTTCAAGGCGGGAACTTTCTTAAATTTTTAAATAAACTTTTAACTTGATTTCAAGGCCTTGTTTTCTGAGTTACTGCGATCCATTAATCTCTTGTACCGATGAGAATTAGAATTGAGATTACCGAAAAAGATCTGTAACGCTGTTTAACAGCTGACTGGAATAAAGTCTACACACCTTGTGATATTGACGCAGCAGCTTACTATCTAAACAAGAACTTGTCTGCTATTATTAAAAAGCACGTATCAGTAAGGAAATTATTGTAAAAGAAGGATCCAGCTTGGTTTTCTAACTAGACCTTAGTCCCTGACGCATACCAACTGCTTCGTTTACTTCCATATCTCTTCGTAGAGCTGAGTAAGGACCGAATATCCAATTTTTACCCAATGCTATGAGCAGGTACGAAATCCTCCGATGTTGAATTAGGCGGGAAATGTACCGTAAAAGACACAACGTGCCGTTTAATATAGGCCTACTGTACGTGTGTTAAGTAATAGTGTGTCGATAATTATAGTACAGTAACACCAGCATGACAATAGTTCACGTTTAAAATATTACTTTACTGCTTCAGTTTAATTATCTGTGCGTGTGTTAATTAACAGTGTGCGACGATCATCTATTAATTATAATTTTATTCTTTAATATCACTGTAAGTATCAAATGTCTTCGTAGTTCGTTTTATAATATACATTTTTATTTAATTTACATTATCCGTGCGTGTGTTTATCGAGTTTGTTGTGTGATATTCATTTGTTAATTTTTTGTGATTTTTTTTAGATTTTCATAATCTAGTATTTATTCCCTTTTTATTTTTGGTTTATTAAAATCAGTGAGCTTAAACAATACTTATGTTCGTAGTGCGGTAAGGATTGTGAAAATGTAGATAATCTTAACCAGCATTCGAAATTACATCCCGAAGAAGTAAACAGTGGAATGCCGGTTTTGAGCAACTTGAAGTCACGTACACAACAATGTAACATCTGTGAAAAACAGTTTAAGCACGGATACACATTGAAGCGTCATGAACGCGAATCCCACGGTAGAGGGGTATCAGCACCGAATAAAGTTAAGTGCCCCTTATGTGTTCTTGCAGCAGCGAAGGAACAAGCATTACTTGAACACTTCGAATTCCAGCACAACATATCAGTAAAGTCTGAAATTAAAGAATTTAATTTCTTAGAAAGTTTCTTGGAGTATAAACAAGAGACTGAAAAAGAAACATTTTAAAGTTACGTTAAAAAGCGTGGCACTCATTCTGCTACCGACAGCACAAAGAGACATTAGGCCTATAATGTATGCCGTAGGTCCGAAAAATTTGTGTCTGAAAGTAAAGGTAGACGGCACATAAAATTACAGAGAAGCAACAAAATCAATGCTGTCTGTCCTTTAAGCATTCGCGTCACTGAAAATGAAGATGGTACCTGCAAGACTACATAAGTGTCAACTCATGTAGGTCATATAAATGACTTAATCCATTTAGGTCTTACAGGCAACGAAAGACAAAGTCTAGCTGTGGATATTGCAAATCAGATACCACTTCAAGCAATACTTAATAAAATACGCGATTCTGTTACAGGCTGTAAATTAGAAAGAATCATTTATTAACGAAGCAAGACCTTGAAGCAAGAAGATGGTACAAGTCTTGAAGCGTTAGTCAAGGAGGTAATTTCCAGTGATCAGCCTTGTGTATTATTTTATAAGCTTCAAGGGGTCGTCAGAGAAACTGACCAAACTTTAAAAAAAGACGAGTTATTTAATTATAATGAACAATGTACAGAGTGAAATACTGAAGAAATATGGCAGTGATTGCATATGCATTGATGGCACCCACGATTTGAACAGTAACGGTTTTTAACTAATAACCCTACTTGTTTTGCACGACATGAGAAAGGGATTTCCTTGTGCTTTTCTCATATCAAATCGAACTGACGAAAAAGTGCTTTCTTTGTTTTTGCAGTAATCAAGGCAGAAGTAGGCGAAGTTTTACCGAAAGTGTTTATGTCCGATTTGGATGAATGCGTGGATATCAACAATGCAAGCTCCGGCAGTGACATTGTACTGCACTTGGCACGTTGACAGGGCTTGCAGAAGGAATATAAGCTCCAAAGTAAAAAGCAAAGAGAATCAGGGTTACGTTTATAGTAGAATAGTCAGGACATTAATGCAGGAGATAGACTCTTCTGCATTCGAAAAAATTCTGCCTGAAGCAATTAGGCGACTACTTGATGATCCAGACACTTCTGAATTCGGCACTTATTTTGAACAAACGTACTCAAAAAATATTCAGTCTTGGGCCTACTGCCATCGACTTCAAGGAGGTCTGAACACCAACATGCATATGGAAAGAATGCATAATACAATTAAATATATATATATATATATATATATATTTACACGGCAAAAATGTAAAACATTTAGACAAAGCTATAGTTGCTCTAATGTCTTTCGTCCGCGATAAGTTGTTTGATAGTCCTGTTATCTTAAGCATAGCCAAATTAACTACAAAGTTGAAAGACATTAGAAAAAGACATAAGTCCATTACAGAAATCGACAGTAACTTAATTATGAGAGAAGAAACAGACAATGGGTGAAAGTACCGTCGTCTTCTGGCATGAAAGAGGTATATTTAGTACATGAAAATGATGTGCAGTGCAAATGTAATTTGATCTGTGTAGACTGTGATGTGTGTGTACATAAATATTCATGCACGTGTGTAGAATGTATGTATTCATGTATTAAGTGGAATATGTGTAAACATATTCATGCTGTCTGCAGGATTAACAAAGCAGGGCGTAGTTTGCAGTCGAATGTTAACAATAACGAAGACGATGGTGACGATCGGTTGTTTGTGCATCCGGAGAACGAAATTGATACGACGGAAAAACAAGACATTTTATTCCAGATCAGCAAAAGAGAAAGTTTTTGACATGTATGGAGACTCAAAAAGAATCACTCAAAGGGGATTTAATTTAATTAGTTAACGATGTAGCTATATTAGAAGAACTGGAAGTGATTAAACGAGAAACTGCTACTTTAAAAACGACATTAAGTGCAATTCGCTCTCGCGTTGCAGTTCAAAATATGCCCAGCTCTTCTACTTCTTAGAAAAGAAATATCGTGCCACAGAAGAGAATTTATTGCACCAAAAAAAAAGAAATTAACACACGGTACTCTTATGGTAAAGCCCAATGAAACCGGCATACAGAACACTGCTCTGTCGCTGCTGCTGCAAAAAAATGATTGTTATAAAGTTAAAAAGAATTTTAAATAATTTTTAAGTTTTAATCAGAATTTTAAATAATTTTTAAATTTGTTAGTTGAAGTATCATTATACATTATTCATTAAATTATTAAATATTCAGCGCGTGTGTACTTAATGTGCATATAGGACTATGTATTTTATAGTGTAGTTTCTTGTTAATAATTATCGATGTGTTTCGTTCCAATGATTGTCGCGCGTCTGTGAACAATTACGATTCATCCTGGATCAGCTGCTTTCGAAGTGTGTACAGTCTTACGTAACCGGAGCGTATCAGCTCTCAGTGGAAATGACAAACGAGGTAAGCATTTTTAAACAATACAAACATAAATAAACATTCAGTTGTATACGTCATAATTTGGCGCGAAGGAAGTTCCGTAAAAATCGTGTTGCTCAATAAATATTTGTTTCTCAGTAAGTCAGGTTGCCAGCTGTACTGAAACGCAATCAACCTGTACGAACATTTTTACGGAAAGACACGAACATAAGCGAAGCAGTCGGTATTCGTCAGGGGGTAAGGTTTAGTGGTTTACTATAGAGGAAATAAAATGCCTAAAGCAAAAGAGTACAGAACATAAAAAGTTTAAGAAAACGAGTATGATTCAGCATTGCGAGAATTTTCGATGTTCAGAAAGGAAAAGATGCTTCTCTGAAGAGAGAAATTAAGAATAGCAGTGTGTTATATGCGCTCTCTTTGCATCAGAATAAATTCTGTTTTCTTGTTAGATAGAAATCTTTAAGGAGGCTATAAGGGGATATGTGGAGGCCATCCTTTAAACAAAATTATTGTTTTCATTACTTCTACTCCATTCGTATTATTATTTATAATTATTGAATTTACTTATATATATGCGCAAAAAATTTCATCTGATTTTGATACTTCTGATGTTGAAAGTTTCAACCATGGCTACGTCGTACATTCAAGATATTCCAGCGTTTTTTTTTTAGAATTTACTGTTTTGGAATTCTAAATATAGGCTATAATTCAGTAAGGGACACAAATTTGCGGAAGTTATGTACTTCGTACGACCTTCGGAAGTGGCTCATTCTTCAGGTCATATTTCCAGGACCTTGGTAAAAATGCAGTTTTTCTTAAAGTATCAAGTTTAATTAAATATAAAATATCTATCATATTTCACAGTACGCAGATACCCTGTAGTGTTGCAACATATCATTATGTCAAACATAAACACCAGATTTATAGTTTTACATAAAAAAATAAATAATTTTTGTTTTCAACAAGAATATGTTTTTTACTATTTATTACACTGTTTCAACAGTTTTATTATACATTACTGTCATCTTCAGGAACAGAATGTGCAAAGAAATAGTTATACAAATTTAAAATCTATTGTTTATAAAAGCTGTTTTTTATATAAGGCTATATGATTTATATGTTTTATGTTTATAAATGGTATATATATATGTGTGTGTGTGTGTGTGTGTGTTTGTGTGTATACATTTTTCTATAAAAATGTATCAAAATGGCGTGTTTTCAAAATGTATACGTTTTGGCGTCTACCTGAAAACGAAGAGTATATTGAAATTTTATTGTAACATTATGTTCTTGTGAATATGTTATTTGTTTTGCATTTTATATTTCAATATACTCTTATAATAAGCAAATAATTTTTTTTGTACAAAACGCTGTCATTATGGCATCTTTTCATAATTACGACAATAGGGCGTCTTTTCAGTTTTCCAACAATTAAGCATCTGAAATGTATACTTTTTCGAATTTCGCCGTTTTTGCTTCCAGCGACGTTTGCCAGTTTTCAACCCCGGGTATTGCACAGTTTTCGTTGACGCTTATTTGTTTTTATGAAAGAGTGACTAACTGCAGGCGAATGACCTGGCAGTTATTTTTGTTCCTTCGTTCACCCGCTACCTTTACATCATAATTTTAACTAGTAGTGTCAAATATTTATCAACAATTTTTAAACTTCACTATCCAATTCTATTAACCGTGGTAATATAATTATTTTGTTTTACGAAGCATGCCAACGTAGCGTACTGGCCTTTCGAATTATGTAAAAATTGACCACTTCTCGTCGGACCAAATAACGTAATTAACGAGGATGTTAATATTTTCTCACATGCATCGACACCGAGCGATAATGTAACGTTGATCTCATTTACTAGAGAAATTTCTTATGCAATTGGCAGTCAAAAGTAATAAATGTAATGCCAAACGTAATAAACATATACTAGTTATATAACAAATATAATCAGTTATATTTTTTGTCAATATTCATCATTATACATACAGTATTTCGAAGTAATGCTATAAAACATTTATTTGTATCTTTTTTGCGGTTAACAAAATTTTATAATTTTAGTTTGTAGTTCTGTAGTTGTTAATAGTCTATAGTTCTGTTTGGGATTGAGATTGGTAAATAGATAGATAGATAGATAGATAGACAGACAGACAGACAGATAGATAGGTAGATAGATGGAGATAAAGAGTGAGAGAGGAGGGAGAGAGAGAAATAGTAAAAGGATAAAAGTGCGTAATTAAGAGATTAGGAGAGAGAGAGAGAGAGAGAGAGAGAGAGAGAGAGCTAAATGGGAGTCAAGAGTCAGATACACAGACAATGGCAGAAAGCTACTGTACGTATTTTTTTGGTAATAAGATTTATATTTTTATTAGTAAGAGATATAAAGAAGGGGAGAAAGAGAGAGAGATAGAAGAAAGGAGAGCGATCAAATGTGCAAAAATGTACATAATAATAATTACTTCTTGTGTTAGAGACAGACGGAGAGGAGGAAGACAGAGGGTTGTGAGATAGGATAAAAGTTTGTATTATATTAGTTCTATTTGTGTTAGAGATTAAATAGCAAGATGACGCGAGACGCAGGCAGGGAAAGAGAGAGACACACACACAATATTAAAATGTTTTGGGTTGAGGGTACTAGAAGTCGTCGGATACCTGCTTTACATCTATTTTTATTTTATTTTTTTTTAGATTTTTTCTAATTTACTTGTACTATAGCTAAATTTATTGACCACAAATTACTGTACATTCAATTTAAAAATTGCGTGTAAAAATAATCAATAGCCGCTAAAAATTCATTAAACCATTCTTCTGCAGAAAAACACTTTTCTCCAAATATATTCAATCAAATACATCTGAAATATACTAATAGACATTCTGCTGACTCTTCTCCGCATATCACGCTTAACTTTAGACCATTAGTTCTCGATCGTTTGTGTGTGAACAGCAGAATTGCGAGGACATACAAGATTAAGCGAATGGTTCACAGACAGAAGTAGGCCTATATACCCATACATTTGGGTATGTATGGGTACTCGCGAGTTGTACCCGTGCCACATATCTGCAACTATAGTGGTTCCTGGTTCCATATTATTTAAAATTACACAATTTAGTGAGTTTGCATCACGTTTATCCACCACCTATAGGAACAATTTCTTTATTCTCCTGCAAATGCTCTCAAGTACCCACCGAGTTTTTGTTATTCGGCCTCTGTTGTACTTCCTTAAGCAAACGCACTTTCATCAATTTCAGTATCTCCCGGGCCGCCAATTTTTGAGCTGTTATCTATCAACCAGACAGTAAGGATCTCCCTGAATTCGTTTATTAATTTTTGCGTAGTTTTCCTATTTATGTCGATCTGTTTTGAAATGACTGAAATTTGATATTTCAAAATCCAAGTACACACACAATACAGATAATGCAGGAACACGCGCTATTCCGAAAAAGTGTAAGCATGTATGTTTTTTGTAGCTCTGCAATTCCTTCTACCACATCTGAAGGTAACGTTTCTTTATCCTTTTACATTTGTTAACATATTACCATCACACTTTACACATTGTATTGATAACGGAAGAATATTTTAGTCTCAAACACATTTTCTGATACCCTTTTTTTTTAATGAAACACCGAAAATTATTAACACTTTTGTATTCCATTTCAGTAAGATACGGATGTGCACAACGCTGATTAATGAATGTTAATTCAAGTTTTTTCGTTTCCCTCTTATCCCTTAGTTTAAAGCGAAGGTCTTCTTTCATCGCAAATGACACACAATCTCAGGGCACTTTATATTTTATAATACTTCATAATTTATAATAAATGTGTTACATCGCGTTATAATCGTTCATTTAAGTACTAAGTAGGCCTGTAATGTGAGCGCTGATGTTGCTAGGTATAAGTCTATGTAGGCCTACTTGTGCCTCGTATCAGGTTACTAATTAATGATGGCTACATGTTCATAATAGTTATATTATATCTTATAATGTGTATTTTATAATCATTTAAGGAATTTCGTATTCTGTTAAATAACCGCATTTAATTACTTTTGTACGCAAATTGTGTGTTAATGCTCGTACTCAAGTAAATATTACAAAAAAGTAATATAGTAGTTATCAAAAAGGAACTTATGAGAACTGTACAAACGTGACGTATTGAGTCGCATTATATATAGGATGCGACGTTCTGGCAGCGCGTTTAATTGATGTTTTATACAAATTATGTCATGTGACTTCTAAACTAAATGAAGTATGGGTAAAAAATGTATACAGCTCCCCTCTGTCTGTATACCTCTCTCTCACTTTCTTGCTCACTCTCTCTCTCTCTCTCACTCCCCCCTCTCTCTCACCCACGCCCTCTCTCACTTTCTCTCACTCTTTATTTTCTCAAGTGTTTATGAAATATGAAGGACACTGGAATATGGTAAACTCATAGTAATGTTTATTTGGCTGAGACAAGATAAACGAGAAACGTGAAGTCATAACAACCGCCAACCAGCACACAGGTACTCCACAATTTTCAAAATTAGGAGGCTCATGATGGGAACACTAAGGGTAACGAAACATGTTCCAAATAAGGGAAAAATAACATTTTGAGGTAAAGTAAATATAAATTTTAAATATTATTTATATATATATATGTATTTAATATATAAAATTAAGTTTTGTACAGTTCCATTTTGTGCTTCAAATTCTTTTAAAAGTAAAGTACTGGATTGTATATACTGAGACGATCGAGCGGGAAGGAGAATTACAGTACATTGCCATCTGTCTGTTGGCAGATTCACATATTCACATAGAGTCGGCTTGTGTGTACACTATTTGCGATGAGTACTGTTACGTGAGCAAAACGCGACAGTGATTTTCGTAATGAATTTGAACGAAGGAATTTCTATACATACGTATTGAGTGTTATCGCGGGGCAGGTACATCGTACGCCCATCTGTCTTTCATTAATATTTTATTGGAAGAATCTACCACATTTAAGCACTGTCTGAATGGAATTAATATTTAATGATTTTACTGTCATTCCTTGCGTTTCGTTAACGAGTCAGTTATTCCAATTCCTAATGTCATAACGGCCTAATTCCCTTCCAGAACTCAGGTAAGTACGCAACTGAAAGAATTGCTTCTTAACAGCATTAATTTTGTCCAAACCATCCGGAAATATAATAGTGTGAGGGCATTCTCTTACTTTTTGGTCACGAAAATCATATCCCTGGTACAGGTTTCTACTCCTTAAAAATTTAGGGACAGATTCACAGATATATTTCCGATTATTTACCACTTGCTGGCGACAAACCTTATTCTTTGGCAGAATATGACATACGTATTGTTCGTAATGAAAACGAAGAGTTTCAACACTCGTTTCTTACAATCCTGGCAGCTTTCTAGCTAATAATCCTTACGCACTACACGGCCGAGGTTATCGAACATGAAGGAGCAGACTACGTAACATGACTCTTCGGTACCAGGATCTGATGGCGATCGTACAGTACGCAAATCTGGAAAACTGGACAGGTTTTTAACTATGACCTGCAATCCGAAATGGACAGATATAACTTCTTAACTTGGTGAAAATGAAAAATCTGCCGATCGTCGTGATAGGTTTCTGGAGTGTTTGTTATAAACTCAACTAGTGATAAAAATGATTTACTAAAAAATCACTCATTGTGAGCAGTTGTTATCCTACACATATTTATTATTTATATATTTATTATTGAATCCCAGAAACGTGATTAATACACTACCTCATGCTTATCCTAAGTTGTGTGCGGAGAAATACCTGACCCAGTCAGTTTTCCAAGGATTCATAAAATTGTTATCTCGACTATGATACATGGATCTTGTAGAGCTCGTAATCCTAATATTCCTTTCATGATTGATGGAATGTGTACACATAATAACCGAGCAACGTTTTACATTAAACTACTGAAAATAACAATGGTTATCCAAAGTACCGGAGAGGAGATGACGGAATTGTTGAAGTAAAAGGAATATATAATTTGATAATCGTGATTCGTTCTCTACAATCACTTCCTAATTCTACAGTACAATGCTCACATCAATATTGAAAACCTATTCCAATACATGTATAAATAATGTGACTCAACATGTATGCAATTCGTAAGAAGCGTCAGTGACGATCATTAACTGGATATGTTGTAACTATAACATACGCGAATATGCCATACTTTAGCTCTCATCAGATATTCTGTGCCTTCATTCAAAATAAATGCATGATCAGTCACATACAATCGTTCGCTTAGCTGTGCTTGAAGATGGATATTATAATGTGTATTAGGGCAGGGGATGAGAATGCAATCCAAGGACCTGCAACAAAACGCACAACATTGATGAAATCATGGTTTGATTTTAATCAATGCGATCCCTGTGCTTGTCAATTCCTGTATACTGGTATTTCAGGACTTTATGGATTCGCTGATAATAAATGGATTCCAGGAAAGAGAGATGGTTGCAAAATGATAGGGAGAATGTACACTGTCGCACCAAACGATCATAACAGATTTTACATACGTATGTTACTACTTCATATTAAAGGAGGAACATCACTCGCATGTCCACGCAGCTACAGCAATACATACGCAACTTATAAGCCATACAAAGGAGCGGCTCTTGCATGTGGGTTACTTGAAATTGACACAGATTGGCACAAATGTTGGGAGGAAATGCAGAGCACATACTGTACATGTCGTGTCAACTACGAGAGTTGTTCTCATTAATGTGCTACTTCTACAAACTAACATTACCTTTTCAAGTGTAAACGATTATTAAAATACTAATGTAGACGATACGCAGGCCCTTGAAGGAAATGCAGCATTGCAGGATATAGATTACATTGTAAGAAGTAATGGTTTGGAGTGAAGGAACATCGGCTTGCCAATACCAAATAATCCAATGCTTATTAACCCTGTACGCAATGTGAATGAAGAGGCCAGTCATGGTGCTAATATACATAGCAAATTAAATGAAAAACAGAAATTAGTTGTAATTAAAATTATGTGGGCCATAGCAGGCGAGACAATTGAGAAGCTGTTATTCTTAGAAGCCCCAGCAGAACGTAGCATGACCTACGTATTCGCAAATATTCTGAATATTGTTAGTGAACAGGCTCATTTAGCATTAGCAACAAAATGGACATGCAAACCTGTGCAATTCTTGGCTGCAGGAATTATACTCCATTAGTTATTTGATCTTCTTGTTCCAGTGTTGCCTTCTTCAGTTTCTTCCATTAAGGCTATGTCAGGAAACGCTACAGTTCTACACGAAGAGTCAGTTATTTTAATTGATGAGATGTCAACGATCTCTGCAGTAGCAGTATGGATCATTTACTTCGAAACATAATGAAGTGTATAGTTCGGTGTATACTTCGAGACATCCATTATTAAGTATAGTTCAGACGGATGGAAAAGTGATACTTTTAGTGGAGAGTTTAGACAGGTCTTAACGTTAGTCCCAAAGGCGGGACAAACAAACAAAACTTTGACCTTTATGACCATATAGTGTTTGACCTAAAATATGTGTGTCAGTGCTAATTAACAACAATTTGTGGAGTGGAATGGAGTGGAAACTTCGATTGGGGAACAGAACTTTTCCTGTGATGGAAACACAGCATGATGGAAATATTTTTAATATTCCCAGCAGATTTATATGCAAGAAATATTCAGTTGTTAACCATATAGTTTGCAAAATTAATTGGATGGAAATAATGAAAATTATTTCAAATAATAAGTTTATAAATAAAATAAAATAAAATAATATGTTTAGAAACTCAAACCCGAATTATTGATTGTCCGTTAAACGACAACTGCAACCTGATCAACCAGAGCTGAGCTGTGTTTACTTTCAGGGGATTTTGACAGAGTAGGCCTACTGCAGTGTAGACTCGATCTATGCCAAGATGGTGATACGGCATATACAAAGAACGTCGTATACACAGAAATACTGTTAAAGAACGACGCAACCACCTAGGCTACTTTTATCACCGACGACTAACAGCGCAAAACTGGTGGGAATAAAGTTTGTTTCTGAGTTTATTGAAATATTAAATGAAAGGAATTCTTAATAAATTTGTGTCTCATTTCATTGAAATAACTTTAAACATTCTCAATAAATTGGCGGTATTGCCCCACCAAACCACCAGTTAGTTACAAAATTTTACGCTCTTCATCTGAAAATCGCATATAACTTAAAGAATCTAAACTAAAGTGTAAATTTCCGGTAAGCTACTGTCGTTGTACCACTGAATTTTCAATCATGAGAATATTTTTCTGTATTAGCGTTGTAATAATAAAACAACGGGGACAAAAACACAATTGTCATTATATTATTCAAAAATTGCACAGACTTTTTTATACGGAAAACTATCTAAAAATATAGTTGTCTTTGACACTCTAACTAAACAATAATTTGAAATAATTGCACCCTTTCCACTAAAATACGTTCTTCGTTTGTACTTTACAATATAAGCTTTTGTTATATTTAATACAAGATTAAATAATAAATAAAAATATGCAAAACACAATGCGCTTATTAATCAGTAATGTTCAGAATATTTTAAAACATTTGCTCTTATTCGTTGGAAAAAATTTAAGAAAAGTAAGCGTAATGGTTATACCACGCAAACTAAGCAAAGACCCGCATGACAATGAGAAAAAAATTCTTGTAGACTGTCAACAACATAGTATCAGCCGTAAACAAGTTGCAAGTGTCTTGCTGCTATGAGTCAGTTTTGGCGCGCTTTGCCCGAAGAAAATTGGCAACGCTGTATACACACGACATGAATACGAACGTATTGTGGCAACGTGTGTATGGAGTTCACGAATTATAATAAGCGTGGCACGGTTGCCACAACAATGGATATCGAGTGTATCCATAATAAGTTGGTGTGTATACAAAAATTAATAAAATTGTCAAAATCAGAGGTAAAAGATCTATGTTGTAGCGTGTTTAACTTTGACGTTGCCACTTGTACGTGTGTATGAACTTGTGCCACTAATGCTGAGAGACGTGTATGTGTGTGTGTGTGTGTGTGTGCTGTTACAGATGACAAATCCATACGTTAACGGCTTAGGTTTCATTCCGTTTCTCCTCTCTCCCTTACCGTGTACATTGAGTAGTCGGTGTAATGAGTAAATAATTTTCTCTCTCTCTCTCTCTCTCACTCGTTGTCAAAACGCTGTCTTCATTTTTCAATGTATTAAATAATTAATTAATAGTGTTATAATGCAGTCAGTGTGATTACCGTTTCGAGTAGAAATCCAATCCTTGAAGTGTTTAAAATTGTATGTATATATCACTGAATAATAATCGTGTCTGCGTAAACGTGTCTGCTCTGCTCTACCTGAATATCCTCATGCAATAAAGGACGTGCCTCGGTCATTACGAATACTATGTCATGATCCGACGCGCACGCACACACATACACGCACGCACACACGACGAGCGCACACGTTTGGGTTGAAAGCAAATCCAATTACGTTTGTTACATGGTCATGATCCGACGCGCACGCGCACACACACGCACGCACACAACGAGCGCACACGTTTGGGTTGAAAGCAACTCCAATTACGTTTGTTACATGTTGTGTCGCACTGACCTGATATTTATAGATGACTTCCATATAAAGCAGATAACAGATTTAAATAATAATAATTTCATGCTTGCAATATACAATGTGAAACGTTATGTTCAAACCGTTTCTCTCTCTCTCTCTCGTTGTCAAACGTATTATCGTTATGCTGTCGGCAAGTACGGTCGTAACGTTAGATTGCTAATGACAGATACAGACGGTCTGATGTATAGTATTCAAACACCTGACTTGTATGCAGACAGACCTACACGCTTTGAAAGCAAGCGTTGTCACCATATGATGATAAGCGCTATATACTAGACAATGGTTGTGATACACTTGCGTATAGTCATTATCAGATACGTGACAAATTAATTGGTGGCGACTCCGCTCTCGAAAATAATTCATCATCATATAATACATCTTAATGACATTGGCTGTCCTAAAAACATACCATATCTATTTCACAGGACGTTATGTATTACAGCATTTTTAATTTCGTTTAGCAAAACTTGTAGACGGACACGGGCGATAGCTATTTCTGTATGAAAGTAAGCCATGTGTCAAATTAGAAAGTGAAAGTAAAATGCATCGATTTAGACACCAAACCTCTGAACATACATGCAATTATTTGTATAGTAATCAGAAATGTGTGTGTGTGTGAGAGAGAGAGAGAGAGAGAGAGACAGAGAGACAATTTAATGTGCATCAACTTTCAAACGTGTACGCTACCGCCGTATGATATATATACACACACAAGACGACATGTCACTATTTCTCATTTGTATGAGACACTCATCGTACAATCGACTATTGTGTGTGTATAACAACAACATTTAAGAGGTAAGTAAAAGATTTGCATATGTTACTAAGTAAACATAATTTTATTGAATATTCAGATTTTATTTAAATTGAGCTTATAGTCGTCTACTTGATTTTTTTGGTCTGTTGCCTAATGAAGCACATGTGCTTAGGTAAGTTACTGTTGTCTCTCGATAAGAACGGGGGTTTTTGTTTGATAGGGGTTTGACAGATATTTTTGATGTGTTTGTAGATTTCCAATTTTAAGTGTTCTAAATACGCTGTCCTGTCATTATTATTATACGAGGTTAATCTGTATTATTACGCGAGTCATCAATCTTTAACATGAACATCAATCGCGTAACACAAGTAGTTATGTCGAGTTTAATAATGACTACGACTCAAGAAGCGATTACCGGGTACGTTTATGTACTAGACATTTGAGATGACGTTTAGACAGAATTTACTGATATCACGAGTAGGCCTACTTAAATACGTTCAATACAAAAAGGATTAATTGCCCTACACCTGAGTGCTGTATTTTATGAATGCGTGCGTATTTGCTACATAAGGATTAATATAATTACTCATACGTCTGATCAATAAGATCTTTTGTAAAACTTAATGATTCCGCCTGGGTGATTGTAGATTTATTCTGTACTCAGTTTCTGAAATGTATCAATGAAAATACTGTGAGAGTAGAATGTATCGAGTACCAAATCCATCAATTTTCAAATGTTAATGAAACTGAACGATTGTGGCTGTAGTTAGAGAACAATTCTATAATTTACAAATGTAACGAAATTTAGAAATGCATTTTCTCATAACAAAATACAACGTACCCTTTCATTTTATATTCAAACTATTCTTATCTGAAACAGAACGTTATATAGATAATACGCTGTCCTGTTTTTAAAAAATTTATTCAGGTATTAATCTGTTTGTTTAAACGTTGATCTATGTACGTGACCGTACGTACTTGTTTTCGTAATGTTTGTTATAATACCTTTCCTGTTCTGGATTTATGGTATGTGCTGTGTGTGTGTGTGTGTGTGTGTGTGTGTGTGTGTGTGTGTGTGTGTGTGTGTGTGTGTGTGTGTGTGTGTGTGTGTGTTGAAAGCCTTATGTATATATTTATATATAGCACATAATGTATATGATAATGAAGCAGGTACTGTTATTATTATTATAGGAACAAGAAGGATGGATCATAGAATAAACATGTCATCAAAACAGGAGGAGGACCGTCTTCTCCATAAATGGTTTTTTCGCCGAAAAGGTTAACACCTGGAGAAATTACGAAATTAAAAGCAATAGTCAACAGGCCAAGCTCGACTATAACCATTTATAAAAGACTTGATAAACAATTTATAAAACCCCAGCGACCTACATCTCGTGTTTCGAGGCATGAGGACCCAAACGGCGTAGGATAACAGTACCTTGTTAAGGTAAAAAACTACTTTTAATAAACAAATTTTATCACTGTGTGTGCGTATGTTTGACTGTAGTGCAGATTCTAATTTACAAAGTTTTGATGAATACAATTTGAAAGGACATTAACTTATGAGGAATTAATTTCTATTTTTAATTTATTTCACTATACGCCTCTGAACCTATATGTAATTATTTGTAAACTGCGTTACCTGTTGCAGCAAACGTTAACACTAGAACGATTATATTATTATTATTCAGTGATATATACATACAATTTACTTATCATATAATCTGTATTTTGTTTTACATATTTTGGATGAAAATTACACACCACTCTTTCATACAGTATTTTAAATTAATAAAACAGTGATTTTGTATTATTACTACTGATTGTATGTTTTTTGTCTTAGGTTTTACCATCAAGGATTAGAAAGTAGGACGCACCGAATCAATGACCTTGGCTTAAGTTAGTGAATACTTCTGTATCGTTGTGTGTGTGTGTGTGTGTGTGTGTGTGTGTGTGTGTGTGTGTGTGTGTGTGTGTGTGTGTGTGTGTGTGTTGTAATAAATTAATTAATTGATGTGTGTGTTGATGATACGAGATACTTCACGAGATTGTGAAGTATGAGACTCCGATGTAATCAAGCCCCACTGTTTGGGCTAGCCAATTTGTAATAATATTTAAATAAGTTGTAATGTAATATGTTTAATTGGTGTGTAATTGGAGTGGCTCTCGACGTCTTACTGGCCTGAAACACTTCCTTAAGTTTCCCAGCTGGTCGAGTCTCAATGGTAGCAAGACCGGTCGAGTAGCGTAATGTCGATGAAGTAATATATGTCCAGCTTCACCGAAAGTTTCAAAACATAAATTATTGTTTTGAAGAAAATTTAAAAAAAATTATGTTTATAAAAAAAAATAATTAAAAAAAAAATTTTAATTTTATTAATTAATTAATTATGATCAATTAATTAATATAGGGCTGTGAAGTTTTAAAAAGTGTAATGCTCTTCTGAAAATTTTTATTAAAGTTTTGGTATATTTTAAATAAACTATCACCACTCATAAGATTGTCTTCAAACCAATCGATACTTGTTTATCTTTTTATTTTTTAGGTTATCTTCACTTATAGGTGGTAAAGTCCTTGTAGATTACCAATTAGAATTATATTATTGGTAATTAGTATTATTGAAGAAATAAAGAACTATTAAGTATTGAAAAGTATTAATGTTTTATTAATTAATGGCAATATTGACTCTTATCGATTAATATCGATTCTCAGGATATCGAAAAAATTACAAAGTATTATATAAAAATCGTACAGGGTTCTTTAAACAGCCAGTTATTATCAAAGTCAGAGAAATCGGGCCAATATTTAAAAAGTATAACGTTACATCAAATGAATAATTATTACTAAACACAAACATTGAATAATAATTTGAAAATTAAAATAATTGTTTTCACCAAACAGCTGTGTTGAAACAGGAGAAGGCACTGGGATCGTCAAAAGAAAGATGGCTGCCGTCAAGTTGATCAAAATGTCGCTCGTTCCTGCTGCATTCCAAATAATGTATTTTCTGGCAATATTCCTGTTCTTGTGTCTGCAAATCTCTTGTTAAATGTTGTGTAGTGACTGGTGTAGTGATTCTGGGTTGTATTTAGTATATCTGTGTAATTATAAGTCAAAACACTTTTCCCAATTCCGACACTAATTTGGTTAAGGTATTATACAGTTTTCTGGTGTTTTGTGGTGTTTTTCGGAGTAGAAATATATTGTTTAGTGTTAATTAGTGTTTCTTGATTGTTTTTGTCACAATGTATATGTTCTGGAAGGATTTTATAATTCACTCTCGACTTCACAGTAACGTACTGTTCGCCACTTAACTTTACCTTTGTAAGATAGGTTAGATCGTCACAAAACTCTCGTTTATGTTAACCGTTCGAATACCAATAATCAACTAACTGTTTCCTTCAGTTTCAATTAAACTCTTAGCCCATATAATATTATTCTTAACATTGTTCAAATATTTTTCATATCCTGTGCACACTTTAATATTTCACTATATAAATACCTAAACTTGGGTTATTTATCAATTTTGTTCACTAGATGTTATTTAAATTAATCTTTCAGTTCATTCAGCTTATTTTCAGATTAAATAATGCCGTTTTATAGTGTTTTCTGTCCAAAAAATAGTAATTTTACTTTCAGTTTGGTATACTCTGAAAAGTCAAAACATCAAAATTTACTTCCTGTCATTATATAAATTCAGCCATTTTATCAATTATATTTAATATTAATAATCCTATATTGTATTAAAGGGTTCATATTCCCTTATTTTCTGGTAATTAATTGAATTAGTTGTATTCTGAAACATTATTCAGGAATATATGACTCCCATGTCCAAATTTCTGAGTTTAGTCATTTTCATTTTTATTTATAATTCTGAATATATTTATTAAAATCTCTCTAAATGGTATGTGCAATTATATGGCATGATCTCAAGTTTATTTTGTCTAAACCCCTTTTGTTTATTCGCATTTAAATGATTAATTTCTCTGTTTTGATGAAGTTTGGTTTCCATTCTTTTGGCCTATGATTTTTTAGCAATTTTTCTTACAAAATATTTTACAAACAATATATGATGTGTGATACCCTCTCTGACTTTTACATATAGTATTATAAATTAAACATGTTTTCAAATTACACAAAAACAATTAGTATTGGTTACAATACAAATAATAGTTAAACAAAATAAAGAATATTTTTTTTAATAAATGGTTGTCTTCAAGTCAGACATTTTGCAACAATATCCTTATTTCTAAACATGGAAATATGGCTTACAAAAAAGGTTTTTTACTAACTAACATCTTAATTACTCTCTACTATTTACAAGTAGTAACTATTTTTATAGTTCGGATGTTAGTTGTATCAGACCCAAACAAATGGCCTTATATCTAAAACATTTTTAAACATTCTTTTACTATATACATAAACACCTTATATTTATATTCTTATTTCTAACTATTATTATAAGTAGGATTCTACAGTTTTTATACCGTCTTTTATACATTGTCTTTGGGGAATTGTACCCTGTCATTAATAAATAAATAGTATGAATTGTTCAAAAGGTATTATGAACTCTGTTTTTCTTTTTTCATGTAAAACAAAATGTTATTTTAAACAGATTCATGTCTTATGAACAACATATTGTCACAGTACACATTTCAAGTCATTGAAAAATGCATATTTCATTGCATCCAATGTTTGTGATTGCCAAGAATGAAACACAAGGTTCATTTTTTATAATACCCAAAACTATCACTGGTTCACTTTGCACTTATATATCATGTTAATGCTAAATGGTCGTATAGTCTTATTAACATAATAAATTGGTTAGCGTTTTTTCAATGGAGATTTGTTCCATGGGTACTATATTATTGTTTCATCTTAGTTCACAGGCAACTTTTACTTTATACACTTCTCTCTCTTAAATTTATATACATGTGGTTTTTATTTCGTTATACTTTTATTTTTAAATATTTATTTTAGGGATATAGGGATTTGGGTGTCTTTTATAAGAGCATGACATCTTCTTCAGGATGCTGCCTTCTTCTTCTTTCATCAGTCTTCTTTTCTCCTGCCTTCTGGGACTGGTATCTTCTCCATCTTCTTCTTGATGCCATCAGGTTTCTTGGGTTCTTCTCCATCTTCTTGATGATGCCATCAGGTTTCTTGGGATCTTCTCCATCTTCTTCTTTATTTCAGAAATACACAACCTGTATTGGTTGATCTTGGCTTATTTTAGGGTTTCTATTCTATTTATTCTCCCTCGTTGTGGGTTTGGTCATATTCTGTACTGCTTGGTTATTTACTTTTTTACCTTCCTGGGTTATACCTTGAAAACCTTTGGTTATGAGACTGGTCTTGGATGACTCATCACTAGTAACTCCTTTTATTTGAACTTGTATTTTCTTTATAATAATGATTTCTTTCCACAGTTGCTATGAATTAATCTATTTATATTAAACTTAATGCTTTCTTCCAAATTTAAATATTATAACTTCATTATTCTAATGATCAATTGCCATTCAATATTATGCATACATCTGTCATGTTACAGATTGCTCCCCTCCAGAAGTAATTATTTCAGACATGTTTATGGATGAAATAATTTCTTATGATAATTTCATCATTTCTTATAATTCATTTTCTCCTCCATTTTTATATCGACTTTTTTTATATTAGAGTTTTATTAATTTTATATATATGGTTACTTGTCTTACTACTGATCCTTTTCGGATAGTTAGTGTCTTCTGAGATATATTATTATTGTAATACATTTTCTTTCTATATCAACTTTGTGTTGTATCCTTGGGATATTAATTCCCTAACATTCCCTATCACGTGGGCTGGGGCAGATCAGAGGGGCACTGTACGCTACTTCTCTGCTGGCCATACACCACTTCTACAAATTGAGTACAGAGGCATATCCATCCCTGCTCAAAAAACATAATGCTGCTGGAATTATCTTCAGTCAGTCATCGAATAAATAAATAAAAAGTAGTCTCATTTTCGACTAATAAAAATATCTTTGGATTCTCCACTTCGTAGTCTCTCAGATTATCTCACATTTTCTATCTTAATAAATCTTCATAATAGTTATTATACTCATTACATATATATTTTTTCAAAACTCTTAACTTGTCTGATATATTTATTTTTATTATGGTTGAAAACCTTTCTTTTAATAATTCTGGTTACTGCTTACAGTGTAACTCTCTTTCTTCTCCATCTGAATTCTCTTTATACTTTCTTCTGGTTACTCATAGTATTAGTATGGTCTTTATATATAGTTTTTCTTATTCATTATTTGAATGGTCTTAATATATTATATTTAATTTTTTAACATTGTATCTTTACATTAGATATACTGGTTGTTATATTGATCATTTTATTTAAACATTTTGGTTCTTTCCTTTCTCTTAGAAAGTTATTAATCCGCCTTCGCATTCATTAACATTAATTCATTTATATTATATTTCATGTGGTATTTATTCTCTTTGCATTTTATATAGGTCTTATTATTATCATTGGTTCAAAATCATCTTCTCCATATGTTTGGTATGAGTTGTTCTTCTTTGCTCTTAATTAACTGTTTTCATTATCGTTTCATAGGTAATTAGTCTCTTTGCTTCCAAATTTTTTCTTCTCTTGCATATTACACTCTTTTTTGTTATTCTTCTCTACTCCTTCAAATGCTATTGTGAATATCTAGCATTTATTCTGGATTAACGTTAATTCTCTTTTCTGAATTAATCACTTTATTTTCTTCTCAATTCAATCATAATTGACACATAATTATTTTTTGGAACTTGGTTAGTTTTGATGTAAAATTCAAACTATTCTTTTTATTTAATTGAAAAATATTTCTCATAAATCCTTGTAACATGTTGATCTTATCTTGTTTCAAAGTTCTGACGTTCTATCAACATTCAAATTCTGTTTAATTCATTTATTCCCAGAATTGTTTCATTCAGAATTGTTTATAGTAATGTGATTTTACTATTATTTCTGAATGTTTTGGTATTTCTCCAAATTCAAATTCTTCTTAATTATTTACCATAAAGTTTTTCTCATAAACTTAGTTATAGTAAGTTGGTCTTACTTTATTTTTAAATTTTTTGTATATTAACTTCAAAATTCCTTTCTTCTTAATTCTTCCAAAATGTTTTTCTCATAATTCAGTGGTAGTAAGCTGTGCTTGCTTAATTTTAAATTTTTTAAAATTAAGTTCAAAATTCTCTCTCTTTCTCTTTTTTCCATAAAGTTTTGTTCTAAATTATCAGGTTGTAGTAAGAAGTACTTACTCAATTTTAAATTTTTATAATTATATTTCAATTCAAAAGTCTTTCTTTTTCTTTCTTCCATAAAGTTCGTTCCAAAATTATTAGGTTGTAAGTTGTTCTTACATATTTTTGAATTTTTTCAAATGTAAATTCTAAATTCCTTCTTATAATTCTCCAGAATGTTCATTTCAAAATATTAGGTTGTAAGATGTACTTACATTATTTAAAAATTTTTTTTTTTAAATTCTAAATTCCTTTTTCTTATAATTCTCCAGAATGTTCTTCTCAAAATATTAGGTTGTAAGATGTACTTACATTATTTTAGGATTTTTCAAATTATTAAAAATTCTTTTTCTTTTAATTCTCCAGAATGTTCTTCTCAAAATATTAGGTTGTAAGATGTACTTACATTATTTTAAAATTTTTTTTTTTTTTTAATTCTAAATTCCTTTTTCTTATAATTCTCCAGAATGTTCTTCTCAAAATATTAGGTTGTAAGATGTACTTACATTATTTTAGGATTTTTCAAATTATTAAAAATTCTTTTTCTTTTAATTCTCCAGAATGTTCTTCTCAAAATATTAGGTTGTAAGATGTACTTACATTATTTTTGAATTTTTAAAAATTAAATTCAAAATTCTAAATTCCTTCTTCTTATAATTCTCCAGAATTTTCTTTTCAAAATATTAGGTTGTAAGATGTACTTACATTATTTTAGGATTTTTCAAATTATTAAAAATTCTTTTTCTTTTAATTCTCCAGAATGTTCTTCTCAAAATATTAGGTTGTAAGATGTACTTACATTATTTTTGAATTTTTAAAAATTAAATTCAAAATTCTAAATTCCTTCTTCTTATAATTCTCCAGAATTTTCTTTTCAAAATATTAGGTTGTAAGATGTACTTACATTATTTTAGGATTTTTCAAATTATTAAAAATTCTTTTTCTTTTAATTCTCCAGAATGTTCTTCTCAAAATATTAGGTTGTAAGATGTACTTACATTATTTTTGAATTTTTAAAAATTAAATTCAAAATTCTAAATTCCTTCTTCTTATAATTCTCCAGAATTTTCTTTTCAAAATATTAGGTTGTAAGATGTACTTACATTATTTTAGGATTTTTCAAAATTATTATAAATTCTAAATTCCAAAACTCACAACTCATTCTTCATAATATTTCTTCATAGAAGCTTGATTGTACACTCCTTTGATTTTTCCTGAAACGATTTCCTTCAACTCATATGTATTGTTATGCTTATCATTTACCACAACATATGGGCCAGTGTAAAGTAATAATAGTTTTTTGGTTATGCCTTCTAAGGTGCTAGGCAGCTCTCTATTTTTTAGGAGGACTTTTTCACCCTCTTTATATGTTACAATTCGCCCTATTGCCTTCTGGTATTTGGCTTGCCGTTTTTCCTGATCTTCTGCTACCTTATTGTAAAACTTCAACTGGTTGAATTTCCTATTGTTGTTCGTTGGAAATTCAATGATTTGTTCAATGTCTCGGGGAGTCGGCTTCTCATACATGGCTGAGTATGGTGGAATTCCTATAGCTGGATGGTGGGCGTAATTTAGGAATGTTTCTGTCGCTGCTAGGTACTCTTGCCACTTTTTCTGTTGGTTGTGACAGTACGTGCGCAATATCCTACCCACTTCTCTTAGTACTCTCTCAGCCGGATTGCTACTTGGGTGGTAGACTGATGTCTTATACGTTTTGACCCCAAGTGCTAATAAAGTGTCTCGCCATCTCCTCCCCTTAAACTGTGTACCATGGTCGGTAATAATAGAAGATGGTCTACCGATCTCTGGGATATACAAATCAATAATCACCGCCAAAACCGTTGCTGTTGTTGCCCGATTAACCGGATATAGCTTTATATACTTGGTGTAGTGATCCATTATAATTACCAAGTATTTATATCTGTGTCGACCACCGCTACGGGGAAATGGCCCGCAGATATCCAAAAACACTTTTTCCAGTTTTGCGTTGGAAGTTATCGGTATCATGATACCCTCTGTCTTTTCATTGTTTACTTTTGCACATTGGCAGATCTTACAGGACTTGATGTATGTTCTCACCTTGCGGTTGATATTCTTGATCTTACAATTTTCCTCTAGAGCTTGTATCACTTTTAACGCTCCCATGTGACCATACCTGACATGGTAATCGATGATGACCTCCTTTTCGATTTGGTGTGGGATTATCACCTTCCATGTCTCATCGTCCAAGGCGGTTTTTATGAATAAAATTCCCTTGTTAAGGTGGTAATATTTAGAAATGGTTTCATCATTGGCTTCCAAACGACTCACAATGTTTTTCAGCTTAGGATCAGACTGCTGATGGATTCGGATATTTATTAACAAAGCTTGTAAATCGGCTCTGGTCGTGAATATGTTATAAATTTTTACTAAGCTCTCCTTCTCTCCCTCGAAAGTCTGATCTTCGAGATTTATACGTGACAACACATCCGCTACCACGTTCTTCTTCCCTGGAATGTATTCCCATTTCAGGTCATATTCTTGTAGGGCGAGTACCCACCTAGCCAATCGGCCGTGACTCAATTTGCACCTACGAAGGAACGAGATGGATTTATGATCAGTTCGTACCGTGACTTGATATCCGAGAATGTACGTCCGGAACTTGCTGCATGCGAACACCACGCTCAACAATTCCTTTTCTGTCACACTGTAGTTCTTTTCGCACTGGTTCAGTGTGCGACTAGCGAAGCTTATTACCAGATGTTGTCCCTCCTCGTCTTCCTGGTATAATGTCGTTCCTAAGCTTAAGTCGCTAGCGTCACAGTTTAGAAAGAACGGTTTCTTAAAATCTGGGTGACGAAGTATGACACTCTCCAGAAACTTCTCTTTTATCAAGCGGAAAGTAAGGTCTTGATCTTCACCCCAAGTCCATTTGTTTTTGGCAGATAACTGTGGTTGAAACTTGGCGGTCAACTCGGAATATCGGCTCTGAAACTTCCTGTAATAGTTACAGAGTCCGAGGAAAGATTGCAATTGTTTCCTGTTTCTTGGTTGCGGGAACCTCTGAATTGCCTCCACTTTCTCTGCTGATGGGGTAATACCTCGGTCGTCTAGGTTGAAGCCTAAAAATTGTACCTCGCGCGCTATGAATTTGGATTTCTCCAACTTCAGTGTTATGTTGTTCTGCGCTAGTTTGTTTAGTACAAATTCCACTCTGTAACAGTGCTCCTCCCAGGTTCCGGATGTGATGAGTAAATCGTCAACATAGACGGTGGTAAATTGGAGCGCTTCTGGTCCCAAAATCTGGTCCATGCATGCCACAAATATGGCGACAGAATTGACAAGTCCGAAGGGCAGTCTCTTGAACTGATAATTGCGCCCTTCGAAAATGAACGCTACATACTGGCGGCTTTGTGGATGCAGCTCTACCTGCCAATAACCACAGACCGTATCCCAGGTGCTAATAAATCTAGTACCATGAAAACGCTTCAAGATTTCTTCTATTTCACCAGGAGAAGTTCTGTCATTCACAATTGTCTTATTCAACTCACGCGCATCTAAACAGAGCCGGACTTGTCCATCTTTCTTCGGAACAGCAATAATTGGACTAGTGTAAGGTGATTGACTAATCTCAATTATGTCATTATCTATCATCTTGTTTATCTCTGTTCTCACGGCTTCTTTGAGTGACTGCGCTATTGGATATGACCTCCGGTTAAACTCTACGTTTTCTTTAAAACGAAGTTGGCACTGGTAGTTTTTTACCTTCCCTGGTTCATCAGAAAACACCGCCTTGTATTTCTCATATATAGCGATTAGACGATCAGCCAGATGTGTTGGTATTTTCTTGTTATCGCTTCCGCACTGGAAATTCCGTATTTCTTGGATCTTAACTGACCATAAATCCTCTCCTCCATGATTGTATATTATGGGTTTAGAAAGAGGGCTGTTTCTAATAACATTTATTTTACGAAGTTGTTGATGTATAGGGCTGGGAAGTATAGTTGTGCTTCCTACCAGATCTGCGGTCCATGTTACTCCGTCTGGGAAAAGTGATACTTTATTTAAATTAAGATCGATTACTGCCGAATATCTACGAAGAATATCGCAACCGACTAAGATGTCAAATGGTAATCCGGTGGCGATTAAAAATTCCATGTCTAAAGCTATATCACGGCTAACGACACTTAAGGAAACTTGCTTCCTAATGGTTTTATTCTGGCGGCCAGTTGCACCTACCAACACAATGTTGTTGACTGGTAACATTGGCAAAGTTTTACCACATGTACTCTGTATTCTCTCCAACTCATTGGAGTTTATTATTGAAATATTAGCTCCTGTGTCTATCATTATTTTAGCGGGAACTCCTTCCACCTCCGCTGTTATATAAATTATCTCATTATTACTGTTGCTGAGACTCTTCTCGTTCTCTTCCAATAGTTCAGTTCGTATGTCTTTCAGATAATGGTTACTTATGATAGTGATATTCTTATTATTGTTTGCTTGTTGCAAATCATCCTTTTCTAACCCAGGAAGTATAAGCAGTAACGGGTCATCGTTGTTGATTACTGCCTCCTCTCGTTTAAAGTATTTTGGTCAGTGTTTATGTTATTATTGACCGAGGCATCGTTCGGGAAACTCTGGTTTGTTTCCCGACGTTCTGTACTCTGGTTGATGTTTAACGCCCTGTTCTGTTGTCTGCCAAGATCTTCCAGGCTGGTACTTCGTCTTCCCTGTTCGTATCTTGGGCCGTCTCGTTCCGCACTCCTCCATCTTCGGTCGGCGCCGTGGAAGCTGCTCCTCCTCGGTTGATAATATCTCCTGGGTCCGCGATCTTCTGCTCTTATAAAATTTACCCTAGGGCGCGACACTCGGTTATTACTATTGCTATTATTGTTATTGCTAAAATTATTATTATAGTAATTTCGGTTAGGTGGGTAAGGTCTGTCACCATTATTGTTGGGATATGGATTTCTCTGACGGTATGGGACATTATGATTTTGTTGATAAAAATTGTTTCTATTATTTGGGTAGGGGTTGTTATTCCTCACGCCGTTAAAATTACCGTTAAACTGGTTATTACGCGGCTGGTTGTTAGGGCCGTCGTAATTATTGGGCTGGTTCCGGTTACTTGTATGGTTATTGCCGTTATTGGGGTAGGTAGTCGGCCTTACTTCTGGTCTCTCATTTCTCTTTCTGCTCTGCCGATAATACTCTTCGTTCTCGTATCCCTCCAATAACTCGGTCATTCCCTGGATCGTCTTGATCTGACTACCTCTCCGGGCCCTGATAATGTCCTCATCATAGTGATACGATATCTTGTTCACTAAACATTCTTCTGGGATTGCTGGCTCAAGGTGTTTTGCCATACACACCTTCCCCAAGAAATATGCCGTCATACTGCTACCTAATTGTGACCTGTATCTTCCATTACAAATATTGTCTCGGATCAAGTTCTGGGTGGTCTCAGACCAGTATTTTGTCTTAAACATTTTCCGGAACTGTTGGTAGTCGGAAATTTCACTCCGGTTGGCCATCCACCAATTATCTGTTATATCTCGGAAAGACTCGTCGAATATTTCCCTGCTATGGCTCCATTGAGTAATTTTATGCTTGGTCAAATATTCTTCTACCCTGGCCAGGAACTCCATCGGCTTGCGTTTGTATTGCCGGAAGTTGAGCCACTCTCGGCTTTCGTTGACGGGCAATCCGGTGAAATGAGTCGGTCTGTTTCTAATCGCTTCCATCTCCTCTCGGCTTTGTCGCACCTGACCGGTGATATTGGCCATGGTCTCTTGTATATCATTACATCGTTCTGTGACCTGGTTGCGTACTTTTCCGAATTCTTCTTGATTTTCCTTCCTCTGTTCTTCTACCTTCCTACGACTATGTTCTTCGATATTTGTGAACTTGATGTTCACCACTTCTTTAAACTCATTCACCTCCTTTTCGGTCTGGTTGCACTTTCCATCAATCTCTCGAATCTGTCGATTGACCATTATATTTTCTTCTTCCATCTTCTTATCCATCGCTTTTTTGTTAACCTTGATTTCCTTATTCATTTCTTCTCGCAACAGTTCCATTCTTTCGTCCAGTTTGTCCAAATTCTCCTGATTTACCTCCCTTAACTCTTCTCTTAGAATTTGATTGTCTTCTCTCAATTCTTCCAATTTCTCCCCCATCTTCTCTTCCAACTTCCTGTTATCTTCTTTCAACTCTTCCTTCAATTGTCGGTTGTTCTTCTCTATCTTCTTCCTGGTTTCATCTATTTTCTGATTGGTATTTTCAATTTTATTAATCAACTCTTCTTTAGTCGCCTTGAATTCTTCCTTGAACGATTGGTTGTCTTCCTTCAATTCTTCCATGTTCTTGTTCATCCCAGTCAACTCTTCTTTTGTGGATTGATTATCCTTCTTCAATTCTTCTAACTTTCCTCCCATCCTCTCTTCCATCTTCTTGCTGTTTTCTTCTATCTTCTTATTCAGGGACTGGTTGTCTTCCTTTAAATCTTCTAACTTCTTATTTGTTTCTTCCTTGCCGGATTTGATATCTTCTTTCAAAGACTGGCTATCTTCTTTCCTTTCCTTATTACTTTCGTCTATCTTCTTGTTATTATCCTCCATCTTGGACTCTAGGTTCTTATTAGTATCTCCAATAGCATCCATTTTCTTACTCATTGATTTGTTTTCTTCTTTTGTGGATTCCATTTGCTTACTTAACTGTAAGAACATTTCCATTATCCTATCCATTTTACTCTCTTCCGTTACTTTGGATATTTCTATATGTCTTTCCTGGACATTTACTTCCCCTGTTTGCGTGGGTATCTCCGGTTGTTCAGTCGGTTTGGACAACACCGATTGTAATACCTCTTCCACCTCTACTGGCGTTGCCTCTTTGTTGTCCATATCGACTTCTATTTCTTTTTCGGCCTCCGCCGCCCGTTTCTTAGATGTCGCACGTCGTTGCATTTCCCTTGAAATTCTCTGGCTTTGTAGCTGTTGCCTAGCTCCAACTAGTGATTGGGCAGAATGTATTGGCCTTCCAATCGCTAATTAAAGCCCCTAAAGTTGTGCGCCAATTTTGTAATAAATTAATTAATTGATGTGTGTGTTGATGATATAAGAGATTGTGAAGTATGAGACTCCGATGTAATCAAGCCCCACTGTTTGGGCTAGCCAATTTGTAATAATATTTAAATAAGTTGTAATGTAATATGTTTAATTGGTGTGTAATTGGTGTGGCTCTCGACGTCTTACTGGCCTGAAACACTTCCTTAAGTTTCCCAGCTGGTCGAGTCTCAATGGTAGCAAGACCGGTCGAGTAGCGTAATGTCGATGAAGTAATATATGTCCAGCTTCACCGAAAGTTTCAAAACAAAAATTATTGTTTTGAAGAAAATTTAAAAAAAATTATGTTTATAAAAAAAATAATTAAAAAAAAAAATTTTTTAATTTTATTAATTAATTAATTATGATCAATTAATTAATATAGGGCTGTGAAGTTTTAAAAAGTGTAATGCTCTTCTGAAAATTTTTATTAAAGTTTTGGTATATTTTAAATAAACTATCACCACTCATAAGATTGTCTTCAAACCAATCGATACTTGTTTATCTTTTTATTTTTTAGGTTATCTTCACTTATAGGTGGTAAAGTCCTTGTAGATTACCAATTAGAATTATATTATTGGTAATTAGTATTATTGAAGAAATAAAGAACTATTAAGTATTGAAAAGTATTAATGTTTTATTAATTAATGGCAATATTGACTCTTATCGATTAATATCGATTCTCAGGATATCGAAAAAATTACAAAGTATTATATAAAAATCGTACAGGGTTCTTTAAACAGCCAGTTATTATCAAAGTCAGAGAAATCGGGCCAATATTTAAAAAGTATAACGTTACATCAAATGAATAATTATTACTAAACACAAACATTGAATAATAATTTGAAAATTAAAATAATTGTTTTCACCAAACAGCTGTGTTGAAACAGGAGAAGGCACTGGGATCGTCAAAAGAAAGATGGCTGCCGTCAAGTTGATCAAAATGTCGCTCGTTCCTGCTGCATTCCAAATAATGTATTTTCTGGCAATATCCCTGTTCTTGTGTCTGCAAATCTCTTGTTAAATGTTGTGTAGTGACTGGTGTAGTGATTCTGGGTTGTATTTAGTATATCTGTGTAATTATAAGTCAAAACACTTTTCCCAATTCCGACACTAATTTGGTTAAGGTATTATACAGTTTTCTGGTGTTTTGTGGTGTTTTTCGGAGTAGAAATATATTGTTTAGTGTTAATTAGTGTTTCTTGATTGTTTTTGTCACAATGTATATGTTCTGGAAGGATTTTATAATTCACTCTCGACTTCACAGTAACGTACTGTTCGCCACTTAACTTTACCTTTGTAAGATAGGTTAGATCGTCACAAAACTCTCGTTTATGTTAACCGTTCGAATACCAATAATCAACTAACTGTTTCCTTCAGTTTCAATTAAACTCTTAGCCCATATAATATTATTCTTAACATTGTTCAAATATTTTTCATATCCTGTGCACACTTTAATATTTCACTATATAAATACCTAAACTTGGGTTATTTATCAATTTTGTTCACTAGATGTTATTTAAATTAATCTTTCAGTTCATTCAGCTTATTTTCAGATTAAATAATGCCGTTTTATAGTGTTTTCTGTCCAAAAAATAGTAATTTTACTTTCAGTTTGGTATACTCTGAAAAGTCAAAACATCAAAATTTACTTCCTGTCATTATATAAATTCAGCCATTTTATCAATTATATTTAATATTAATAATCCTATATTGTATTAAAGGGTTCATATTCCCTTATTTTCTGGTAATTAATTGAATTAGTTGTATTCTGAAACATTATTCAGGAATATATGACTCCCATGTCCAAATTTCTGAGTTTAGTCATTTTCATTTTTATTTATAATTCTGAATATATTTATTAAAATCTCTCTAAATGGTATGTGCAATTATATGGCATGATCTCAAGTTTATTTTGTCTAAACCCCTTTTGTTTATTCGCATTTAAATGATTAATTTCTCTGTTTTGATGAAGTTTGGTTTCCATTCTTTTGGCCTATGATTTTTTAGCAATTTTTCTTACAAAATATTTTACAAACAATATATGATGTGTGATACCCTCTCTGACTTTTACATATAGTATTATAAATTAAACATGTTTTCAAATTACACAAAAACAATTAGTATTGGTTACAATACAAATAATAGTTAAACAAAATAAAGAATATTTTTTTTAATAAATGGTTGTCTTCAAGTCAGACATTTTGCAACAATATCCTTATTTCTAAACATGGAAATATGGCTTACAAAAAAGGTTTTTTACTAACTAACATCTTAATTACTCTCTACTATTTACAAGTAGTAACTATTTTTATAGTTCGGATGTTAGTTGTATCAGACCCAAACAAATGGCCTTATATCTAAAACATTTTTAAACATTCTTTTACTATATACATAAAAACCTTATATTTATATTCTTATTTCTAACTATTATTATAAGTAGGATTCTACAGTTTTTATACCGTCTTTTATACATTGTCTTTGGGGAATTGTACCCTGTCATTAATAAATAAATAGTATGAATTGTTCAAAAGATATTATGAACTCTGTTTTTCTTTTTTCATGTAAAACAAAATGTTATTTTAAACAGATTCATGTCTTATGAACAACATATTGTCACAGTACACATTTCAAGTCATTGAAAAATGCATATTTCATTGCATCCAATGTTTGTGATTGCCAAGAATGAAACACAAGGTTCATTTTTTATAATACCCAAAACTATCACTGGTTCACTTTGCACTTATATATCATGTTAATGCTAAATGGTCGTATAGTCTTATTAACATAATAAATTGGTTAGCGTTTTTTCAATGGAGATTTGTTCCATGGGTACTATATTATTGTTTCATCTTAGTTCACAGGCAACTTTTACTTTATACACTTCTCTCTCTTAAATTTATATACATGTGGTTTTTATTTCGTTATACTTTTATTTTTAAATATTTATTTTAGGGATATAGGGATTTGGGTGTCTTTTATAAGAGCATGACATCTTCTTCAGGATGCTGCCTTCTTCTTCTTTCATCAGTCTTCTTTTCTCCTGCCTTCTGGGACTGGTATCTTCTCCATCTTCTTCTTGATGCCATCAGGTTTCTTGGGTTCTTCTCCATCTTCTTGATGATGCCATCAGGTTTCTTGGGATCTTCTCCATCTTCTTCTTTATTTCAGAAATACACAACCTGTATTGGTTGATCTTGGCTTATTTTAGGGTTTCTATTCTATTTATTCTCCCTCGTTGTGGGTTTGGTCATATTCTGTACTGCTTGGTTATTTACTTTTTTACCTTCCTGGGTTATACCTTGAAAACCTTTGGTTATGAGACTGGTCTTGGATGACTCATCACTAGTAACTCCTTTTATTTGAACTTGTATTTTCTTTATAATAATGATTTCTTTCCACAGTTGCTATGAATTAATCTATTTATATTAAACTTAATGCTTTCTTCCAAATTTAAATATTATAACTTCATTATTCTAATGATCAATTGCCATTCAATATTATGCATACATCTGTCATGTTACAGTGTGTGTGCACATAGTTAATCTTTCTATACAGTGGTGTTGATTTAATAATGTGTAAATATAGCAATTCATATATTCTGTATTTTTTTTTGTTTTACATATTTTTATTTGAACCCTTCGACGTTCACATAAAATCATGTGATGTGTACATTTTACTAACGAAGACGCATCTGTTCATGCTAAATGTGTGTGTGTGTGTGTGTGTGTGTGTGTGTGTGTGTGTGTGTGTGTGTGTGTGTGTGTGAGAGAGTTTGTTAAGCCGTTAACGTATGGATTTGTCATCTGTCATAGCACACACACAGGTAATTACATTATAAAGTAGGAATTTCTTCTGCCGTCTGCGAGCGAGCAAGAAAGAGAGTAGACACCTGTAAGTAGTTCATTGACAACAACACACATACATAGTTAATATTTGCCAAATATATATATTTCTAAAATCATATACAGACCTCCCTAACAAGATCAGAAGATTTGTATGAATTTCAACCACCGTTTTCATGTGTGTATAATTTTAATTTATTTCGCTATACACCACTGAACCTATGTGTGTAATTATTTTGTAAACTGCGTTGTTACCTGTGAAGGAACTGTTGTAGCAAACGTTAACACTAGAACGATTATATTATTATTATTACTCAGTGATATATACATACAATTTTAAACACTTCAAGGATTGGATTTCTACTCGAAACGGTAATCACACTGACTGCATTATAAAACTATTAATTAATTATTTAATACATTGAAAAATGAAGACAGCGTTTTGACAACGAGAGAGAGAGAGAGAGAGAGAGAGAGAGAGAGAGAGAGAGAGAGAGAGAGAGAGAGAGAGAGAGAGAGAGAGCTAAAATTATTTACTCATTACACCGACTACTCAATGTACACGGTAAGGGAGAGAGGAGAAGCGGAATGAAACCTAAGCCGTTAAAGAATGGATTTGTCATCTGTAACAGCACACACACACACACACACACACGCACGCACAGGTAAGTAGTTCATTGACAACAACACACATACATAGTTAATATTTGCCAACTATATATATTTCTAACAAGGATCAATCACACTGACTGCATTACAAAACTATTAATTAATTATTTAATACATTGAAAAATGAAGACGGCGTTTTGACAACGAGAGAGAGAGAGAGAGCTAAAATTATTTACTCATCACACCGACTACTCAATGTACACGGTAAGAGAGAGAGACAGGAGAAACGGTATGAAACCTTGCACAGTTGAAACGAGTGAGAGTGTGTGAGAGAGAGAGAGAGAGAGAGAGAGAGAGAGAGAGAGAGAGGACGTTACTATTTGTTGACACAGTTGAATGAGAGAGAGAGTGAGAGAGAGAGAGAGGGCGTTAATATTTGTCGAATAAATATAAACTTTCTAATTTCATATACATGCGCGCGGTATATGAAACAGAGAGAGAGAGACATACACAACAAGTGAGAGAGAGAGAGAGAGAGAGAGAGAGAGAGAGAGAGAGCGCGAGCTAAAATTATTTACTCAATGTACACAGTGAGAGAGAGAGAGAGAGAGAGAGAGAGAGAGAGAGAGAGAGAGAGAGAGAGAGAGAGAGAGAGAGAGAGAAAGAGAGAGAGAGGGAGAGGAGAAAACGGCTTGAACATAACGTTTGACAACAAGAGAGAGATAGTTTTACTTACATTCAAATGTGAGAGAGAGAGTAACAATTATGATCATATAGTTTGAATTTCCCACTACAGAAGAGAAAAAATGTTGGCAGATCTGCTCTATACACACACAATAATGTAAGATTGGTAACCCTGATCATATATTTTAATATATACACTATATAACACATATTTGAATTTCCCTCCCCCCGCCACAGAAAATGTTGACAACCCTGCTCATATAAAATATCTATACACTCTAATAATAATACAGAGGTTGGTACACCTGATCATATAGATTTAATATACATTATAACACACGACAAATTTGAACTCATGCAAAGGTTGGTACACCTGATCATATATTTTAATATACACTATAATGCATCGAGTTGGAACCACCCCCACCCACCACCACCCACTGATATGAAATAAAAAAAACCTCCCACCCACCACCACCCCCTGATATGCAAATCAGCTTTCTTAAAAAAATAAAAAATTATATTCACGGATGCTGGTGGTCCATTGAACCTCACCCCACCCCCTTGATATGCAAATCAATTTAATTAAAAAAATAAAAAACCAAATAAAAAAATAAAAAAATTTATTCGCGGTGCTGTGGTCCATTGGGATGCTGTGGGTCCAGCGGTGGCGGCGTCATCTCTTAGATCATGTTTTTTAGTGTTTTTTATTGTTTTTTAAGAAAGGCGGCATTCCTTTGTGGCTCAGAACTCTCAGTTTCCCTACTATGATGAAAAACGTACTTTAAGACAGTGATGTGATGGAAGGAAACAAACAAACAAACAAACAAACAAAAACAGAACAACTTCACATTTCTGCATTACTCTACAACAAACCTATAATTATTCTTAATAAAACTTAGAAAGTTTTTGTATCTATACTTGGTATACGCATTGGCCTACTGCAGAACCGCACTTTAACTATATTGATGTAGGCTCCCCGTATAAAACAATGCTGATACTTGATAACAATAAACTTTATTTTAATCACTGTTGTTACAGACGCTACTACCTAGAAAATTCAGTCTCTGTAGTACCATACACAAAGCATACCATACATCCAATCGCAGAATGCCCCCTCCTCGACTTTACATAGGTGACACCCGACTCTCACGGTCTCCAGGTGTGACGTATTTAGGGCTTCACCTTAATTAACGTCTCACCTAGTGGACGCTTTCCGAGCGAGTAGCTTGCAAAACAAATACATCTATCAACTTTACGGTAACGCCATGACCCGCTGCCTCGAAAACTCATCGTTACCAGGTATATGATGTCGATGCTTAATGCTTACCTAAGCGCTCCCGGTACGGGGCTACTTCTCAAAATCCCATAAGAGGAAGTTCCAGACTTTCATGGACAAAGCATTACGCTGGGCCACCAAAATATTTCACTCCAACCAGACCAGCCCCTGGTCGACCTTATGGTGGATCTAGAGCCAGAGGGAAAAGCTCTTGGAGGGCTAATTTTAATGAAAATAATTAAATTTTTAACATGAAAATGCCAGAACTTTTCCAGCTAAAGTAGTGTTTAACCTTTTTTATTGACTGAGATTTCTGAAAAGAGTCCCGTAATAGGAGTCTCTTCCTATTAAGGAACCAAAACCACGACCTATGACCGTACGCAAGGAGTATAAGATGCTCCGGTAGTGATTAGGAAAGAAGCTCATATAAGACGAGATTCTACCTTCTTTAGCTCTATAACGTAATATTATTTATCGAATCAGTATATCCCGACACAATGCCTTGGTGTGATATATACAGATGAGCAGTCGATGTATCCACTGAAGAATGGATAAATAGTATCGCAATATGTGTTTATCATTTTATGTGTTTACATAAAATTTGGTTGATTTGAGAAGTTTCCTCGTGACTTCTACAAGATATTTAGCCTACATAGAATCCATTAGAAACTTTGTGCAGGGTCTTAAAATAGTGGTAAACAATAAATTGTTGTTACCGTATGTATCATTAGGCCTATAATAAGGACAAGAGACAATTTAACGATTTACGTTTGATTGCGAGTCTCATCGTCACCTTCAACTACACCAGTATCCTCCCTGAGCTGCAGAACTCGATCACTATTTTGAACGAAGTACATTTATTATTACATAAATTTCGATATTAGATAATTTTTAATTATGGGGAAAATTACAAAAAAAAAAAACAATTCCTCTATTTCTTCAGTAACAGTATAAACATTGTGTAGCGCACAATCATACAATAAACACTAATAAATTGAAAAATTTATCGCATTTGGGTTACAAATCCTTTTAATCTAATGCCTTGCTGGATTTTCACATTTTTTAAATCTTTTTTTGGGGATTCTGGGCACTCAGAATTTTACAGTTTCCAAATCTTATCACTACATTCAGATGTTAGTTAAAATTCTCTTTATTTTGATATAGGCTACACCACACGAATTATTCCGGTTTTGTCAAAATTGTCACTCACATTTTGGGCCTTGACGTCAACAAATTTTGAAATTTTCAAAATGAACACTATATTCAGAGTGTGGTTAAAATTTCCTTTAATTTTATACTCCACATGGGCTTTTGCGGTTTTCTCACATTTTTGCCTCCCCCCCCATTTTCTGGGGGATCGATCTCAAAAAGAGGATAAAGGTTCTGTAGGATAAAAGTATGGACTCGCATGCCACGTTTTACGAAAATCGGTAGATGCATTCTAAAGTAAAAATAGATTGATAGATAGACGGACAAATGCCAAAGGGTAGAGTTGAAACTGAGAACCCGCTTCTGAGTCATCTTCGTCAACTACAACTACTACTACTATTGTTACAACAAAAACACTTTTATCATCACCACAATCACCATCCCTAAACTGAAAAAGAATTCCTTAAGTGAATGATCATTGGAGAATGACTGGCAGAAGGGAGCATTCGCTCAGCATTGGACAGACTGTTGCTAATGATGATGATGATGATTATTATTATTATTATTATTATTATTATTCACACATAAACGAGATAAGCGAATTCTCAATTTAACTCGACAGTTTGTCATTTCTATCTACTGTTTAGAGGATGTCTCACGATAACGTTTGAATGCACCAACCGGTTTTCGCAGATCTTAGCACGTATGTCCCAAACATTTACCTCACATACCCCAATTGTTTTCGTCTTTACCCTCACCCAGAAATAGGGTTGCAAAAGGCAAAAATGTGAGGGAAATTAAAATTTTTTGAATTCACAAAAATTCACGTGTGCGAAAGAGTTGCACAATCAGAATTGCACAAATCCATACCGGGTATCAAATTGAAGATAATTTTAACTAGAATGTAAAAATAATGTTCAGTTTTTGAAATTTTCAAAATTTTATGACTCCACTGTCCGAAAAAGGATCAAAATTAGAACAAATTGTAAAAATCTGAGTCGTGTATGAGACTAACGGGAATAGTAGCTCAAATCCGAATGTAGCGTTTTTACTTCGAACATTTTTCAACTTTAGGGGCACTGCGGGGCAAAAATTGAAGTCAAAATTTAAAAAAAAAACTGTAAAACTCCATGTGGGACATCAAATTATAGGGAATTTTATAATAATTTTTGAAAATAAGAACGCGGTATCTTTCAAAATTTGACAAAATTAATATTTGTCAATTCTCCTTTCAAATTTTAGACTGCCTTCAAAAACGTTTATAAGGCATGTTTACAACAACCAAAATTTACATATTGTTATCAGTTATGTATATCTGTGAAAAGTATTAGATATGGGTCTATAGATGTCTATGTGTAGACCTATGTTTATGTATGGCCGCCTCCTCGCGGTGCCTCTCAGCTTACGCTAAGAATAGTACGAAGAACTTAACTCATATGTTTAAAACTTTTTAATTAATTAATTTTATTTTATCTAATAATAAATATATTTCGTAAAAAAATTAGCGAGCTCAATGAGCTTACTAGTTATTATTATTATTATTTTACAAATCAACTGCACGGAAGGAAATTTACGTTTATCCCTACAGTGATGATTTGAAAATTTTAGAGAATGCGTCTACATATTGTCACTTCTGTATTTTAACCAATGAACATTTATTAAAGCGTTTATTTCGTAATAACGTTCTCATAAAGGAAAATAGTCGTAAACGAATGTTATTTATTGTCAAACAGCGTTGGGGTTAAATTAATGTTAACATCTGTAGCAAGATGTCACAGTGAACTATTTGTTCCAGATGCGAAATGTTTGGGTAAGCTATATGCATAAATACATATGTATTCCCAGCGCAGGTGTGTTTGTAATTTATTGGATAACGTACCGTTGTTGGACGTCCATCACTTGCCAAGACATCAGCTCACTCCTCTGTGGCAACGTTCCGGAGTGGTTACAGCCCGCCTATTTAGTACAGTTAAGGATAACGTGACACCAGTGGGATCGGGGGAACCCTGAACCCCCACCCCCCGGTGTAAAGTATTTTCTTATTCGATTTCAAAGTATGTACTTTTTAAAGGACATTGTTATTTCAAAGTACCGTTTATTATTATGTAGGTTATATAATCACAGATTAGTTTCTTTATATTTAATTATTATCGCTATTCTCTCCGACTAAGTTACCTCCCCGCAAAATAAGGTGTAAAATCGCCATTAGGCTACGTGACACAGAATTTTATCGACCAGAGCGAATACAATAAGTTTCAAGAAACTAAGATTTACTAGCGGTTCCTGACTACCCCGATGTAAATAACCGCATTAAGAACGCGCTAGTCTCTGAAACCAAGATTTACTAAATTAACTTTTCGGTACCGCTCTTAGCGGTTCGCATTCGTTAGCCAGTAACTTTTCTAAAATTACACGGAAGTAACTCTAGAGTTATAATTAAAATATTATACGTCACTGTGCCATAAAGGTGTGAGTGGTTATATGAACGGGTGGTAGAGAGAGGCTGGTTCTCAGGTAGTGCGATTGCTCGAACAAAGGAGCCATAGGTCTTAGGGATGGAACGTTCCAGGTGGAACGGTTTTCGGAATGGTTTTTTGTTTGGAACGGTTCGGAACGGAACGAGAGTCTTGAGTTTCTCGTTCCACCTACTGGAACGAAAACAAACGAGATTTCACTTCAATCATTGGGTTCCGGTTTCACGTTCGTTCCACCACTGTCGGTCAACGAAAATTCTGATGTTAATTATTTTGTACTTTTCATTGTGTTGCTATCATATTGATATATTTATTTTACCTTCTTTTTTTATAAATTATATTACAATATTAGTACATTGACAGTTTATTTGTAATCAAATTTAAAAATTATTGAGGTTCCGAAAAAAAAAAAAAGTAAAGAAAAACATTTATTTTCACTTAACTAAAAATGAACTTTTTTCATGTGAAAACTTACTAATTTTATTGGACGCGTTTCGGCTTAGTATCCGCCTTCTTCAGCTTTGGGCAGTCTGTTACCAAAGCTGAAGAAGGCGGATACTAAGCCGAAACGCGTCCAATAAAATTAGTAAGTTTTCACATGAAAAAAGTTCATTTTTAGTTAAGTGTTAGTGCTGTGAAAGAAGAGATGAATAATCAAGACAATTTATTTTCATCTTCCTTGACTGAAGCTCAATGTTTAAAATTTAATAACATGTTTGTTCAATTTCATATTTTAGTTTGTTTGAGGAAAAAGTAACACTTAGAATTCCATTTTTGTATTCCAGAGAATAAAAAATGTATGCAACAATAATTAATCTATTTTTTTATTTATTACCTGCTGTATGCTATAGTTTAATGTACCTATTAGGTAATTTATCTAAAAATAAAAGGAGTGGTGTCTTGTGATAACATTAAAAAACAAAAGAAGAGGGGGAGGAGGTGTGAACGGCAACATTGAAAGTGAATCAGAAGAACGAGAATGGAACGGAACGAGAAATGGAACGGTTTTTCAGTCGGAACGGAACGATGGAACGCGTTCCTTTCAAAAGGTGGAACGACCCATCCCATAGGTGCACAGGTATATACTGGCCAACGGTTGTACAGTTGGAAAGGTAACTTTTGTAAAACACCCTGTGTTGAGTACAGGCAATTTCTTCTGTAAATATGCATTGTCTGGTTTCGTTACTGGCATGCATTGTGGTTGGTCTACAGAACAGGTAGAAACACGTTTCCTATTCATACATTGTAGACAATGCTTACGCACAGTTAAGCACTTATTATAATATTAATTTTATTTTTAGACAGAAGAAAATGTATTAACCAGATGGCACCAGTACATTGACCACTGTAAACCTTCTAATTAGTAACTTGGTTACATTGTGGTTATTTTTATAAAGGGCGAAACTATGTTTGAAAACCTTAAATTTATTTTCTCTTTTCGTAAAACGAATTGCAACGTTTTTTTTCTGGAAGGGGATTTTTCAAAAATAAAACGGACTATACTGGTCCAAAGCAACCCGTAATATGCCTATAACTGATTTTGTTTTCAGTTGTTATAAACTTAAAAAAAAATTTAGTGTTACGAAACCTATTGTCTACATCACATTGAATTACGCGCGCGCGCCCACACACGCCCCCCCATACACACACACACACACACACACACACACACACACACTCAAAACGCACTTTTAAGCTGTTTATTTTGTCAGCAAGGCAGGTGATTAGTTTTGTAAAATCCATAAAGTAGTGTAGGCCTACATTTAACTTTACTCTAAAACACGTAAACTTTATATTAATTAATTTGTGGACTCATTAGTACAGTGTCACGTGACAGACTGAATCAACTGATTTTATTCTCAGATCCTATCCGCTGGCAGTTCGTTAATCTTCCCCCAAAGGCAAGCCATCCTCAGTCTTGCTCGACCAACAATTTCTTACACTCTATGTTCACTATTGTTATCAGACTAAAAGAGATTGCAACTCAAATTACTATGTAGTGTTTTTACTTTGAAAATTTATTAACTTTAGGGGCACGACGGGTCAAAAATCTAAAACTCTGTGCGGCTCTAAATATATAAATTCGTAACTGTCTGACCTTAAAATCTATTAGTTACTTTCTACTACTATCACTTCCTAAGTAATGTACGTCAACTGACCGTCATATTTGTTTCCCCACATTTACTCTCAGATCAAAGTTTATATTTTCCTAGTTCAGCTCATTAATAATCTTCTTCACTAAATAACTACGTTTTCATTAAATAACCCGCAAATCTCTAGATCTGAAAGAGATATTTCGTTTATTTAAATCATTCTTGGTTCTAATTTAATGCGCGCTCCAATAATACTGAGACGTCTACGGCGGCAGGTTCTCTTCCTGGCATGTTTCTATCCGCCAAAATCTAAATCTACAACCACCGAAACGGAAATCAATTACACATCACGACCTTCCAAGCATTAACATCAGCACAATTCAAGAGATGTCTATTTCAGCTACAGGTCAATTGGTTAAAAACAAAAATATCAATTACAGCTGAAAACGATGACAGGTGTCAATGGTTAGACATTAGCTGACGAGTGATGTTGGGGAGTTGTTCTGTATTTCATTAAGTAACATGGTAATAAATTCCAAGAAAAGTGCAAATAAGAATGCTCAGGTATTTGTCTATCACGCAAGTGTACAGAATTCGACAACAGGAAAGTCCTTTGCATTCTAAGACTACTCGTGGATCAACGAACCAACTCCAACTTACCATTGGACTATTTTCTTTTAATACTGTGGAAGAATTAACATCGCAGTTAGGAGGATACAGTGATAGTAGTCGGAATTAATTCGTTTCTAAATTAGAAAAGTCTCTAATAATTTGGAACAGGTACACCTTTGAACGTAACATTGAGCTTTCTTTCCGAATCACTGTAGTGAAATAGTTGATGTGCATTACGTGGAAGCTAAACAAAACGAAACGTTGTGAATAAACTCAGTCACTCATTTATGTATGTAACACATTCATCGGGGGCATCACCAACATTGCGAACGTAAGAAGATTACACAGCACACTAGCAAGTTTATGGCACCATGAACCTCCTTTAATTCGAGGGTTAATTAAAGTGATTTTAATTGTGAGTTGGACGCGTAAATTTGTGAAATCTTTTCGTTACTTTATAATAGGCCATACGTAATTCAATCTTCCGGAAAAAAAGTTATTTTTCAAAAGAGAAATTCTTAATAAACCTTTTCTATTATGATAAGACAGGACATTCTCAGAAGCGTGCAGATAAACTCATCTGCGAATGATGTGTTAGAGTAGGAGACTACGTTTGACTGTGTGACAGCATGTTGATATGGACACTGCCCATTGTCACTTTTGCAGGATGATGCCCATTCGCTAGTGTTATTTTAACAAGACAGTCTATTAGTTAGTTTGATAACTGATGTTGAATATTCGTGGAATTATCTAATACGTCACCACTTTCTCGAGATCTATTTCTTACAAAATGATATTCAGAAAGTTACACCAAGTTACAAAACTTAGTCTAAGAAAAAACTGCATTCAACCTAAATCGCAGCTGTATAATATTTTACAGCTTTACTAAAATAAAATAATTGTATTTCTTATTTCTTGTCTATTTTATTGGACATTTTCCGTGTAATACGCAGTTCCATAATGTTCACAAACACACAATCCGTATAGAACGCAACACACATTTTTGGAAAAATTTGTTTAATTCAGTATAGAATAACTAGAATCCACGTAACTTGAATAAATAGGTTCTATCGAAAGCAATCGTTTTGAATAGAAACGTTACTGAATATTTTTGACCAAGTTAGCCGTGTAATCTTTTTTAACGCTATTATAAAATGTTTAAGGGAAGCCAGGTCGTGATTTAGTACAGTAAGACAAGTTTTACACTTAAATAAAAATATTAACAGAAATAACACTGTTGGACACCACTATAGAAAAAATTATTCCGATTAGCCAAGCTTCACAGCTCATCATCACATCGAAGAAATGATTTTCCCGATCTGATGATGATTGGTAATCGGAATACAGTACTTTTTTCTACAGTGGTGTGCAGTAGTGTTATTTTTGTTTGTGATTATTACCACTAACACAACTTTATTAATTAAAAAATGTAAGACTGTTTGATATGAAATCATTGTTAACGGTTTTCCAAATACAAACAAATCAAAATTAATTTGTGTACAATTCAAGCGATTATTAGCAACGATCTTCAGTACGGATATCCCGCGACCAAAGAATGTGAATACGAAAATTAGCTAGTTACAAAATTTTTGTACATGGACCAGTCCGGGAAGACCAAGTATTATAAACAGAAGTCTATGAATTGTGGATATACTGTATACACTTTTAAGTATTCCATATAGTAGAGATTTTCGTTTCTATAAAAGGGAATTGTATTAAAATTCATTTTTCACAGTAAGAAGATCTTAGTTGAAACTGTCAGTGCAAAATATCTAGCATATTAACATCCCCCGTCCGTATGTTTTCACAGAGACAAATTTATTTAATTTCACAGGTCTTATTTTTATTGTATTAATTTTTGGAAGACTGGACAAAGTTTGGAAGAACACACGCTTGAATTAGTTTTAACAGAATTTTGTTGCAAGCAGCTGTCATAGGTAGAGGTTAGGGAGGGGAAGAATTCTTTGGCCGTAACAGAAGTGAGCAGGTTTACAGAAAGAAAGAAAGAAAGAGAGTGAGAGAGTGGCAGCGTGAGGGAGAGAAAAGGAGAACCGGTTTTGCTTTTGCCCCTCCACGAGATACCTGGGCATGATTGGCGGTCGGTTCTTTCTCTTGTACCTATACTCTGGACTGGAGTGGGGACTGTAACTCAACCATAGTTTCTCAACACTCGCCCGTTTCCTTGATTAGTGTCAACGTCTGGTCTTGTCTTTTGTGCTTTTTAGTGTCGTGCCATTCTTTGCTCGGACTTATTAATTTTGTAACTGGAAACTAAAGAATAGGCGACAAGGTAAGCCGCATAACTCGTACACACACTACTGTAAGCACGATGGAGTGAAAGAAGTCTGAATTTCTTCCCCCCGTTAATCAATAGAATCCCGTACTTAATGTGTGTAGGGTTGACTCAGGGTAGTTGGGTTTCGTCATGACGCGAGCACAAGCCGGAGCCGGTTCCGTGCGCCTCGTATTCTCAACAACGCCATTGTTTACGTTCAGGTAAAATGTCGGACGGATTTCTTGTTAACGCCAATAGTTGCTGCGTCCGTGAAGAAGACTGCTTCTGCTCTGCCTCCAGGTAATTTTTGGTTTAACGTAAATCCAGTATTTAGTTCGTCATTTTTTACGTAAGTTCTTCATTGTTATCGTCTCCTACTTTAAGTATCTATTGATTCGATTCCAAAAGAAATAATTCAATCAGGATAACCTCACTGCTTAACTGCACATAATTTAAAGTAAAACACAGTAATAGACTAACATACGTTTATACATAACAATGTAAAATATGTTACATTGGACAAATGCACGCGTAGGCCTGCTCCAAGCGGCAACACCAGTTCCATTATGTAATGCGGTATTATATTTTTGGCCGTCACTTTTAGAAGGCCGTTAAGAGTTATATAAAAAAAGAGAGAACCAGCAACTTCTTACAGTGGTTATGTAATTGGAGAACACGTTTCACTGTCAATGTTTCTGTACTGCGAGACCCGTTTTCATGTTTATATAATTACACATGCTGGTTAAAAAGCTAGCTGTTGAAATGTGTTTCAAGGTTTTGTTGTGGACAGTTTTGTGTATACTGAAACTACGATTTTCCCGGATTTTACTCCTGATTCTGTTTATAACGATCGAAGTTGTGTGTTATAAATATTATACCAATTTACCAACTAAAAATAATGATAATATTATGTGTGCTTCTTATCCGGTAAAGGCATTAATAATAAACAGCGCTGACCTGTATGTCGCTCAGCCGTGAAGAGCTTTTATTATTTTTTCATTTGTATTTTAATTGTTTTTAGCGTGAGTCTCACAGTTACGGGATTAATCAAATAACGTATGATTTTTCAGTATGAGAACAGACGTTTGCCCACTTGCACGTGCTCGTAAGCATGTATATTCCAACCCCAGCGCTTCTGTACACGATATTTTCCAGTACACTGCCACATGTATAGTCACGTGTAATTATGCATCCCCGAACCAGACGCATTTTGTATTTCCGGCCGTGGAGTTTGATGTTCGTTCGTGTAGCCTTAACGACTTGTGGACCTAGCCGTTTCCTCTAACATTATGTTACTCTTTGTGTTCTGCTACATCATGTTTTCCTCACTTGAATCGTGAACGCACATGACAAAGCACCATGGATCTGTAGCTCATTGTGCAGTACGTTTTTAGAATATTTTACACAGCACTGGTGAGTTAGTTGTTATATTTTGCCACATTAAAATTGTGTTTGTTTAGTTAGTATACTTAATTTTAAATTACTGTTAAGTTTGTAGGACAATTATATCGAGTACTTTAGAGTGGACTAAAGTGTAATCATGTGGTTGTGTAAACGTTTTTTTGAGTAGGCCTTACATCTTGCTATTTTATAATGGTCATTAATAATTGCGTGCGTACGCGCTCCCGCTCGCGTGTGTGTAAATGTATCAGAAACTGTATTATGTGCATTCAATATTCCCTTGAGTTTTGAGACATTTATACATATAGGTAGCCTACATACCTGCGTGTAGTATCTAGATATTTCAAGACTCGCAGAAGTGTATTTAAAACGTTCGTAACACATTTGAAACACCTTAAATGATTTAGCCTTTAATTGGTATACCCTTTAATTTTTACAAAACATTCAGAGAAGTTAACATAATCTGAAGACTAGTACAGTATTACCACTAGTTGATTTTTGTTAGATGTAATTATCGTTTTTTTAGTTTAATAACACGTCAGTATTTATTTAAATGTAATCGATCAATTACATTGACTCGATAAATATAAACAGTACGTAAATATTAAAAAAAAATATAAGAATTTTGGGAAATTGTGCAGGCCTAAACACGTGTCATGAGTTAATGAAATACGTGTGTCGTAAAATTACCAAACGTTACGGTATTAAGCGACGGGTCACAAAGTTACCGATTATTTTACTATTTTTCTACCTTTTTACTTTACTTTTTTACATTTTACGTATTTTACTTTTCGTAAACTCTGGCGCAAATGTCTGTTTTATAATACTTAGAGCCAGTTGAATTTGTAATAAAACTGACAGGTTTGCCTACCTGTTGAATAAGCAAAGCTTTGCCTGGCGAATACTATCTATACCGAATTTTGCCCTGCGTAAAACATGGCACGAATACAATGTACTTGTGAACGGGACGATTTTAAAGTTGGATTATGAGCATGTTTTTTTTTTAATTATTTTTGGTTATGTTGCTAATGGTTACGTGACTTCCAGATTCAGACGAACCGTACAAGGTTACGCCATAGTGTTCTTGTTGTGTACCCACTGAAATTAATATTACATTGTGGATGGAATAATTATAGTTATATGTCAGGAGGCAAAACTCATTAGGAGAAGGCGTTAAAATGTTTGTTTTGTCATTGTTCACCTACCTATGTGAGTTTGTGGAAGTTCAGTAATCATCTGGCTGTAAATTTATGAAGGAGTTAATCGTTGTGCTGAAGAGAATAATCGATTTTATGGAATAAATAGTTTATTTCATGCCATCCAAACGAATACCAGACTCGGATGTCTAATTCCAGAAAGAAAAAATTAGGAAAAATGAGTCTCAAACAGAAATAACACTGTTGTACACCAGTATATTTCCGATCTGATGATGAGCTGTGAAGCTTGAAAGCGCTATCGGAAAAATTTTTCTATAGTGGTGTGCAACAGTGTTATTTCTGTTTGTGATTTTACCCAGGGGTGCCCACAGGGGGGGGATCATAGCGCAAGTTACGCATTGAGAATCTTTGGGGGGGATTTTCGGGTGTATTTTAAGGATTTGGGGGGGTGATTTTTTCAAGAATAACATTTTAAATCCAACATTGATGGAAATTTTTACCGTGTTTGTGGAACAAACTAAGCTATTAGTAAAAAACTAAAGCAATTGCATATCTTTATGATTGTTTTAACGAACTGGCGGCATAAATGTCTACCAGTACAACTAGTAGTAAATTTTGTTTTGGAATTTGGAAAGCTGACCCTGACAGCCTGCAGCAACATCCTGTCAATGAGACTTTTGGGGGGGATTTGCGCATTGGGTCTTGGGGGGGGGGCACCCCTGATTGTACCCATTAACATAACTTTATTAACTAGAAAAATATATATGAGGACAGTAACTTTAGTTAAAGGACAAACAGTAGGACATGTGAAGCGAACCTGCAGAATCATTAATTTTGTTAAACTGTTCTTTTATTAGTTTATTATATGCTACGTTAATAGTGCTGCCGTGTTTTAACAGTAGAATAACAAAACGATAATGCAGACCATTTCAAGTTATTCGTCCTTCTAACGTGTTAAAAACGTCTTTCAATTTGTCACGGCCACTATAATTTTTTCAGATAATGTTTTAGTGGATGGTTAGTGAGGATCGGTCAATAATACAAACTTTAGCTATTTTGCGTCGACGTTTCGACAATATTTATTGTCATCTTCAGGACCTGTGTATGAAATACAATAGAAATATCAAACATAACGAAACAATTAAATATAATTAAAACAATTAAACATATAGTAAAGTATTATGTTGACTGCTGTAGATATAAACAATTTATGTACCAATCTAATATCCAATTGTTGATTACTCTGTGTTTAATTAATTAAAATATCATTACATTTAGTTATTTAAGTTATAATACTGTATAAATAAGTTCTCTCATACTATAATTTGCTCGTTTTCTTAAAGATAATTTGAAGATGTAAACAAACTATCATAAGTCTTCACATATAAAATGATACATACATACGTACGCACACACTCACACACACCAACACGTTCACCCAAATATTTAATTGTTTCGTTATGTTTGATATTTCTATTGTATTTCATACACAGGTCCTGAAGATGACAATAAATATTGTCGAAACGTCGACGCAAAATAGCTAAAATTTGTATTATTCATCGATCCTCACTAACCATCCACTAAAACATTCATTGATTGAGGGTCACTAAGAATTAAGGATTTTTTCAGATAATAATAACAGCTATTGTATGCTTTACGTTTTCAAACGAAATTACGCTGTTACACATCACTGTAGCATTATATAGTGGCGTGCAACAGCGTGTGATTTCTGTTTGTGATTATAACCACTAACTTAACTTTATTAATTAAACACTACAATTTTCACACAGAATCCAAAAGCACTTAACGTTTTAGTCTTTCATTGTTATAACGGAAATAAAGTTTTACATTTATTTTTGGCAGTTTATTTTAGTTTTGAGTACACATGGAACGTTTAACAGGTAAAAACAGTTTGAGAAAGTTCCAAGAAGGTCACATTATGATGGAGGGACTAGTGCCAGTATTGTTATACTAGGGATTAGGGCTGCCCTTGTAGTATGTAGGGCGTAGGGACAATAGTTTCCCGCCACAAATTTGGCGCCACATTCCCCCTTCTTGTGCGTGCATTTGCCATCTGCGCTTCAGTGTACAGTCCCAACAAATAACCTGCCTCACATTGTTCAACGTTCAGTCTGGGTCTGGCTTGGTTGCACGTTGCGTTAATGTGTAGTGAGTGCGTGTTTTAACCGGTGACCGTTTACACTTTGTTTTATTCTTTGTCATCAAGGTAAGATATGATTTCTGTGAATTATATTATTTCTTTTTAAGTGTATTTTCTGAACCTAAAGTGTAAACATTATTAAGTGTCAGGTTATGTAAGTTAATTGATGTCGTGAGTGCCGGTTATTGTTTGTCGACGCGGTGGTTATTAGTTTTCACTTAGGAACTACGAATTGTACAACATCGTTAATGACAAATCTGTTTGTTATTGATTAGTTAAATCATTTATTAAATTTTAAGTGGCTTGAAGAAGAGAAGTAATACGGTACCATAACTTGGTAAAATGTTTCATGTGTATTTCATTTCACATTACAGAAGTAGCCTACGGCGCGTTTGCACTTAAACATGGAAATAATGTTAAGTGTTACTTATGTTATAACTATGTAATAAACTTGTGTAAAGAATCAGTATAACCTGTACGAACGGACGACGTGTGTGTACAGCATGCCGGATAGACGGAACTTACAATGCGTTCACTGTAAGTAGGGATGGCAACGATATATCGATAGTTGAAATTTATCGATATATTTCTAAATATATCGATATATTTTTTATCGATATACGTTATTTATATATTTTTGGATTATATCGATACATGTCTAAAAACGCGATATATATCGTTTTTTTTGTTATTGATTTAAAAAATGTAAAACATTAAACTCACTTCTCTTAAAATGATGTTTTAATAAGGTTGTAACAAATTGTGTTTTAGTACTTCAACCCTCTAACGGTAAGGTGGACTTTTACGCATGCAAGGTAAGGTCTCGAAACGCCGCAAAGTTATTCTTCCTTGGATCTCTCGTAGTTTTGTCGTTAAATCGTAAGTTCTGGATTAGAAAAGAGAATCTTTTCTGTGACATTTAACAGCGAAATACAGCCGGTCCATAGATTACAGAAAACATATCATCAAGACATAAACCAGAGTTCTTCAAAACACCGCTCATATACAACAGCCCAATAAGAGCTCTTATCTCTATCAGGTTTGTGGGAGATGTAAACCACTGTACAGATTGGTATTTGATCTTCGATCTTTCTATTTCACTGTTAGTGTCAGGGGCGGTTCGTTCTTAGGGCGCTAAGGCGCGCGCCCCCCAGATTAAATCATCATTAAACAACCCATTATCACTACTTGTGGAAAGTCATTACATATTTCTTTAATAGTTCGGACAAGAAAATATTTTTGTATTAGATAATAGCAGAAATGTTTTCGGAACAGCATGCGTTACGGCACTCTGATAATCGCGCCCATTTCTCAATTCCCCCACTCTATCCAAAGTTGAACAAAGTTGTGTAAGCTTAAATACGGCATTTAGACGGTCGCTCGGCGCGCGGCGCGCCGGCTTCCGCGCCACGTTTAGCAGAACGTGGCCTGATTCACTCAGTACAACTAATCGCAGACTATTGATAATGATATGAGATTTGCTCTTTTTAGTGTTTATAGTTCCTCTGGCGTGGTTAATTGAGTATGGACATTTGTTTAGTTTTAGGTTTTGAGTTTGTGTGTGTTTTTAATAGCTTCACGAATAATTTAGGGAAATACTGTAGTGTCGAATTATTAGGTTTTGTTTTAACATTTAATCCAACATTTTAACATTTAGTGCAGGCCCTTAAAGCAATAACTTTTGCAAGATCAAAAAATTGAACTAAAGTCATTAGGTAGGCCAACTCCTGAATTCTGCATGACGCAAACAGAAAATAAGAAAAGTGGGAATCGTGTTTTCAGATGGCAACTGCTTTCAAAAGATGCATACCAAAAATATGACTGGATCTGGGTGGCTGCGACGTTCAGAAATCTTTGTTCTGTTTTCCATGTATTTTATTGTCTGCCAGAGACAATGGTGATCCAATAATGTTGGATGCAGCACTAGAATAGGGGATGCAAAAGAAGTACGTGACATCATTATAACTCACATAAAAGATAGATTTACTTACACGGGTCACCTAGAAGCAGCTTCAATGATGTCCAATGACTTATTTCCACTTTTTTCTACACACTTTCCGGAAGAAAAATTCAAGCTAGTGATTCGGCATTAACCTTTCTTACAAGAAAATAAACTCCGGAGTGAATTGGAACTATTATACAGACGGCATGATTAAAGGCGCAATAAAACTTCTTAACTTTATAGAAGAAAACAATCTTACGTCAGTTTTCAAAGAAGTGTTGATACTTCTGAAAATTGTCATAACTAACCCCATGACAACTGCCGAACCTGAGCGCTGCTTTTCGACTCTGAAAAGACTAAAGACTTTCTTGAGAAATACAATGAAAAACGATAGACTGAATGCCCTTGCGATGTTATCTATCAACAAGGAACTTGTTAAAGAAATGAAGGACTTTGATGCTAGAAAGTTCGTTAATTTAAAGGAAAGGCGAATGGACTTTGTATATAAGTAAATGGTCTGTTTAAAGTGTAGGTATCGTAAAAATAATATAATGTAAATATAATATATTACTTTTTTTGTGGAAACAGCATATATATTTTTGTGGACACTTTCGACAGTTTGTGGTTATGTTTATTAATAAAGCTGCTGACTCTCTACAAGAGATCACAATATTTGAGGCGAGATCAAATTTTTAAATAATCGTTGCATGCTGCACGTGTTACTATTCTTATTTTATTAATGAATTATGTGATCAAATATTGGCGATTTCCATTGTGCGTTAACTTCAATATTGATAAATAATTAAGAAGCCTAAAGGCCGCGCCCTCCAGCCTCTTAAGTCACGAGCCGCCACTGGTTAGTGTGAAGAACAATTTTTTCCAGCATCTCATCGGTTACAAATAAGGAAAACAATTGTACCTCATCAACGATCCCTCGAGCATCGCCTTTTGGTCCGGGCAGGTGTGTGATAACATTTAAAGATGAGGTTCGTGAAAATTTGGAGCGTACCGGTTTGTTCGTCCAGATGGTTTCTTCGTCTTTCCCAATTCAAAAATCCTGTCATCATCAGTGTTTTCATAGGCAGTGTTGCCAGGTCAATCAGTCCTCTTTTCCCCACATGGCTACTCAAAATTTCTCCACTTTGCTATCAAAATCCCCACTGCCACAAATGCGTGTGCTTTATGCAAAGTGTCACCACATTTTATAGAGTCTGAGAGTATTCTAAATGTTTAAACATTATTACAAGAATGACTTAAATATTAAAAACTTGTTTGAAGTACAATAAAAAAAAATCATCAGCACTGCTACAATCCTGTGTCCCTTCAGCTAAGTCGAACTCGTCATCTTCGTTATCGCTGTCTATAAGAATGTTATCTTCAGTCTCGGAAACTTTGTCAAAATCTTCTTCTTCTTCTTCTTCTTCTTCTTCTTCTTCTTCTTGCCTTTGAAACTCTGCTAATATTTTTTCAGCAGTGTACAATATTTTGTTACAAGCCATTATGCAAAAAATAAAAAATGAATAGAAAATCTAAATTCAATGAAAAAAGTCACAGTAATTAGAGTAAATTGTATTCTATTGTCCACTCAACGGTACTGTCTGGCTCTTACACGTGTTAAGTATTGCTATGATGCCAGAGCAATGTCAACCATATACTACGCTTTTTGTGAATCGTAACATGTACACAAAGTGTAGACATTCCAAAATATACGATTGTTGATGTCTAGGCTCGACTTTGGATAAACAATAGAGAAACTGGTTACAAAATTACAAAACAATGGCAAGTGTTGTGTTCATGTTTAGTCTACAAAACAAGACTAAACATTAGTTACAGTACTACGTATGTATAAAGTTCACAAGCCATGCATTCTTACGAAACTGCAAAAAATATATAGGAAGCGTTGAAAAATTTTAAAGCATTTTTGGTAAGGTCGGGTCGCATCCGACCCGAAAAGAGAAGTGCCCGGAAAAAACAAACACAGTGATCGAGGAACAATTACCTGGAAACTGGGGTTATTCCTATGCCTTCCCTATGAATGACTGAGAGGGTATCTTAGTGTTAAACCGTTTGGAGAAAAGTTAGAATGGAGAGATGTTCGGAACAATTGCGCATGGGTCGGATCCGACCCGCACCTTACCATTAGAGGGTTAATAATGAGATTAATTTATTACTATCTGCTATAAACAACGTCGGGATTTTTTGTCGTGCTCGTGCAACACTGCATTGCATTGGAATTGGACAGCAGTGCAGACTGAGAGCTTGCAGTCATTGGCTCATATATCGGTCTTACCGATATATCGTAATATATCGATATATTTCAAGCAATATATCTGATATATCGATATAGCTGTTACGATATATCGGAAGACCGATATATCGATATACCAGTCAATGTTGCCATCCCTAACTGTAAGTGGGGCGAGTGAATTCAAGGTTAGGTGTTGTGATATGCAATGTTGTACCCGTAACGGAGATACAGTATCTTTGTACCCGTACAACGTACGCTACGTCATACGACAGATTTCTTTTGTTAATTTAAACTAACTTGATACTATTTGAATAGAGAATAAAACCAACCGTAAACAATACGTACAGAACATTTCATACAGTAACTTAGAGAGAATGTTAGCCGTTACACCAGTTTTGTTTTCTTTATTCGCTACTGAGAAACTGCTTGTTCTGCTTTGTTCGTATCGGGCACTTTTATTACTTTTCCATGTTTCACCAGATTAACAGTTTTTAAACGAGGCGACGCAGGAATGCGCATGGTGATTACCTTACTCTTTGACTGAGCACGTGTTCTTTGAGGTACGCGAGCGCGGTAGAATAATTGAGCTATGAGGAACGATGCCAATGATGTTTTGACTGCTTATACTGCCGTTACATGGTATGTGACACTACATACAGGACAGGCGTAGGAATATGTTTGCTACTTCTTTGCAAGGTTAATAAGACATCGGCATTAACAGATTTCGAGAGCAGTTTCAAAAAGTCATGCGATTCCGATCGGTCATGCTTATATACGCGTATAGTATATCCAACGTGAACGTGTGTGTGTGTGTGTGTGTGTGTGTGTGTGTGTGTGTGTGTGTGTGTGTGTGTGTGTGTGTGTGTGTGTGACGTTTATTTAATTAAAATGTGTTTGTTGTTTGTACTTGTAATAATCGTAACTGTAGCATACAATCAACAAACTGTAGATTTTAGGCGACACGAGGAGCGGCTGCTGTACCAGACAATCTATTCTTCAGTTTGCTCACCAGCAAACCCTGGTTATAAATGGCGTTGTCAGATCGTCAGCAGCCTAATTACTTGTACATCCACCCCATCGAAAGTAATAATAGGGTTATACTGTAACGTGTAAACGAACATAGACCGCGGTTCACGTTGTTAGTATGTGTTCTTATAAGGATTAAGAATGTTATGGTAAGAGCGAAGCAACGAGGCCCAGGTACACAGTTTGTACCCCGACAGTCTGGTCTCGCACATCTGCCTTGTTTGTCATATCCGGAATATTATTCATTACTCACTTCCGGCCGTACTGTGGGGAAGCGTATACAAAGCGCTGCGTAGTGGTTGAAAGAAATAACTTTTTTTTTTAAAGATTTTACACAAATTTTTTTGTTCCATTGTGTAGTATTTATTTTTATTTTTGTAGACATTGTTGGCAGGTTTCTCCGCGTTTTTATTAGGAAACGTCACGGCCGATCACAGATTCGCAGAGCAGTATTTTTAATGACGTGTTTTAGAAACAATAAGACTCGTTATTTTGGTTCTGAAGCCTGTCTAGAGTACCCTTCGTATTTAGATTTTTCTTCTAATTTTTATACAAAAGCTAAGACAAAAGCTTCGATAAACTAGAAACAAATAGGCGTACATTACACTGAGACAAACATTTAAAATAATACATTTCTAATTACTATAGACAAGGCCTACCACTACGCAATATTGGTTATGTATATACAGGTAACCCAACCGGTAGGCCTACCTAAATATCCTGACCTTAATTTATCTTGTTCCCAGGCATCTAAAATTGAAGCAAGAAATAGAATTAAGCAGAATAACAACGCATAAATGTAACAAAGTTCTCGTTATGTTATTGTGTTACTCATATGGTTTTTGGTAATTCTGAACTTTGTTAGCCAATGCTGATATTGCTGTGAAATATTTTTTGTTCTATTCTTCTATTCTATTTACGAAGAAAAAAAATAAAATAAATACTCCCATAAGCGCCCATGTAAAGTGAATGAGCGCCATATTAACTGAGTAGTTACTGGGATTACCGCAGTGGAGCGACGGCTCACTAATGCACAGCGAATGACGAATTATGACGTCATTACGTGGATTACCAATCGCTGCAATTCATAAGTTTACGCGTCAAATAACACGTGTTTTTCTACTACTAAATAAAATTAAAAGTTAAAAAATCTTTTAATGTAATTTGTCACAGTTAATATGGCGTTCTTTGGCGTCTTATGGGAGTAATTAATTTATTTATTTTTTCGTAAATAGGTTCGACCACCGTTTAAAATTATTTTTCCCGTGTTTATATAACATAGAAGAATAGAACAAAAAATATTTCACCGCAATATCAGCATTGACTACAAATATGCACTCACACACACACACACACACACAAACACGCGCGCGCGCGCTCACATGAAATGCATGCATTACCATAATTATGAAAAGATGAACTCTTACCTTAATCCACTCCTCAATTATTTTGAGGAGAGTAGCGGAATCCCGGCGCTCAACCGGTATCAAAAAACACTTGCCAGAACCGCGTTCCACTCCCCCGAACACCCACTGTCCTTCAATGAACCTGCCACGATTATATTTCCGACGGCAAAATTTGGCTTCGTCGACTTCTACAGTCTTTCCAGGGCCCCCCAGCTTAGCTGAAGTGCGCTGGGTGCCGAAAATAAAAACTTCTCGACAAAAACTGTAGGTCGACGACGAGGACCCACACGAAGGACAATTTATTGACCCTTTAATAACCTCGTGGGAAATTAAAAAGTCAATAATCTCAGACTCAGTCATTCGAATCCATTCGTCTGACGTCCCACCGCACTGAATATCATGGCAGGCCATTTCAGGGTACATTTCAGTGTAAAATGTTAAATAATATATGGTATATTATAATAATAACCCTAAACAACAGAAATAATAATTAATAATAACACCACACAATAACACAAACGAAAACACTGAATTCACAAAATAATTAAATACACGATTACCGTAGCTTACAAGATGCATTACAACACGGAACTGAGAAGACAGTACTGTTGCCGCCGATTCTGGACACCCACACACATTACCAACCAATGAGATTGAGAATATGCAAAATTTTAAAATTAACGGTGTATAAACGCGCTTTTTTTTATATCTACCAATCAACATCAGCTTTGTAAAGCGGTTTTAATTAACTTTCCAGGTTTTTTGCATCAGACCTATGCCATTGGTTAATCGTTGTGACGTCGCCGCGGGGTTTTTCAAAATGTTTACTATCGATAGTTCAGTTGCGATTTTCATACTATCGATAACTACCACAAAGTTTTAGATAAATTAGTTTTAGAAAAGTATTAACAATGTTACTTTACACTGTGATTTTCAGCTTTTACTGTTTAAAAGAAAATAAGAGAGTTTATAGGTCTATCTCTCTTTGGGAATACTAGTTTAAAAAAGTTGAACAAAGTACGCGAGTCAAAGTCGAAAGACAAAGTACAAGCGAAGTTTGGCACTGAGGAGTTTTGTATCAAAATTACAATTTGGTAATAATTCTCACTAAATGCTTTGAAGGACTACCGTTTGACAAAGATTGCTTGACAAACACAAACTTGTACTTTGAGCATTACGCTCTGGTTATTTTTGATTGTCTCTGTTTCGGCTTCAGTTCGCCTCTTCAGCTAAGGAAGTTGTGATAGCAGTTTTCACTGCCGACCACTACCTTAGGACAGAGTGGAGACGGTAAAATTTTTTTGGTATACCATTTTTTGTTGTTGAGAATTTACCAAACTAACTTAAACTTTCACTAGGAGTAAACAAACCTGACATTGATTTAAAGAGTTTTCTGTTTTTGTTAAAGTAGGTGGTTTTATGTATGTTTGTTCACTATATAATCAAACACTTTATAATCATTATAATAATAAATAATAATATGAATATGAGTTAAATTATTTTAACGTCACCTCGCCTTTACCTAAGTGTTGAGGTTTTCACTTTCAGAATCTTCTGATAAGGTAAGTGAATAAAATATAGGGGTATATTATTCTTCTCTTTAATTATTTTTACTTATTTACCAATTATTTTTATTTATTATTCATCCCCAATTATTTGTAATATTACAAACATGTAAAAAGCATCGATGTTTTAATACCGATATTTTTTTTGTTTGTACTCTTCACGATGATAAACATCGATAGTTTTACATCGCGTCATAACAGATGTACTTCCTCTGCGTGAATATGTTCAAAAGTAAAAGGTTAGTGGTGGTATTGTGAATTGTGATGTTCGTGATCCAAAACTATAGTGAAACAATTCGAAAAATAGGTGGTATAGTATACAGTGATATCAGTGAAGCCATTATCGCAATATTTTTTGTGGACGTGGGTGACCAGGACTCGTGGGTGAGGTTACTAATAATAAACTCGCGGTGGGCTCAACGCAAAGCTTTAAACCGCTTTTGTGTTGTGTGATGTACACACGGTGACGTCACGCGTCTACAATAGCTGGACCTGTCATTTCTCAGTCAATATGGCGCTCATTCTCAATTGCATGCGTTCTTATGGGAGTATTTATTTTATTTTTTTTCTCCGTAAATAGGTTCGACCGCCGTTTAAAATTATTTTTCTCGTGTTTATATAACATAGAAGAATAGAACAAAAAATATTTCACAGCAATATCAGCATTGGCTAAGAAAGTTCAGAATTACCATCATTTATTATTAGGGTCCTCGCCCACTAGCCGAGAGTGATGGATTCTGATGTGGAAAACTAGATCTTCTCCACTGGCAGAGCAACACAACTAAGCTCCATCGCCGTCGGGCCGACAGAGAAACGAATGATTTCAGATCAAATTCACATCAACCCAGCTCATGACGAATTCTTCAACACAGTTCAACACCCTCGCCTTGTGTACATCATCTACCTTCAGATCACAGGTGGGATCACACTAATTACTTATTTAAACACAACTTAGAGACAGCAGTGGACACCCGTGATGTTAAAAAGAGACATTTTGTTAGACGAATTCGCCGCATGCGAATCAGTTATTCAGGTTCCTGATTGTTGACTTTATAATTCTTTAACAAGAATATACCAATTGCCGTCTAAAAAGGCGTGTTCACACCTCAATAGTTATAACTTAATTAAACAAGGTCTTGCACAGGCAAGTCTGGCTCTGCCATTATGCAGTGGGTTGTAATCGTACTACTCTAGTAGATTCTGTTTAAATGTAATTGATCATGGATAGGTAAATGGATCCTTAATGTAATTGTTAGAAAATATATGTGATGAATTGAGTAGTAATTCCAAGTTGTAATTAAAATTTGTGAAGGCATTTTATACGAGGGTAGGCTGAAAAGTAATGCACACATGCTTGTAGAACACGAACAAAATTACTTACAGAAGCGCACCTGGTGGCATTCAGGAGTAACATTCCACCTCCAAACGCATGCGCAGTTTGAAGGAGTTTTGTACAACAATACGCTTTAAGTAGCAGAAGTATGGAGACGTGTTTTAGTGCTATGTCAACGCGAGTTAAACAGCGTGCGGTTATCGAATTTTTAACTGCTGAAAATGTGATTCCTAATGAGATTCATCGTCGATTAAAGGCTGTTTATGGTGACGATGCTGTTGATAGGTCTACTGTGAATCGATGAGTAATAAAATTTCGTGGTTGCGAGTCTGGAAAAGCCGTAATTGATGACGAAAAATGCAGCAGACGTCCGATCACTGCCACAGACGATGAACATCGCAAACTCGTCGACGATTTGATTCAAAATGACCGGCGAATCACTCTAAAACACCTCCGACGTCGAGTTTGTCGGGTTAGAGGCAGCCTGGCGCCAATAATCTTGCAACATGACAACACTCGTCCACACACCTCGCGCGCAACCCAAGAGGCTCTGCGAAACCTGAAGTTTGAACCAATTCCACACCCTCCCTACTCCCCTGATCTCGCGCCTTACGATTTCTGTTTTTTCCCTCTACTCAAGAGAGACCTCAAGGGTAATCATTGCACCTCGGACGATGAGGTGAAGGCAGCTGTCGCGTCATGGATTCGAGAAAAGTCGGAAGAATATTTCAGTGACGGGATAAAAAAAACTTGTTACGCATTGGGAGAAATGTGTTAGACTTAAACGGCGACTATGTTGAAAAATAAATATATAATTTTGAAGCTAAGGAAATGTACTTTTATTTACTTTTTGCCCCATCTTGCTATTTCTTTTCATTCGTGTTCTACAAGCATGTGTGCATTACTTTTCAGCCTACCCTCGTACATGTACTGTTAGAAATGATTGTATCAGCTGAGGTAATGTTCATGCAAGACTTATCTTGTTCTTTAACGTAATGTTTTGTCTATATTGTACGAAGGGTGTATAACAACTTAATGATTTATTAATGCATGCATTTATGTATTTGTATATACAGTAGGACCTTGATAATTCGGCACGGTCGGGACCGAGAGCGTGCCGGATTATCAAATTTTACGGACTATCAAGGTGTTTATATTAAATATGATAAAGCAAGGGATAACGGTACAGTACATCTGTTACAGTGCAGTTACATAGATAAATTTATTATTTAAATTACATAAGACTATGTTCAATTACAACAGTAAATATTTTCTTAAAAATTAAACAATTAAAACAAAATCAATAATTTGTCCATGTTAGGGTGAGTGTTAGTGATTGTCCATGGAGGTTGATTGTCATACTTGAGGTTTGAAAAAAAAAAAGATCTTACATCAACTTGTCTTTTGTTGTTAGATCTTTTGTTTAAAAAGTCATTGTGGATTATATGAAGATTCATAACTTCAGCCATGTTGTAATGTTTATTTGTCTCCACAAATTTTGCAAAAGTGTGTATCACATCGGTTGCCTCACACCAAGTAACGTTATTTGATGCACTACCCTCTTCTTCCTCATCACTTTCCACTTCTTGAACTGTTTGAGGATTTAACACACTTTGAATGATCGTTTCATCATTTATCTCCTCCACAGTAGGTTCGTCCTTGTCAACATCTAGCCAGTCAAACACTTCATCAGACATTTTTGACAATGATGAACAGCCTTCTGCAGCATTTTTAACAGTCTCCAGCAACTGACTTTCAGGAACGTCTAGGTCATCTAGTTCATTATGTTCACTAAGGGGATTGTTCATCACAGCTGGCCATAACTTTCTCCATGCTTTTATTAACGTATCATTTTTTTACTTCCATATTCCTTAAGGAATGGAAGTATGGTGATGGCAAAAAAAATCGTGTTCGAGATTATTGCAGATTCTGATTCTACTACACTCAAAACATGAAAAAAAGTCGTTTTCCGAAAAGTGTCTGTGTGTCTGTCTGTGTGTCTGTCTGTCTGTGTGTCTGTCTGTCTGTAGATTTTTTTTCTATGGCAAACGATAACTGCCGCAAATTCAAACAGAATCAAATAATTTTTTGCATACAGCCCGGTTTTGCAGAGTTCTCGCGACCTATTGTTTTTGGTGAAGATCGGTTGAGGGAAAGGGGTAGTTTACCTGCAACGGTTTTTTTTTAGCAAGGGTAATTTTGTTTGTTTGGCAAACGATAACAGCCGCAAATTCAAACAGAATCAAATAATGTTTCGCATACAGCCCTGAATTGTAGAGTTCTCAAGACCTATTGTTTTTGGTGAAGATCGGTTAAGGGAAAGGGGTAGTTTACCTGTAACGTTTTATGTTTTAACAAGGGTATTTCCTATGGCAAACGATAACAGCCGCAAATTCAAACAGAATGAAAAGATTATTTGCATACAGCCCTAAATTGTAGAGTTCTCAATACCTTTTGTTTTTGGTGAAGATCGGTTAAGGGAAAGGGGTAGTTTACCTACAACGTTTTTTTAGCAAGGGTATTTTCTATGGCAAACGATAACAGCCGCAAATTCAAACAGAATCAAATAATTTTCTGCATACAGCCCTGATTTGTAGAGTACTCAAGACCTATTGTTTTTGGTGAAGATCGGTTGAGGGGAAGGGGTAGTTTACCAGCAACGTTTTTTATCATGCGTATTTTCTATGGCAAACGACAACTGCCGCAAATTCAAACAGAATCAAATAATTTTTTGCATACAGCCCTGATTTGTAGAGTACTCGCGACCTATTGTTTTTGGTGAAGATCGGTTGAGGGGAAGGGGTAGTTTACCAGCAACGCTTTTTTTTATCAAGGGAAATTTTTTTTTTTTGGCAAACGATAACAGCCGCAAATTCAAACAGAATCAAATAATGTTTCGCATACAGCCCTGAATTGTAGATTTCTCAAGACCTATTGTTTTTGGTGAAGATCGGTTGAGGGAAAGGGGTAGTTTACCTGCAACGTTTTTTTAACAAGGGTATTTTCTATGGCAAACGATAACAGCCGCAAATTCAAACAGAATCAAATAATGTTTTGCATACAGTCCTGATTTGTAGAGTACTCAAGACCTATTGTTTTTGGTGAAGATCGGTTAAGGGGAAGAGGTAGTTTACCTGCAACGTTTTTTTATCAAGCGTATTTTCTATGGCAAACGATAACAGCCGCAAATTCAAACAGAATCAAATAATTTTTTGCATACGTCCCTGAATTGTAGAGGTCTCAATGACTTTCGATTTTGGTGAAGATCGGTTAAGGGGAAGGGGTAGTTTACCTGCAACCTTATACGTTTTAACAAGAGTAAAGTACTTGAAAATTTATTTAAACTTTTTGAAACAATGGTAATTGTTAAAAATAAAATAATTTTGTTGCCAGGCAATAAAATTATAATTTTTTCATTTTAATGTAATATAATATTTTTCATTTAATACAGCAATAAAAAGGCAGGTAAGGCACAGCCTGGCTGTTTGGCTGAAAATGATTTTAAATATAAATCTTAGAATATGGAAGTCATGTATGGTTCTCCATACCGATATTACTTCTTGCCAAGCAACAGCAGCTGCAAAAATAGCATCTTTCATCTTAAAAGTTGATTGAAAGTCTTTTACACTACAGTCTGATTTTATGAGTTCTTGAATAAATGAAACCCTGTATTTGCACTTAAAGTTCTGAATTACTCCTTGATCCTTAGGCTGAATCAAAGGGGTAAAGTTTGGAGAGAGGTATTTCACTGTTATATTTGCTTACTTTAACTCACTAGCAGGAGGATGGGCTCTACAATTATCTACTAACAGAACAGCGTTTGTGTTTTCAGGCAAACCAAGTTTTTTGAAGTTTTGTTTAACTCCAGGAACAAACTGTTCAAAAAACCAATTTTTAAAGAGCTGAGTGTCCATCCAAAAGTAATTTTAAATTCATTTACAGCCTCATCAGCAGATTTAGACTCCCCTGAAAAATAGAATTTGCGTATCCCATGACGAGTTTTAAAGTTGTGCAACCAACCTCGTGAAAATGTACAGTCTCCTTCTTTTACGTTCAAATCACTGCTAAACTGTTTGGCTTTTTCAATTACCATTGAACCTGTTATAGATTTTCCTTCAGAACGTTTTGCTGAGAACCAGGTGTACAATGCATTATCCAACTGGTCAAGCTTAGGCTTTTTTAATGTTTGACAATTGTCAGTAGCTTTTTTTTTGTATCTGCTTGAGCCAAAAATTTTTGAAGTTTTTTAAATTTTTGTTTATATCAATATAAGGTTGAGGATCCAATATTAAATTCTTCCATAATTACGTTCCTGTTTTCTCCCTTTTCTAACCTATTTATAATGTCAAGTTTTTGTTAAATTGTCAAAGTCACATGTTTTATTTTATTAGAAGCACTGCAGTCTGGTTTTTGTGTTCAGAAAACATTGTGATCAAAATTGTGAAGCAACAACTTAAAACTGAACTCCACTGAACAAAAACAGAACAACGTAACTGTAGCGGAGTTCACTAATACTGTAACTCAAATACGGTACGGCACGCACTGTGTAAACACAAGAAGCAGACATTCACAACTAACCAATACGAAATGGTGCCAGTGACCCGTACAGTAGTCAGCTCACAAACTCTGCCGAGAGTTCCCAATTGTGTCAAGGACAACTGAGCATTTTCAAAGAAACACGATCACGCCAATAGCAGCACAGACGTTAAAAATGCATTCCAGTGTGGCTGAATATGCCAAATTACGTCATTCTACTGAAACATCTGAGAGACCACAAATGCCACCTGAATTAGCGTCAGCAATTTAGTCAAACATTGTGATATTTTCAAATCGGTTGTTGTTGATAAAAAGTGCCGGACTATCGAGGATTCCGGACTATCAAGTTCCGGATTATCAAGGCCTTACTGTATGTATATTTGATGATGTAACTAAATATTCAGAGCAACTAGTACTTAGAAATTTTTTATGTAGCTTGGTGATATATTGAAATAGCCAGAGCTACTGTGACATTATTATTTAATTGTATATCTCAATCATTTAAGGAGTTCTTTAACTTGATTTCACATACATACTTATGTATTTTGATGATGCTCTGAAGTGCTGTAACTTATTATCACACATGCAAAGACTTGGTTATTAAACACTAATAAAAATTGTTGATGTTGAAACCATCATTTTAATTGCAAGTTCTGTCACCATGGGTCCCGCACATTTTATCTTCCGTCTAGACATATCGTCTAGTTTTAAATTTTAAGTGACGCCCCTCAAAAAAAAAAAAAAATTTGGGGGGACGTTACAGAACTTGATAGTTGACAAGATACTTTTCCTTATTGCTGTTAGTTGTCAGTTACATAAACGTTGGGTCGTCTTTTTTCCGACCGCAACGTGTTACAATTGTAAGGCGATACAAATTATTTTAAAGCTAATTCGTGAATGTATAAATAATCTAGTTATATGTTTATATATGTTGTATGTAGTCGATCTGTAACCGGATCAAACGATCAAACGAAACGCGCGTGTGTGTGTGTGATGTATATCTAATTAATTCGTCGTGCCTTTCCGATTATGACGTAATGTACAAGTCAAGTCATTCCAGTCTTTTGCCATGAGATTAGTTGACATATTTTTCCTATGATATAGGCCTACAGCCATTGAACACTATTGTGTGTCGTAAACATTTATTTTTAATATCATTTTAATAAGCAGGACAAAGATAACATTTTAACCGCATCTAGTATTGTTAAGTTTTGGACACAATTGAGAAAGAAGGGAACGTTCGGTGTAGATGATGGAGCGCGGCCAAGACACGGGTGAAGCTTTCCTCGCTTTTGTAGCGAACGTCATCACAAACTGAACTAACTAAGTCATTTGGTGAGAGACATTTAAACCGATAGTGTGAAAATAAAAACCGTCATTTCAATTAGAACCTAAAGAAATGGAAAGATAACATTCAGGCAATATTTTTTTCATTTTATTTCGTTGTGAATGTATGAAGCGGCCTGCCTATAGGGCTGTACTCACTTTCCACTACGTTCTCTTCGTGCATAAAACATTGCAGTCTTTATTGCAGTCTATAACATTCAGTGTTATAAGTGATATAAAACACCAAGTACTGGATATTTACCCAACCCTCAACCGACAGCCCTGTTCTTACAACCCACAGCAATAACTAAACCCAGGCACAACGAGATATGATGGAACAATTCGCACACAACCATGTTTTGTTTTTGAAAAATTATGGGTTTCTCTTCTCTTCTATTAATTGGCGTTACAGCTCTTGGAGAGCCATGGTCTCCTGGAAAATCCGTCTCCAGTCGTCTCTATCCTCTGCACTCACTCTCCATCTTCTTACACCGAGCCTGCGGAGGTTGTCCTCAAGATCATCCACCTATTGTTTTCTGGGCCGACCACTTCTACTTCTTCCACCACGTCTCCCCCTAAAACTTTTCTTCAATGTGGATGTCTCTAACATTCTTTGGACATGCACTGCCTACCGGATTCTAGTCTTATTTATGTCGGTGACGATATCTGGTTCTCCATAGATCTGCATTTGTCCTTATTTTCCATGCTCTTTAGATGTTCACTGCACTAAATATCCTCCTGAGGACTTTTCTTTTCCACCTGCGCAATCATTCACTCTTCCTCTGTCACTGTCATTGTCCAAGTTTCGGACCCATACATGACAACTGGCTTAAGAACTGTTTTGTAGAGACGAATCTTGGTTGCTCTCCTTATGTTTTTACACTTAAATATTCCTTGTAACCTTTTGTCCTGTCCGTCACTGCTTATGCCAACATTTTTTTTTTAGCCTTGAATGCACTTTCTGGTGTAATCTTGAACCGGTTCAGTGATTTTTGGCGTATATCTGCAATAACTCAAAACGTTGACCTTGTATGTTCTTGAGAAGACGGAAAATTCAGGTAGAGTTCAGGTATATGTGGGGAATATGGTAAACTTGATATTATTAAGGTGTTATTTTTCACCACTTGAAAATGAATGGTCTTGTGAGCTGATCCGTCTTCGTGGTGCTATTTCTCTATTTCTATAAATATGTAGGCCTATGTTTCATTCAAATAGGTGCAAACAAACAATGTTCAAGTGTCCAAACAGTACGTTCACGTAGTCGCTTACTCCTTATTCATGATAAGACTTCATGGAGCACAGTTCCAGTATCTTCATTTAACCATAGTTATCTTCAGCTGATTCACGACCAACTTGGAAGCATGTGTGCCATTTATAAACCACTTGCTTATACAAACTATACTTACCAAAAAAAGGTTTTTGCAACATTTTCAGTATGTTAGACGGTTGCTCTTGTTATATACACAAAATATAACGCAAATTGTTTGATCTTGTAAAAAAAAAAGTCGCTTAATATAAAACAGACAACTTAGTCAGCTGTTAAATATAAGCCTAAATTGTGCATGCACTGTGGCTAAAAATGTAGGTGATTGGTACGTGTATCAATATGATTTAGAAACAGGTTATCAGGCAACATAGGAAATTAAAAAAATACACTAACTTTTTTTTGATCGAACATCGTACTTTATCAGGCGACGGATTAGGATAGGTGTCGAGGTGCTGAAAATGCAGATTAATGCCTGAAACATGTCTCATTTGCAGAAATTACACTATAGAAAAAAATTTCCGATTAGTGCTTTGAAGCTTCACAGCTCATTATTAGATCGGAAACATATATGTAGGCTACACGTTCTGGTGATGAGCTGTGCAGCTTGAAAGCATTCATTCATTTCATTCCTCTGGCGCTACAGCCCATGATGAGCCTTGGCCTCTCCGACAAGTAGCCTCCAAACACTTCGGTCTCCAGCCTCCGCCTCCAATCCTGATACCCATCCTCCTGAGGTCATCTGGTATGTCCTGTAGCCACCTTCTTCTAGGTCTTCCTTTCCTTATTTGCCCATCTATTGTCCCTCTAAGAATTGCTTTGGGCATTCTGTCGTCCTGCGTGCGCATCACATGTCCCAACCAGCTAATCCTCAAAGACTTGAAGAACGTCACTATGTCCTCGCCCTATCAATTCCTCCAATTCTCTTTTGTTCCGTATGCTCCACACAATGAAACTTGAAAGCTCTAATTGGAATTTTTTTTCTGTAGTGGTGTGCACTGTGCAAGTGTAATTTCTCAAATTCTGTTTGAGGCTTTCACGGCTGGCTTCAATGTTGCCCGGCCAGCCGAAGTTCTCATAACATTGTCATTTCTGATTGTGACTGTAGCCACTAACACAACTTTATTAATTAAATGTTTCATTTAAGTAATCACATTCAACCGTATACACATTTAAATAAATTAATGTTCATTCGTGTTGTGTACGGTGTTGAAGTCGTTCACTGCAAACGTATAAGGTAAGTTTACCGCCGCCGAATACTCGCATGTTTCGCGAACGCGATGATTGATAACGTCTATGACGTGTTGACATTAGCTGGCCGGGTGAGGGAAAGTGAAGTGATAGCGAGCACCCGTTTTTCTCATCGGCACTGATTATTGGTTATGTAGCGTCACGAAATTGGACAACTACCGTAGAGATTACGACGCTTTCGACATAAACCGGTCGTAGAGGCCGATCGTCTCGGCTATAACTTGGTTGATGCAAGTCGGGCGTATCGGATGGACAGAACGTAATTTAGATAATAAGATGATTTGGCTACGTGCAACGAAGAACATCCCGGAAGCGATGATAAGGAAGATGATGGGATAGAGGTCAGTGAGAGGCAGTTTGAGAAGACCAGAGTTAGGAGGACTATTTTAAAGTTTGGAGGTGCAAATCTGGAGAGGCGTGTTCGAATACAGGAAACAAGAGTGGAATGTGGTTAGGAATTTAGTAAAAAGAGTCATAAAAAAACATTTTTTTCTTTGTCTTCAGTTACCAGAAAAATAAAACATGGAAGGATACGCAGATGAAGTTTTATAAAACTGTGGCTGTCCCCACATTCCTGGATGCTAGTGAGACATGGACTTTTGGTAAAAGAGGACGTGCAGAGGATTCAGGCAGCCGAAATGAAATTTCTAAGAGGGACGCAAGATTATTCTCTCTTGGATCGGAGAAGGAACGAGGATATTAGACGCGATTTAAACATTGTATCATTGCACCAGAAGATTGAAGACCACAGAAGGAGGTGGTGCGAACACTTGGGCCGGATGCCTGATGTCCGTCTACCTGTGGCTGCCTTGGGTTATCATCCTACTGGGAAGAAGGATGTCGGTAGTCCAAGGAGGAGATGGGTTCTGAAACAGGTCTAAGGCCTAGTCCTTGGAGTGGTGATGATGATGACGATTTTTTCTTCACTTTCGAGTAGTGAAAATATAATCGCGTGACTGAGGTTAACGGACGTTAATGATTATTGCCTTTCACATGTTTGATTTAATTCTTTTGATTCCTTGGGGAACGTAGGGCATCGGCGAAGACCCTGTACCGAATGCGGTTTGTGGCTATAATTCTTACTTCCCTCCATTTCTAACCCGTAGACTCATTCTTCTGTGCGACGTTATGTCGTCCTTGGCTTCCTGTTTTGGCTTCCTATTAGATGCAGCAAGGCGAGTATCCGATTATTTCAGTTTGGAATTAAAACTATTTGAACAGCAGGCTATTGAACTTATAAATACAGTGAAACAAATTGTACATAATTCTGCACAGAATCTGCAGTAGTAAAGACTATGTAATGAAAGGGTGATTGGAGAAAAATCGTTGAAAGGCGCTAAAACCCATATTGATGGGTAACGCCAGTAGGAAAAGAAGTAACGATCTTTTCATGTTTCTTTTTTATACTTTGTTTTGTTTTGTGATGTCACGTTACTTCGTTTTCGTGTGTTTATGCTGTTTATACTACTTGTCATCACGTTTTAAATTAAACAAATGTTTCTAGATTTTGTTTTTCTATTTGCATTTAAAGAGTAAAGTTAAAATTTTTCTGTTTCCTCCATGTAAATTCACTGCAGCCTTTGCATCCAGTTTCGTAGCTTGCATTGTTTTAGAGTGTCACTGTTGTTGTATGCATTATTTATTTTTTAGTAGCAGTGGCGGCTCGTCCATAAGGTTTAATGGTTCAGTGAACCCCCCTAAATAATTTAAATTTGTTTAAGGATTTGTTGAGATAAATAACAAGATTTGTGAGATTAATCTTGTTGACTGAACAGTAATGGATTCGTGTTATAGGCGAATTGCTCACTACTATTACTTGAGGTTCAAAGTAGCTCTCAGCACCTCCTAGACTGTGTAGACAGGTTTGGAGGGGGAAATCAGTATCAGTATATGCAAAATTACATTGAACTGTCGCTATAGCTCGTGTTTAATGACAGACACGACGAAGGCCGAACCGCACTGACCGGGAATTTTAACATTTTCATAATACCGCCATTTGCCATTATTATGATTTTTATCACATGATTTGTCCGTTTGCCTTCAGTTTTGTGTCAGGTTTCTCCATTTCATTTAGAATGCAATGGAAATGTGTGCAGTAAAGTCTTAAAATCAAACAAAATAGCGAAGTAATTGTATTCCGAAAATAAAGTGTGTTTAATGTAGTCATTAAATAATTATACTTATTAACGTTAAGCTGATCGAAGCGTGTATAACCTTCAAAGTGTTTGCTGGTATTTTTGTGTGTTAAGTGTTCAGGTATTTCTTAATTTGTGTTCAGTTCATTGATTTGTTAAAATGAATAGTGTTCAATCTTGTTTAAAAACAAATTTTTCTTCTCTCTCTATTAAAGATAAATGCAAATTTAAAGAACTCGGTAGGCCGCTTCCTGTTTTAAATATTAAACAGAAATATATTTAACTATCCTTTTATTTTAACTATATATTTTTAGTATAATTTACAAACAGCATAAACACAACTTAATATTAGGCCCACTAAAAGTTATCAATAGTTATGTCTGCATGTTGCGACCCACCCCGTGTGTTATTTGGAATGGGATAATTGCTCTTATCTTAGTACAAAGATTCAGACATTGAACCCCAACTGTCAGAACCACGAGCCGCCATTGTTTAGTAGGCCTATATTTTTTTGTATGCTGTTTTGAATAGCGTATAAAAAACACCATACTTGTGTATTGAACAGATTTCTCAGTTTTTAAAAGTTAGGTAATTTTCTTAACGGTACTGTTTATAAAGTGAATGTTCTCCATTTCTTTACGCGTTTTATTTACTTGTTTGTCCTTAACAGTTACCCCGAGTTATTATCCCGTGATAGTGCTTAAATGTGCTGCTTTTATTTTGTATTGTATTTTCTTTTTTGTTTATAGTTTATGTATAGTACATTTTGTTTATTGTATTTTGTACTGAGTATCGGAAATTAAATTTAGTTGTTTGTTGATGCTTTGAAAAATCAATACCTGTTACCTTCTTTGCACTTGATAAACGTTGAAGGAGGTCAATTTTGGTACATCATGTGTTAGTGTTTGTTTGTAGTTAGGTTATAACTCACAATCATCGATCGATGTTCACAATAATAGTCCTAGTCCGTGACGATGTAAGGTAAGGTAGGGGGTACTACTGGATGAGTCACAACGCGGCTGTGACATATGACCCATCGTTTGTTAAATTGTGAAATTGTATCATCGCGAAAAATTGTGAAAGGAACAGGGAAAGTATTCGCTTTATTCACCGCGCTCTTTCGTTATTATATTCTCTAATTTAATTAGAATTATACAGGCATGACATCATTTGTATCAGCGTACAAAATAAATAGTTCTGTAGGTCTGTAGGCAAGGCCACTAACCAGTGGCGGCTCGTCCATAAGGGCTGCAGGGCTGCAGCCCTCCCAAAAATTTTCAAGGAAACCTAATTACCGTATTTAAATAACTTTTTATTTATGAAATTATGTATTCTTCAAAGATTCGCCAGTATAAGAAAAATATTTTTATATTCGCGTTCAGCCACAACTGGTGGTCATGTAAATTGATGTGCGGGCTGTGCCCCACTTAGACAAGTGTGCGTTGTATCTGCGCTTGAGGCACGTGGTGGGAGAACGCTTTGTTAACAAGCCAAACTTGGGCCGCGTTCAGTCCCATCAAGGCCTGCCGCCTCGGCGGCACCTACTCCCGCTGCGGCACCGGCACTTCTGCCTGCCCCAGCTCGTCCGGCGTCTACCGGGGCGCCCAGCTATGCGGCTGCAGCTGCTTCACAGCCTGCCGCACAGCCCGCGGCCCAGCAACCTAAACCTGCTGCGCCGTCCAAGAAACGTACAAAACCATCTCCCCCAGCTTCCTCGCAGCACACGCCCGCTGCACCACAGCCAGCATCTACTCCAGATGTCCGAGATCCTAGGCAGCCGAAACAAAAGGCCCCTGCCCAGAATGGCATCATGTTCCTGCACCCGGCGCCCAAGCCTCAGGCGGCACCGGCGTCTGCCGCGTCCTCGGACGTGACTTTCGCCGCCCGCGTGCATGCTTGGATCAACGCCTTGATCCCGCAAATTATCGCTGCCAAGGATGTCCAGTCCTTAATCGTTATCATTCTCACCTCCGTGACCTCGCTTCTCCCTCTCGATGGCTAGGCCCTTTCGGCTGGTGGCTTGGAACGCATGTGGCGTTCTATCTCGCCGTGCCGAATTGGCCGCCTTCGTCACCGAATATGACATAGACGTCATACTCCTTAGTGAAACCCACTTAACTCCCGCTCACTCTTTCCAGCTTCCGGCGTACACGACGTACCGCACAGACCGGCCTGGCCAGAACCGGCGTGTCGCATCTGGCGGCACTGCCATTCTGGTTCACAGGCGCATCGCCCACCGCCCCCTGCCGCCTCCGGCGACTCGTCGCTTGGAGGCGACGGCGGTTGCTCTCTGCATCGGGGATCGGGAGGTTCGACTGGTTTCAGTCTACCTCCCCCCTCGAGGTGGAACACCGCCCGACGAGAATGAATGGGACGCTCTCTTAGAAGACCCGTTACCTACCATCGCAGCCGGAGACTTTAATAGTAAGCATCCCCTCTGGAACAGCCGTGTCTCTAACCCTTATGGCCGCTCTCTGTACCAATACGTTCAACGTCATCCTCATGTGAACGCTCTTGGTCCTAGATCACCGACCTACATCCCCAATCACCGGGGACCTCCTGACGTCCTTGACATTGCTGTTGTCAAAGACTTGGCCTACCCTATCGCAATAGAAGCCGTGTCAGACCTCTCGTCTGATCACGACCCGGTATTACTCACTGTTCGGCCCACGCTGGACACACCTCTCCAGCCTCCCCATCGTTTAACGAGAGTCAACTGGCGATCGTTCCACGATGAACTGGGTCGAACAGTACCATCTGACCCCCAGGTCGACATCTCCAGCTCGGAGGATGTAGACCGCTTGGCCGACTATCTTCAAGAAGTCGTCACGTCCGCTATGGACAATCACACCTATGAAGTCCCTGCGCCCAACAGACGGTCGCAGTTACCTGAAGAGGTGATTCTGGCCATCCGCAACCGGCGCCAGCTCCGCCGGAGATGGCAACAAACCCGGGACCCTGCCGTCAAACGCAGGCTAAATGCCCAATCTGACCATGTCAAGCAGCTTCTGCTTGATGCCACTGCTCATCGATGGGACTCATATCTTGAGTCTCTGGAAGTCACGCCACAGTCCGTTTTCCGGGCTGCGCGCCGACTCACTGGCGAGAAAAGGACCCGCTACCCCCTACGATCACCGACCGGGATTGTGTACTCCGCGGCCGACAAAGCAGAAGTCTTTGCCGATACCATGGAGGAACAATTTACCGTTCATCGAGGCGTCTGTGACCCCGGCCACTCGGCAGCGGTCGCAGACTTCCTATCTGGATATTTTTCCCGCCCTCCCGCAGACCCGATCGACCCGTTCGACGAGGCTGAAGTTGAAACGGCCATTAGTCGACTGCGCCCCAAGAAGGCGCCTGGCGAGGACCGTATTGGTGCAGCGGCCCTACTCAATGCCCCAGCAAGTCTCGTTTCCCTCATCCACGTGCTGTTCAATGGATGTCTCCGGCTCCATTACTATCCCAGCCCTTGGAAACGAGCCAAAGTCATCATGCTACCTAAGGCTCGCAAGCTGCGTACTCTCCCGGAGAACCATCGACCCATCTCTCTTTTGCCAGTACTATCGAAGGTGTTCGAGCGCCTCCTGCATCGCCGAATTACTCCCCTGCTGGATAATTTCATCCGGCAGGAACAGTTCGGCTTCCGCAGGCAGCATTCGACCACTCTTCAACTTGTCCGAGTTGTCACGCAACTCACTGACGCCATCAACAGGAATCATCAAACTGTCGCCGTCCTTCTGGACGTGAGTAAGGCCTTCGACAAAGTCTGGCACGAAGGCCTTCTCTATAAACTAGCCACCTCCCCTCTCCCTGCCTCATTTGTACATCTGATGCGGTCGTATCTCTGCGACCGCAAATTTAGGATCTGCGTCGACGGGACGTACTCTTCTGTCCGCCCCGTCGCCGCTGGCGTTCCTCAAGGATCTGTCCTCGGCCCCGTTCTGTACCTAGTGTACACGAACGACCTGCCAGTATTGCCTGGAGTCACGCTCTCTCTCTATGCGGACGATGCGATGTACCACACCAGTTCTGCAAACCTTCGTTTTGCGACTGACGTGGCGCAGCGCCAGCTCGCATTACTTCCGGCCTGGCTAAGGAAATGGCGGGTGGCGATCAACACGGAGAAATCCGAGGCGATTGCCTTCTCCCGTCAGCTCACTTCCCGATGCCAGACCCTCTCCCTTGAGGGGAGTCCAATCGCTTGGCAACGTACTGTGAAGTACTTGGGCGTCACTCTTGATCGACGCCTAAGCTTCAGAGCTCACGTATCCACAGTGCTCCAGCGCGCCCGAGGCGTCAAAGCCAAACTCTACCCATTCCTATCGCCTCGAGGGCCACTGCCTGTGCGCACGAAGCTCTCGATTTATCTGCTCTTTTTACGAGCCGTCCTTATGTACGCAGCGCCTGCATTTTGGACCCAACTCGCCCCCGACGTCGTTAAACGCATGGAAGCCTTCCAAGCCCTTACCCTTCGCCTTATCTCCGGCTCTCCCTGGTATGTAAAAAATGATACTATCAGGCGAGGGCTGAAGATTCCGTCGCTCGATGGATTTGCGCGAACTCTTACGTTCAACCTCTTCCATCGAGCATCCATTTCAGACTTTCCCCACCTCCAACATCTTGATAACGATGATGGACCACCACCAGTCAAACGCCGCCGCCCTCGAGCTTTGCTCGACGACCCACCGTAATTTTAAAATAAATTGCCCTCTCACCATCTGTCCACGCGCCGACCAATCGGATCTCACCACCATCCTTCCAGTCAAATCCGGTCCGTTGCAGGCCGACAGATTGGTCGAGCGTTGTGCCGGCTTTAGGTGTGCCTAGCGCCACCTTCAGTCGGCAACTTCGCCCCTCCGATCTCTCGCCTGCCTCGGTATCGCCATAAGGCAGTCTACCGGACTCTTACCGGGCTGGCGGAAGTGTATCGACCCGTTGTGGGCGAACAGATCCCGCCAATCCGTGCTAAGCGTTCGCGTAGGCTTCCCTCTCAGGCCATTGGTGGATCGCGTCAGCGGTTCAGCCAATCACAGCCCATCTCCTTCACCTCCGCCAAAATAAAAAAGGGGGTACCTATCCTCGCTGCGACAAGTCTCGCTCCAAGCACTGCAGAAGCAACAGGCAGTCATCGGGCTCGCCCGGACGCTGCCGTCACTGGGGCACGCACTGTGCTGTGCCCTACTTCAACTTGGCAACTTGGCAACTTGGCGTTCAGTCCAGCTCGAGGCTGTCGAGAACTTGAATGTGTGCGTGCAAATATTTTGCTGACGGCGTGTTCCTTGTTTGTAGACTGTGCTAATTTATATTGTTTTAAAACATATGAGTAAAAATAAAAATAGTGTTTAAATTTGCAAAACATCAGTTTTTCATCATTATCGTTAGCAGAGAAGAATGAAATTAAGAATTTAGGTTGCGAGACTCCTGATTTATTAATTTCTCAGTCATCGTCAAGCATAAATCAGACTTATTGTAGGAAATTTAATGTGTCCATTTATTCCAAACATAAGTGGTTGTATGGCTGTCCTGAAAATAATGCACTATTTTGCTTTCCTTGCTTATTATTTGGAGGTGATGCAACTTGGACAAAGGTTGGAGTGAATGATTTAAAACTTTTAGGCGAGAAAGTAAAAAAACATGAAGATTCAGCAAAACATATGAAGAATGTAATTGATTTAAAAAACATATGAAGAATGTAATTGATTTAGCTATGTTAGGCAAAGTAAACATTGCACATCAGTTAAGTAACGCTTACAAACAACAAACAAACACAATGAAAAAGTGAGACAAAATCAAGAAATTCTCTTGAAAATTATTGACTGCGTCAAGTTTTGCAGAAAATTTGAGCTTCTGTTACGTGGTCACAATGAAACTTCGCAGTCATCGAATCCTGTTATATTTCGAGGATTGTTAGAATTTGCTGGAAAGTTAGACGAGTCTCTTAAAAGTCATTTTATGAAGTCAGCAGTGTTTAAGGGAACGTCTAAGACAATTCAGAACGAACTTCTAGACTGTATCCTTGAGGTGTGTCGTGATGAAATACGTGCTGAAATTAAACAATCTAAATTTTTATCAGTAATGTCGGATGATACATCAGATGTGTCGGGTCTTACGCAACAAGTTATTGTTTTTCGTTATGAACTGAGCGGAATTGTGCATGAACGATTCTGGGGATTTTTTAACCCAATAACCCAAAATGCTGAAGTGTTAGCAGAATCGATTTTAGAACAGGTAAATATAGTCCTGAGTGGTGACAGTGACAAACTTATAGCTCAGACTTACGACGGAGACCCCGTTTTTAGTGGCGAGAAGGGAGGTGCATAAAATAATTCAACAGTCACACAAATGTGCACATTTTGTCCATTGTTATGCGCATCAATTAAATTTAATTATAGAAAAGGCAGCATCACAAAACTCACAAGCTCATATTTTGTTCAGTAGTCTTGCCACTATACCTGCATTTTTTTTCAAAGTCACCCTCACGATTATTTATTCTAGACAGTATTTCTAAACGAATACCTCGAGTATCATACACAAGATGAAATTTTAAAAGCCGGTTAGTGAACACCGTTTTTGAAAACAAGGAAAGTCTAATAGTATGCTCTGAGAAACTTCAAATTGACCAAAATCATTCCACTGTGCAAGCGGCTGCAGGTATTCTCCGTATGCTGAATGACCAGGACTTCAACTTTTGGCTAGAATTTTCTCATCACATCATGTCTCATGTGGATATTTTATATAACCAGCTGCAGCATCATAATGCAAACTCCAGTAGAATCTATAATGCAGTAAATAAATTTCTTGAGGCAATCATGAATGAAAGAAATAAATAGACTTCCTTCTGTTACTGACCAACAAGAAGACGCTCCACTCATGAAGAAAAGGAAAACATTATCGCATAATCTTGTCTCTGCAAAGGAGGTGTGTGATATTATTTGTTATCAGGTAAAAGAGAGATTTTCTTTTAAAAACATATATCAACAGCGAAACTGTTAAATTTCTCCCTCTCCAAAGACAATATAAGTTCTTCACCTGAATTTCCTGAAACTATTGAAGCTTACCCTTTCTTGTGTAAAGAACGTTTGGAAACTGAACTATCTGTTTTGTACGAGAGGCAAGAATTCCGCAGTAATTCAGAGGTTATGAAAACTTACAAAATCATGTTGGATAGAGGAATTGCCGAGTCCTGCACAGAAGCGTTCACTCTGCTCCAAATAATTCTAACTACTCCCATGACTACTGAGCCCGAGAGGTGCTTCTCCACGTTGAAAAGAGTTAAGAGTTTCCTAAGAAGTACAATGACACAAGAGCATCTTGCTGCTTTATCAATGTTAAGCACAGAGAAAGAAATGATTGAAAATATTATTAATTTTAATGACAAAGTTATCAGTAAGTTTTCCAGTTGCAAAGAAAGGAGAATGGACTTCATGTTTAAATAAAATTGTGAAAGAAACAGCGATTTATTTCTGATTTTATTTAAGAACATAACTCACTATTATATTTTCATTTGAAAATTTTAATGTTTATAAGTTTAGTGTGTAAATTAAAAATTATAATTTGTTTGAATTTTAATGTGTAGGCCTTTAGTATTTGGAATTTAAATCACAATTAATCATAATCATAATTATCACCATCAGCAGCAGCAGCACCAAAGAGGATTGGACCAAAGTTTGGTCACAACTTCAGTTTCAATACAGGTAAAGACCTAGTAATAGTATATAAATTTCACTAATATAATATATAATATAATATCATATTATGATAATGGTAAATGTTGAAAGTTTAAAATTGTAGTGCAGCCCCACCAAACTAAAATCTTACCAGCTGCCACTGCCACTAACTGTGTGTGTGTGTGTGTGTGTGTGTGTGTGTGTGTGTGTTTCGGGTTAGAATAAAGATGTTGGCAACATTACAGAATAATAGGAAATTCAGCGAGATCGAGGAGGTAGTTGGCGTGGCAACGCCCGGATTTTGTCTACAATTAATTACCCAATTAAATCATTACTGCTGCCTGCTACGCAGTACTCCAAACAATACGGGACGAGATAATTATCTAAAAATTGTATTGGCGATTTTATTGTGGACTACGTTTGGTTCAACTGGTTCCTCCCTTCTTCTCCTCTCCCACATCTCCTTCATTCTTGATCGATGTATCTCCCTACTTTCGTCAGTCCAGATGGCACCTGTCCTCTTCTTGGTTTTTCCTGAAAAACTTGGCCATTTTGTAATTTATGTTTTTTAAGTCGAAAGCATCCATGAATGTCTTTTTGAGTAATCTGGAGTTCTTCTATGTCTTTTTCTGTTTCTTTGAACCACGTAGTGGTCATCTTGAGCTATGTGAAATAGTTAAAAAGCTTCCTTGTTAGTCTGTCAGGATTCATTCTTTGAACATGTCCGTAGAAAGTAATTCTTCTTTTTCTAATTGCTTATTATTACGATTTTATATGCTATTATTATTATTTTTTTTTATGATTATCGCGAGGAGTAACAGAAAACATGGTATCGTCCTTTGAATAGCGACTGAGGGTCATCTGTGTGTTTAGCATATTAAACGGAGCTCGTGTACAGTATTTCTATTTGTTGCAAGGTCATTGGAGATGCGGTGCCGTCTAAGCAAATGGAGATGCAGAGTAAATGTTAGTCTACATACCGTTTAGAGCAAAGTCCGTCGGGAAAACTTCTTAGGTGAAATAACCAATATAATACAGCATATACTACAATCAGAAGTTAAAGGAAAAGATTAAACGATTCGTTCAAGTCAGGACTGTCGGCAGAGAGCCCTTTACCTCTCCTCTCTAACCCGTAGGACAGAACCCTCGTAGTAAAATACAGCCCTCTAAAATGGCATTCTTAAAAGGATTTAAGAGGAGTTCTAAACTTGACCGTGTAAAGAATGATGCCATAAGAGAAGAGTTACAAGTTTTTAACTTGAATGGAAAATTAAAAGATTACAAACAGCTGTGGAAAGAACGCGTAGAAAGCATGTCAGGTTCGAGACCGACCAAACAAGTCTGGAAATAGAAACCTAGAGGACACAGGTGTGTGCGTAGACACAGGAACAAATGACTGCCAGGCAGCACTGTGCCTATGTGGTGTTGTGAACATGATGATGTTTACAAGTATATAGTAACTGTGTACGCTGTGATGGTGTAAATCAAGTAAAGGCCTCGGAAGTATGACCATAAGTGACCCTCTGTTGGACGCCCCAGACTTAGCTTATGACAATGTACGTACTATTTACAAGTGGAGAAAAATAATCTCGCTAGTAAGAAGCTTTCTTTCAAGTCTTAATTCCAACTAAGTGACCAGTTGAGCCACTGAGGATCATTGCGTCATCGAAACGTTTATGTGGGTGAAACCTTTGGCCTTACAAAAATATATAATGGCCTGTGTTAAACCGAAAGAAAAGAATTGTTATTAACGAGTAAAAATAGTTTAATTGTAATTGAGAGGAGTCTTAATAGGAACGCTACAATATATGTAATAGAATTTGGCAGCGACGGTAAGCCGAGACAGCTGTGTATATAACGTACACAGCTGTTCGTTTGACAAAGTCCATTCATTGAGCGCGGTTGCAAACAGGCTGTTCTGTTTCGTATCGAAACTTTAGCCGCGCTACGAGTTATAAAAGTAACAGGGAGTTAACTTTACAACGGTGTGTGTTTTTGCGTCTAGGCAGATTCTGGCTCAGAATGATCTGAACGATCATGTTTCTGAATGGTTGATATTGTTTCCAATCTTTTAATAAAACTGAATTAAACAATGATGATGATGATGATAATGAATCTAACTAAGGGCTGCGATGTCTACGGAGCACATTTCTGTGAACTATTTCGCTTTGTCCATATTTTGAGTTTGCCTTATATTATTCCAGTCACCGTTCGTTAACTCCGTTTGTTTTGTTGCACGTTTACGGTGTCAGGGTGTCGCCCCTTCCTCCCAAATGCAGTCTGATCCTCTCTAAGAAGAAGGTTCTTTTCTTATGTTGTTTATTTAAAGGTTTCGTTCCATATTACCCCCACATTAATGATCTAGTAATTTGTTTACCATGTGCTATAGCCTATATCTCAAGAACACGTGCCGTGTGTCGGTGATTTGCTAGTTCCAGTGAGTAGCAAACGAAGCGTGTACTGTGCGCAAGTACCAGTGACGATTCTAGTGGCAGTGGCAGGCAGTTGATGGCCCGTGTAATATGTCCATTAACTAATTGCATTTGTGCCTGTCACCTGTGAACGGTTACAAGCGTTTGTATTCGCTCTTCTCAACTCTTGATTGGAACTCTCCAGCTCTCGTCGACCGATACCGTAAATTAAGTGATACTCGAAATGCAGATAAATTTAATTACTTCGGATAATGCAGAGACCGTTTGTGAAGTCTATTTCAGACCAGATGGTGAAGAATTTGTATATAATTCGTGTTAGTTGTCGGAATGTTATGAAACATTATTGAATACTTTTATTATTATTTTTTAAATCCTTAAATTCGTAGTGACCGTCAATCAATGAATTTTTCTGGTGAAGGGTTTGTGAGGATCGGTCAAAAAGTATAACACAAATTTTAAATTATTTGTGTCGACGTTTCGACAATATTTATTGTCATCATCAGGACCTGTGTATGAATACAAAAGAAAATGTCAAATACAACACATCAATTATTTGAGTGAGCGGGTTTGTGTGTGTGTGTGTGTGTGTGTGTGTGTGTGTGTGTGTGTGTGTGTGTGTGTGTGTGTTGTACGCGTTTGCATGAGTATATGTGTATCTGTGTATATGTGAAGGAATTGAAAGAGTTTGTTTACATTATCAAAATTATTTAGATAGGTTTGATGAACGGTGGCCAAACTAGTGTTAGATTGTGCCCTCCGAGATGAAGTAGTGGACAATTTTTTGAAGACAAATAGTCGAAGAGCCGAAAGAAGTCGAGAAATGATCGAAGACTGGAAAACGGAGATATGGTTATTCAGATGTTTACGTACATCCAGTGGCGTACGCAGGGGGGGGACTCAGGGGGCTTAAGCCCCCCAACCCCAAAAATGTAATATGCACTTCCTTGATTTAGTTAGGCGTCGTTTAAAATTACAAAATTGAATATTTCGGCTAATTTGGACGGGGATATAAATACTAAGAAAATAAGTAGTTTATAATAACAATTATTATTTCAGTTATAATTTATAGTTCTTTGAGCGGTGTATTATGCTGAGTGTAACGTTCAGTAAGCTACCTGTTCTCTCTCTCTCTCTCTCTCTCTCTCTCTCTCTCTCTCTCTCTCTCTCTCTCTCTCTCATTTGATGACGCGCCACACGCACGTCAACCAATGACGTGCCACCGGCCACTACTACCAGTGAACTCTATGAATTTTTACTTAAGTATTAATGTTTTTATGAAACTAAATAAGTACATCAACCTTTTTCATAAAAATATTATTTAATATTTGAGTTAAATTCAGCACTTTTATTTAAATCGAAAATTTTAATAATGTTCCTAATTTCATATCTTGAATAATTCTGCTGTAATAATGTAAGTAAAAATTACTTTAATAACACTTTACATTTATACAAAATTTTTGGATAATTTTTTTACTTAAAAAGAAAAATAGAATCGTTATATCTATATTATTATAAAATAATTAATTTCTAGAAATAATAATATTTTATTTAAAATGTATCGTATTTTCCGAACGTATAAACATAACTAACCTACCTACCAAATCCTGCAAAACCTTCGAAGCATGAACGCATTCCACAGCGTGTCTGCAAAATTTCAAGTTTCCATGCGTGCCTGTAGGGTGCGAACAGAAATTCGCTGCACGAGCGCCACGGGTGATATTTAGCTTCTACAAGCTTATATTCGTCTATTTTCGGCAGTGATTGGCGAAACTTAAACCACTCGTACACACGTTGCTGTCGTCGTCCGCCATTGTCACGTTTATGTTTCTTTAGCAGTACGGTGTTTATTAAATCTGTCATTTTTGTAGGTTTATTAGTGATTATTTGATTGTTTGTTGCGTCAAAGATGGAGACTAATAAGTCCAAACTTGATGACAAGACAAAAGTATTAAAAAGGAAAGTCAGCACTTTGGATTTCTTTGTAACAAAAACTAAATTAGCGAAGTGTGATAGTGTAGCAGAAAGGCCTACATGTTCTTTGTCAACTTCTACATCGTCTCAGCAAGACACTTGTGTTAGTGAGGCTTGTGGCAATGGCGACAATGTTTCCGGGCTTGTTTCTGAATTCTCTGACAATAGTGAAACTATAAATCCTAGCTGTTCTGACACAAATGTTCTTTCACAAAACGAGTCTTCATTATTACGTAAAATTGCAGACATTAGTAATTTATTATTACAATATAAATCTCAAATTGATGGTAACCTGAAGTATGCCATCCTTTGTAAAAATTACACTGAAAATATAGCTGACCACAAAGTTCCTGTAAAAACAGAAGGTGCAATTATGCGATCATTCCAGTATTCTTGTTATCACATATCATTCACATAGAGCAAATGCTGGCCAGGAATTGGACGTGAAACAACACTACAAGCTAAATTTATATATTCCTTTTGTTGATCACTGCATTGTTAAGTTATAAACCCGTTTCGTACCTGTGTTTGATAAAATTTGTCATCTTCAATATTTGTACCTCATTTCATCATTAAGGCTACTACTCAAGAGATCAAGCAGTCTGCTGCCTCTGTCATGTACCCCGACATTTTTAAGATGTAACTTAAACTTGAGGCAGAAATATGGAAGCAAAAGTGGGTGGATGAAGCAGATATGAATGTTCCAGACGCAGCTTTTAGAAGTACTGTGTGTACTCCCAGTGACGTCAGCTGAGCCAGAACGCTCCTTCTCTACTCTGAGGCGGTTGAAGGCGTGGCTGAGGTCTACAATATCGGAGATAGGGCTTAATGGGCTAGCTTCGCTGAATATTCACAGGTAAATCGACATCTCTTCTGAAGATGGTGTTGAGCGGTTTGCCAATCAAGGAAATAGGAGAATGGACTTGGCTTTTTAAATTACAAAAGAATTCAGCTAATATGCACTTGTGTAATTTTTCATCAATAAAGTATTGGTAAAATAGTAGTATAACAGTAAGAATTTTAAGAGTTTAATGACAAACTGTTTTTTGTATTGACACAATCAGTTATTAGCAAGTCATTTTGAAATATATAGCTGTTAAGATACCAACGTTGCAAAACTTTATTCACAGTGCTACTGACATTAATGCATAATATTATAGTATAATTGAAGTAAAATGAATCTGTTGTTAAACATTACAATAAACATAAAAATCAATTAAAAATATTTACTTTTTGAAAGAAAAAGTATTGTTTTTAAAATTACTAATTAAAAAATATAATGAGACATAAGTCCCCCAATCACGAATAATACATTTTTTATAAAGAAAATGTGAAACCTACTAATGCCTACTAATAAATTTTAACCATTAACTGGTATATGTACTCTATCTTATACTATAAGTTGTAGAATAATACACTAATATATGGACTGCTAAGGTTCAAGCCCCCCCAGACTGATTGCTGCATACGCCACTGCGTACATCCCCTATTTGTCATCTGCTATGGAGTGTTTATCTACTCTGTTACACCGTTTCGACGGATGGTAGCGAAAAATGTTAGATTGTGTGAGGAAGAGTGTAAAATCTTGAAGAGAAATGATCAAGTGGTACAAGAAGACGAGAAGTGAAATAAGAAGACTTGAAAACAGAGGTTTGGTTATCCAGATGCCTACGTACATCCAGAGGCGTAACTGGGGGGGCCAAGGGGGCAGCCGCCCCGGGCGCCATAGCCAGGAGGGCGGCAAAGTGAGCATAGACTTGAAAAAATTGTTTTCAGTTTATAAAACTACAAACAACTTGTTTCTTTGATATGATTATTCTTTTCATAAAAGAAGCATAACATAATCAATATTTTTTGTGACTTTGTAGTGAGTTGTTGTGCTGGACAGGAGAACTAATAATCATACTGTATTAGCTTTGTATAGATAATCTGAATTGTTATTCGTATACATACGAATATATTACTTGCAAACGTATAAAAAAAACGTTACGTGAGCTACATATGTGCAATTCTTCCCGGTTCGACGCAGCTGGTGTGTTGATCATCAGTTATTGATTAGTATTTTGAGTGTGCGGTTTGTTTTTGGTTTGTGCGTCTTGTGGGTATATCTGTAAAACTTCACGTGTATGTCATCATACTAATACTATTATTGAAAATTGATTTTTTTTGTTTTATTTGAAACTGATATGAAACGAAGTAATCTCAGTGGCGCCCAGGTTCGGAAGAAGAGGAAAGAAAGATTAAGTGTTACAAGTTCCAAAGAGTTTATGAAGTCTTTTATTCAAGGAAAATCAAACCCTCAGTGTAAAAATGTTACAATTAACAAGGAATCAACTTGCAATCATAAAATGGATGTTGTTAGCGACGAGGCTGTTGATAATTACAGTAAAGTTAACGACGTGAATACTTTAAACTGTAAAAGTGTCAAAGTACAGATACAAGATTCACTTGGTTCTAGTACCCTAGATGATGTTTCATTGTGCACCCTTGAAATTACAGGCGAGGAAGGACAGAACATTACTAGCAACAATGTAGACCATGTTCCCAGTGGTGCTCTACAAGATATGGATGCTTGGCCAAGCAAGATATTGCTACGACAGCATAGAACAATCCAGGCGTTTATCGAATGCGCCAGAAAGATCTCGATGTAAGCGTGTGGTGTACGTGCTACTAAACGCATGTTGCGAGAATTTTCTCGCACTTTGCCAGCCTTCGCTCGGGCGCTCGGACTGTGTCAAGGCCGCAGCAATTACGTAGTTCGCGAGAGATAAGACGCAGTTTGGAAGCTTCTGGTGTGTGTGGCGTAACTATAAATACATCGCGTCGCGCCCTTAGTAGTTCAGTTCAATGCGAGATTTTTGACTGTGCGGTTCGAGAGTATTAGTGCGATATATTTACAGAGCGGTTCGAGTTATTACGGTGTACGTTCAAGTAGTTATTAGTGAAGTGTTGCGTTTTGTATTCGGACGGTATAATTGTAATACAGTTGAGTTTTAATATTAGTGGACATTTTATTGCGTACGAACAATTTCATTTGATTTGTTGTAGACACTGTGTTGTTAATTACGAACTGTTTTACTATAACAATTAAAGGTGTGATTAGTGACTTAATTGATGTCTTGTACTTATTTTGTTTCCACTGTACCTACGACGATCGAGTAGACCGTCGTAACAATATCTCAATCCTTCCGAGATATAATGGTTAGTAGAGGAACATGTCAGTTGCAGAACAAAGGCAGCCATTTTCCTGAAGACGAAGCTGGACGATCCTTAAACAAGTATTCGTTTGATAAAACTTTACAAAATGGCAAAAAAGGTAAATTGCACTTGGATGTGTTTTTCTCCAACTAAAGAATCTATATTTTACTTTTGCTGCACTTTATTTCCACACAAAAATATCAAAGAAGCCATTTCAATAGTGAAAATGGGTTTCCGTTGTGGCGAAAGTTAAATCCCCATATTCAGGATCACGAAAATAGTCCTGCTCATCACTCTGCGTTTTTGGAATTGAAGGAACTGAAACTTTCTTTAAACAAAGGAGGACTTATTGATGATCTACTTCAGGAACAAATGAGTAAAGCAGCTAAGACATGGAAAGAAATCCTCGAACGAGTCATTGCTACAGTAGAAACTCTTCCACAACAAAATCTGGCACTGAGAGGACAACGGTAGTCAATTACTAACAATCCAAATCCTGGAAACTTTCTAGCTTTGTTAAAACACTATGCTAAATATGACCCTGTCATGAGATCTCATTTGGATTCGGTCTCTCGTAAATCTGGGTGCATATTGTATTTTTGCCAACTATTCAAAATGAAATAAGAAGCCTGTTAGGAGAAAGAATGCGCAAATATATTATTACTGCATGTAAGAAAGTGAAGTACTTTAGTATTATATTTGAAACAACATCAGATACTGCACATGTAGAACAAATGTCTCAGATTATAAGATTTGTTGAAATTAAACGCAATTCTGTTGATATTGTAATATAATGACGTGATGTAACTAGACGGGTATACGTATCCGTTCAAGCCCCACGATGGAGTGCCTTGTTGTAATATGACGACGGATCCATCTCCGTATTATAAGCCACACGTGGTTGGCGTCATGTTGTAATAAGACGATTTTACGTGTATTTATAATTAGTTAATGAGGTTGAGGTCGAACCTAATTAAGTGCCTCAAACGTTGTTCGCCATTCTGTAAATAGACGAAGTCCGTCTCATTTAAATTATAGTATTATTAAATTATTGAATTATTAATTTCATATTGTTGTTAAGTGTTGTGAGCTCGATGTCGAATGGTTTCAGTTGACTCATCTGCTTGTTGCTGAGGTGATTCGAAAGTTGTGTCCCTTCACTGAAAATGACATAAGTATTACAGTTATCAAAATACTTACTAGTGATGGTTGGAGGCTAGTAATGTGTGAGTGCATTACTAGCGAGAATCATTCGATTCAAATTCTCGCCGCAGTCTCTAGCACCAACCAACCGTTGCTGTCGCTCACCTAAGCTGCAAGTCTTATTTATTTATAATAACAGTCAACTCTTTTATCATTCGTGAAATAATGCTTTATTATTGAACTCATCTTTAATAATTGTCAGTATACAATTATCTTATTCATTTGCTTTTAAAAAAGTTAATGTCAAGTATGGACTCTTTAAAAATAATTAAAATCTCAGGGTGGCCAGACTGCGTCTAATTATCGACTAGTCTGGATTTAAACAATTTTGTTACTTTACTTTATAAAAATAGCAGGTTCTTTTAGTCTGCAAGATACACTTTAACTAAAGAAATGCACTACTGTAATAATGAGTAGGCGGAGAATAAAAAAATATTATTTGATTCTTTAAAATAACATAAACTCTGAACGATTGTCCCGTTACTTGAATTGGAGGTTAAATAGGGTTCATCGTAACCTCACCTATTTGATTTTAATTGACTAATGATCTATTAAATGTGTTACTTATTTCATACAACACTGTTATAAATTGAAGTCCAGTGATATTTTCATTAATTATCTTCTGAGAGTGGATATAAACAATGAACAGGTAATTAAAAATTATCCACTACTAGGGTTAATTAGTATGTTACATTTAGTTATGGTCTTGCAATTAAACACAATATTATTCTTAAAATACTATATGCTCAGGGTTCATTTGATTCCCTCATTGACGATTCAATGTCGTTTACAAAAATATTACAATTGATTTTATTAACTAGGAAGTCAAAATTGTTAATGGTCAACGCTTTTGTTAATTGTTTATTCAATTGTTAAAATCCCTTTTCCATCAAAATAGGGTTAGATTTGATTTAACTTTGATTTAATTAAATTCGCTGATAGCGTTCTTTGCTTGTTTACTCATTTGAATAAAATAATAATCATTGGCACTGATACTTGCGTGTACCGTCGATCCACTTTTTATTTCTTATAAACTTTTTAAAACTGAATTAATTTTTATTAATTCCTTTCCACACACTGCCTATGCGCATGTACTTCGATTAAGAACACTGGTTAAAATGAACTGCACTTTCCCTCTTATCCGACCTAACCTCAGCCTGGAGTTTCGAGGTTATTATGCTTTATCAGCTGTCTGCTTATCAATTCAATGTTTCGTGGTCACTCTAACCCACGTGGAGTCTGTGTCGATGCTGGAGATGAACTGTTGTTGTTACCTGTGTCGGGATTCCGCACTTTATCGTTAATAATGGGCCCTGATTGGCTAATTGTCTTTATTTTTGTGAGCTCTCGGCAACATTCGGCAAAATAGATGCCCAAGTAAGCGTCAGTATGCTGGTGTCGAGATTATGATTCTCTGGTTACACGAGCACGCCCACGGGCTTGCAATTAAGGTCATTCACCTGACCATGAGATATCAGCTGATGACTGGTGGTAGATATGTAGTATATTCCTTCTAATTGATTTGTAGATTTTTTTTGGTAATCAATGTAATTAAATAATTTTGTTGTTTTTGGAATCGTTAAAAGAGATATTTTAGAAATTAAATTTTGTTGAAAAAAAAATTGTTAGTTTGAGTGAAATGCAGATTGTGGTCAATATATCTTGATTGTGTGGATGGATAATGTATTAATTGATTCGTAGGGTCCATATAATATGTTTTGTAAACAGATGTAGTGATAAGAACATTTATAATAGAAAGCAGTTGTTCATTTTATTTTGTTTATCCTGATTGTTAGTATCTAGATAAGAGTGGAGAAATATAAGAGATATAAAATAAATTCATTTGAAGGCTTTTGGAGTTTTAAGAATTATGATTAAAATCAATTAATTGAAGTAGATAATATGAATTATCTTAAAAGGGAATCTTTGATAAGGGATTTGGGTTTATTGCATTATCGAACAAAATTTACATAATTGAGTTGATTTGAACCGTAACGTACAGCCAATTAAATTGAAAAATGAAATTGAAAATAAAATATAAAAATTGTTGTAAATTTTAAATCAAGAAGTAAGGTGGAGAGGTTGTGTTTAAGAAATAACAATGAGTATGTGTAAGCACCCAGTATTTTGCTAAAGGCAACCCAGTATGTACAGTATGTAAGGGGAGACATATTGGTTGAGGATCTGGTATGGTATAAGGCCAGTTTTTGAGTTTTGGGTGGAATGGTACAAGGCCAGGTGGTACTGTGGTGAGTATCTGTCTGACTTTACTGTGTTGGGATCTCGCACAGAGAAGTCCAGTGATGTCGTTCAGGTGCTGCCATGGTCGCCGAGCTAGGGGGGTAGTTTACCCATGATGTGTAAAGTATTAAAGGGGGGTTGTTGTTGGCGCCATATCCTCACCAATCCTCTTAGGGGTTAGCAATGAGAGTTTTTCTGTTCCGGCAGAAAACCTCTCATTGGGGGGGGGTATTGTAACGGTACAGGCCTACAGGGCTTTGTAAGTTAAATCTTTTCAATATTATTTGCAACCAAATAGGTGTGGTGAATTGACTTTTGTGTCGAGACAGGTACGGCTCGGCCCAGGAATGTGAAATTGGTAACGAGGGGGCGCACGCGCCTCCACACGTTCACTCTGGCGGCAAACGTTCTCACGCTAACGGCACGAACAGGTACATACTTTCGCCCTGTGTGCGCAGAAAACTGTTGTTGCGTCCCAGCAAGTGAACCGCGCGGTTCTCAGTAAAAGGCCTGTGGGCCAAAACTTATTAAAACTTCCAAAATATGGACTAGAGAGTGATACAAATATAGGTAGAAGCAGTGCTAATTCAATGAAGTAATAATTTTGAACGCTGATTTTTTTTTTGGACAGAATACAGTGAGAGTTTAAAGTGAGAACGACACTAAATTTCTATTGTGAAAACTTTTTTGGACGAAACAGTAAACCATCAAAACGACAGAACCACAACATTTGGCGTCTGGGTCCACATTAAAGAAGTAGCCACACGTAAATCCATTTTAATTGATTATAACATTTTTTCTAAATGAGCTCATTAACATAAATGGGGTGTAATGGAATGAGTGTGTGTGTGAGCAAAAAGCTGGGTATTCTTTAATTAATTCGTTAATAATATAATCTAGATATAAGGAATAAAATATGTTAAAATTTGTTGTTGGCTAAAAGGGGCTTCACCTCAATATTGAATACAGTTTAATTTAAAAGTTGGAGAATTGAGTGAGAAGTCATAATTGTAGTTGATTAGAAAGAAAGGAGAACAAAGAATGTCACAACGTAAAATAATATAATATTAATACTTTATTTCACTTGATATATGAGTGTTAGAATAATCATTTCAAGTACCTAATTTCATTTTCTGTGCTGGTAAATTCGCTATACGAAATAGGGTTACACCACTAGACGATCTGGCCCGAGAGTTTACAAATTAAAGGTAAGTGGGAGTTTCTGATTATTTTATAATTATTTAATAAAAAAAAATAATAAAACACGACAAAGAATTCAATTATTCTGTCATTGAGAGCTACCTTTGATTGGAGTCTCTCTACCCTACAAAAAGCCGTCACTTTTATTCAGAGACAAAAGTAAAGTAAGTAAGTATATATTTATAGTAAAATATTACCTTATATTCGGTCCGCCGTGTGACTTCTCAATTTGAATTTACGTAATGCGTTTCAAGGCATATGCCTCATCATCAGACGAATGATGCATCATCACAAAAATGAATGATATATTTAGGTCATACGAGTTTGCTAAATTGTTTCATCTCATGCAGCGATAACTGCATATCTATCGTGTTAACCTGGATGATTGTTAAATTATCCACGTTCAGAAATAACTGTCCTCTATCTTTATACCAGACCTGCCTTCTTCCATTGTGGAATAACGTGATCAGTATTGGTATTAAATACGGTGGGCAATCAAGTAGTGTAGATAATGTAGTGTGAACGCTTCAGTTTGTTGTAATCGTCCTTGTTTTCCCACGTCAGTTGTTTATTATTATTGTTAGTTGACTTTGTGTTATTAGAAATTTAATTATTATAAAAAGGAGTGTCTGAGGCACCAACTTAATAAGTCCCCAGAACAAATGACTTGCCTATCGCTGGTAGTGGTGGGGCTGCCAACTCATTGCATCCAAGCCTGTAGAATGTTTCTGCTGTAGGCTCTTTTGCCCCTTCCACCATTAGGAATTGCTTCCTTCCCTGGTGTTAAGACCATTCACCAGGTTTTACCTAGTAACTCTAGATAAGGTGTATAACTGGGTGGATTGATTTTGCTGCAATCCCCAGGAGTTACTGCTTCTCTGCAGTTGATGTGGCTGATCTGTCCATTGCCAGTTTTGGCTTTCCATGTTTGTTTATTTTACCAACACACCCCACTCCTTTAGGAATGCCATGGGGGGATGCTCACTGAGGAATTAGCACATCCCTCATAGGAGTAGTATGACACTGACCTGACAACATGCACATATTTGAACTTTCTACTGTTTTAGTTTATAATTTATGACTTTCAAGCTACGGAGACCATTTACTCTGATAAATAACTTACAATAAACGTGTAATAATAACAACTGTTATTAAAAAAGCATTCAAAGTAGTTCTGTCTAAAGTATGTTTCAAGTAAATCTTATTTTTTTGAGTTAGTTGAATAAATATAAATGTATGATTAATCTTGATGTTATTCATTAAATTATTATTATTATTATTATTATGTTACAGGATGGATAAATCCAATAGTTCTGATACAGAAGTTGAGAAAAAAATTCTACGACAAGGTGGTATCAATTTATCAATTCAGTTAACTGAAGAAGAAACAGAATTCCGGAAGAAAAAAACGTATCCAGGTGGGTGTAATTACTTTGGAATGGTATTCAGAAACTGGTAATGCAATTCAAAAAGGGGATTGTTATCTTGTGATGAGACGGCTGTTACATCGTCTTCCTTGTTGTACTCAGAATATGTTTACATACACTTGTCTAACAATACCAATTAATATACCCTTCATTTTTTTTTGTAAATTAATGCACTTGATTTAATATTTATTTATTTAATCAAAAGTGCATATACTTAAGTGTTGTTAGGTCTTTCAAATCTTAAGTTCCTTAGTTTACATTACAAAATGAATTGTTTGTTAATTTTAAAAACGTACAAATCTCAGTCTACAAAATACAGTCAGTTCTAGCTCATTTTATTTTACCACCATCTTTGTTTCGCAAGTAATCTTTTGTCTTTCTCCCTACAATGTCCTACACTTTGTTTTTCAATGTTTGCCTTAGCCATACTCTCTTCCTTTTCATTCTTATCTTGGCCTGCCAGAGACCCTTTTTGTTTGTTATTGTTCAGTCTATGCAGCCACCTCTGTATGGGAAAACAACTTCTTTATCACTGATTTTGAATTACATTCTTTGTAGTTATTCCTCTCACATCTGAAATATGTCATTTCCAATTCTGCTTTTCAGGTCCTGATTATTGTCCTTCCTTATGTTACATCAATATTGCCCCATATTGGTCTTTATAGATTTAATTTTATATGATAGGAAACTTCTTTTTCTTGTGTGCAAAACTGTTGCTCAGTGCAGAGTAGGTTTTGTTTTTGTAATGGTTTTGTTGATTTTTACTCCTTACTCTCATGCATCTTGTATTGTTACCCCTTGAGAGTTCAAACTTGTATGCATGCTCTGTTTTATCTCCTTCTGTCTGTATGTTTAGTTCGTGTTTTTCATCTTGTGCAGCCCATAATTTCGTTTGTCTCTTGTTTTTGCTTATTCTTTGCCTCTCTAAAAAAATCCTTTCTATGCATCATCATCATCAGCCATGGCTCTACAGCCCTTGGTGGGTCTTGGGCTGCTCCAAGACTCAATTCCATTCCCCCCTGTTGGGTGCCCTGACTTTCCAATTTCTTATGTTTAGTTTTCTGAGGTCCTCCTCTATCTGGTTCCTTTTCCTACTACCCATTTGCTTCTGGTAGAAAATACGTTTTGTAGGCTGTCCTTCCTCCATTCTCTCTGTGTGTCCAATCCACCTTAGAATGTATATTTTGATTATCCTGACAATTTATGGCTCTTTTTATAAAGATGGTATAGTTCATAATTATAGCGTCTGTGCCACATTCTATTTTCTTGTACTTCTCTAAATATTGTTCTTAGAATCCTTCTTTCACAGCAACCTAGAAGTCATGTCTTTTTTTTTTTTTTTTTTTTGTAATGTTATTTTGTTGTGATATAGTTTATTTATTATTTATGTAATGTTATGTGTTGTTTTTAATTTTTTAAATATCTGACGAGATGTATATGCATCAAAATGTTTTGACCTAATTCATATTCCGATCTGATGATGACACCAAATGGTGTCGAAACTCAAGTTATCCTAAAAGGATTTTAAGAAACGTTGACAGAAGGTAATTAGCCTATTTTATAGTCTTAATCGTTTCTGGAGGCAAGAAAAATGTTTAAATTGAATGCCAGTCAGGTAAAAATTGCCTTTCAATATATGAATTTAAGGTTAAAACTACTAAAAACGGCACTAAATATTAGATATAACAAAACATGTTTAAGTTTGCAAATCGTGCCGAGTTATGTCCAGATAAAAATAACATCTAATTCTTATAGCGCTAAAAAAACTAAAGAAATGGCCACTAAATTATGGATTAAAAACGAAATAAAACAATTACATAGTAAAAAGAACTTCGTATTGTTTAAATTAGCAGCCATCCTTACTATTTCTTTTATGAATTTGCTAACTGCTATAATTTTTTATTGTTCGACTAAGCTTTTCGTCATTACTGAAGATGTCAGTAATGACGAAAAGCTTAGTCGAACAATAAAAAAATTATAGCAGTTAGCAAATTCATAAAAGAAATAAAAAGAACTTGCTCAATACGATGCTCATGAAAAAACATCTCGAAATTTTACAAAACTTACATGCCTCACAAGTCCACAATGTAACATATTTGATTGAAAGACAAATAAATAATACCATTATAAAGAAAAAGAAGACACAAAATAAAAAAATTCGTAACTTATTGAAAAAACAGAATGACACGCAAGAGAACAATATAATAAATCACCAGTTTTACCCTCGTATTGTTAATCTTACTGGAATACAGTTCAACAATGAAGAAACCAACTTATTGAATAAAGGCTTAAAATACAATCTTAAAAACAATAGTTCCAAGCAATCACTCTGTAATGAAATATTGAACGCTGAAACCGCAATAAATTTCATATCTGATGAAGAAACGAAAACAGTAATAAGACATGCAATTGATAATAAAATAAAAAAAGTTATAAAAGCCGAAAACATAAAGAATACAAAAACCATTTACCATAGCGAAACAAGGGTGTTTAACGAGATAAAGACGAAATTAATAGACCAATGACGAAATTAATCGTCACCAAAGCGGACAAAGGTCAAACTCTCGTAATTTTAACTTATGATGATTATAAAAATAAGATACTGGACTTCATTAAAAACAATAACATTATTGAGATTCATAGCGATCCCACTCTTACATTTAACAATAAAGTGAAATCAATATTGAATAAAACAAAATATGTCATAACAAACGATGAGAAAAAATACCTAAAAATGATAGACCCCAAGGCCCCTAGACTTAAGGGCCTTCCAAAAATGCATAAAAATAGTATGCCTGTCCGTCCTTTAGTTAATTTTATGTCTGCACCTTCATATAAAATTGCCAAAAAACTCGAAAAAATTTTTAGACAACACATAACGTTTAATAAAAATTATAGCTTGAAAAACAGTTTAGAACTGGTCGAACTTACAAAAACTATTACAATCGAGCCGAGACACACTCTCGCCTCATTCGACATAGTAAATCTATACACGAACATACCTATTACCGAAACGTTAGAAATAGCTAAACATTTATTACTATCTAAATCCACATTAAATTATGAAACAGTTGATGAGTTAATCAATTTGACAAAAGTAATATTAGAACAAAATTACTTTACTTTCGACAACAAATATTATTTACAACGGGATGTTTTAGCTATGGGGTCCCCATTGTCAGGCATCCTGGCTGAAATTTACCTAAATCATATTGAAACAAACGAAATTTTATCGACTAAAAACAAATATTATACAAAAATTTTATTTTACCGACGATATGTGGATGGCACAATAATGATTTACAATGGAATTGCAGACAATTAGAAATGCTTAAAAAATATATGAATACTATTACAAATAATTTACAATTCACATTAGAAACTGAAATGAATAATAAAATTAATTTTTTAGATTTAACTTTAACTAAAATAAATAATAAAATTAACTATAATATTTACAGAAAACCAACAATCACAGATCATGCTATTCACGCCTCATCGTATCACCCTATTTCACATAAAATGGCTTTTTTCAACTGTATGATTCATAGATTGCTGGCATTGCCCTTATCTACAGATGATTATAACAATGAACTAAACATTATCAAACACATAGCATTAGCCAATGGATACAAAAGTCATATAGTAGATAGATTAATTAATAAAAAACAAAATAAACCAATAAATATTGATGTATCCAAAGAAAAAGTAAACAAATACATTGCTATAGAATATGGTGAAAATCTATACCATATTTTAAAAAACCAATTAAAAAGTATAATATTACTTTGGCCTCAAAGGCAGGTAACAAACTTGAGAGAAAACTTACATTTACTAACAAAAATATACCCTCCGATATATTTGATGGTACTGGTGTATATAGACTTAATTGTTCTGATTGCACACAGTTCTATATAGGACAAACAGGTCGTTCTTTCAAATTACGCTATAAAGAACATATCCCAAGCTCCAAGTCAAATGTAACAAGATCTACATTTGCAGAACATTTGAGCTCATATAACCATAATATAAAGAGTATTAATGATAATTTAGATATCCTACATAAATGTAAAAAGTCACTAAAGCTGGACACCCTTGAAAGATTCGAGATATATAAAGCCATAAAGAAGGATGACAATCGTGTCCTAAATGAAAAAGCAATACATACCAATAATGTTTTATTTAATAGAATCGATCTTATAGAACGAGAAATTGGCTATATCAGATCGATAAAATTGAACCAAGGTCAAACCGGCATTGATTAGTCTTACCGTGGGGGCGTTCCTGTACAGGTTCGTTTGCGGCCGCGTTGTTTTTATATTCTATTGTTGTAATGTTATTTTGTTGTGATATAGTTTATTTATTATTTATGTAATGTTATGTGTTGTTTTTAATTTTTTTAATATCTGACGAGATGTATATGCATCAAAATGTTTTGACCTAATTCATATTCCGATCTGATGATGACACCAAATGGTGTCGAAACTCGAGTTATCCTAAAAGGATTTTAAGAAACGTTGACAGAAGGTAATTAGCCTATTTTATATACTAGAAGTCACTCGCTATTGTTTGTCATTGTCCAGGTTTCTGAAGCATATGTCAGCACTAGCCTGATAAGTGTTTTGTAAATTTTGCATTTTGTGCTTCTTGAAATGAAGCTAGATGTCAGGTGCTTTTTTTTTAAATCCATAATGTGTTTTATTTGCGAGATACATTCTTCTTCTTATTTCAGTGTTGATGTCGTTAGTGCTGTTTACCTGGGAGCCAAGATATATGAACACTTTTATTGCCTCTATATGTTTTTGTGCCTTTCTATTCATCGCAACTTAATGGTAAATGTTGTTCTCTACCATTTTCAGTGTGTCATCTACAAATGAACATGCCAGTACTTCTCATCTTTGCAGATATTTATAGTTGTCTTGTTTGTTCATCGTCTTCTTTCACTGCACTATACTTTATATAATATTGAAAACTTTCTCAAGTGAAACTTACTTGTCTGTTTTTTATGTACAACGCGTTTCGGCGTCGTGTTCGCCTTCTTCAGCTTTGTGACAGACTGCCAGTACCTAGTAACGTTTGTTGGTTGGAAGGTATAGTGGGGGTGGTGTATAGAGGAAGGGGATTAGCGCGGGGATCCGAATTATTGTTTGTTTTGTGTATAACTGTGTCGAAAATATATACAGGAAACTTACCACAACTGACATGGTTATACACAACACATCAAACCACCCAACACAACATAAACATGCAGCCTTCAACCATATGCTCCATAGACTAACCAAAATACCCTTAAGTAAACAAGATTATACTGACGAACTCAACACAATCAAATACATAGCAATGAAAAACGGTTACAACCCCAATTTAATAAACAAACTACACAAACGCATCAAAAACAAAAATAACAAAACACAAAATACCAATAACACACAACACAAGAAATACATCACACTCACATACCATAACTCCAGCACACACAAACTTGCCAACACATTCAGAAAAGACAATTACAAAATAGCATTCAGAACCTACAATACCATCAAAAAACACATCAACGATACAAACAAGGACATAGACAAATACAATAGAACAGGTGTCTACAAATTAAATTGTAATAACTGCAATAGTTTCTACATAGGCCAGACGGGAAGATCTTTTTCATCCCGTTACTCTGAACACTTAAAGGCCCTTTCCAACAACAATATACATTCTGCGTTTGCCACACACATACACACACATAACCATAGCTACACCAACATAGATACTAATCTTGAAATATTACACCTCTTACCGAAAGGGCGAAAACTCAACACAGCTGAACAGTATGAAATATACAAACACCACACAACACAACCAAACAACATATTAAACGACCAATTGCAATATAAATCACATACACTTTTCGACACAGTTATACACAAAACAAACAATAATTCGGATCCCCACGCCAATCCCCTTCCTCTATACACCACCCCCACTATACCTTCCAACCAACAAACGTTACTAGGTACTGGCAGTCTGTCGCAAAGCTGAAGAATGCGAACACGACGCCGAAACGCGTTCTACATAAAAAACAGACAAGTAAGTTTCACGTGAGAAAGTTTTCAATATTATATAAAGATATTTATAACCTACTCATACGCCCTTTTTACAGCAATTATAATAGATGATTATTTTGTCCATAAACATTGTGAAAAATGTAGGGTATAGCCCTTCATGTTCTCTCAAACTTCTCTGGTAACAGACGTTCAGATCTGTTAACATTGCTGTGATAACATAATTGACTGGATTTCTGTATACAGTGGATTCCGCTTTATCAGAACCAAATCAAGTTGGCCCAATTACGTGGATGGCCCTGTAAGTTTCTTAGCAAAAAAAAAGGAAGTCTGTCAAACCAGTTTTCCAGAAGGTAGAAGACAGATGTGTCTGCAGCCAATTGCACACAAGTTCTTCCACCCCTGCATACTCTTCAATGCTGACCCCCCTCTTCAAGACACATTTTTCAGTAGCCCAATAGCCCTCAGTACATCATTTTTCGTATGAAAAAATTGAAAATGTTTTAAGGGCTCAGGGTAAGGCCTATCCTGCCAATATTAAATTGCTTAAATTTTGCACACTTTTCTCAGGAACCAATAATGACATCAACTTGAAATTTTTGTTAGGTGTTCATGGGTATGTTCTATATAGTTTAACATGGGGTTAAACAAATTTTCTTTTGCAAAGTTATGATTTTTTATTAAATCGCTTTTTTACCTATGTTTTTATAAATATATTATTTTTAATTTCACAACTAAGCATTATATCAAGAAACCCCCATGTTAAACCATGTATATTATGTTAAACATACTCTACAAGTGGTAAAAATTTCAGGTCTGTATCTTATTCCATTCCTGAGAAAAGTGTGCAAAACATTAAAATTGTAAATTGTTGGGAAATCACAATAGAAGTTTAATAAGCCTAATTTTTTAATCTACACAAGAAACTTGTTAACATATACCTTAAAATAAGCCTGCCCCGTAGCTGGGATCATCTTCAGTGTCTTCTTCTTCATCAAGCTTCCTTTTTCTCTGTCTTCTGGCTTGTCTGGCATTCTTTATTGATTTTTTGATCTTGCTTTTGAGCAAAATACACCCTTTCCTTGTCCGCACTTTTCATTGCCAGTAATGTGTGCTGACCCAGTTCCATGTCCAACTTTTTCATTGTTTTACACTTCACAATGTAGCCATCATTGAAAAAGCCAATAACTTCATACACACAAAAGTGTAGTGTTTTGTTCCCACAAAAAACAGTTTTGGGAAGGCGATTCCAAATAACATTATTTACGCTTTCATTCGGATTTTGTGTACGTCCGTGTAAGCACTTTTTCAACAGTGCTGTATTAGCTAAAACCTTGGAAAACAGGCTTTATGGCCTCCATAACTGGCACAGGCAATGAGTTTTGTGAGTATATTTCTCGTTGGTGATAAGGGACCTTTGGTATTTACACCAGAAGTCCAATACTTTTAGGGCAAAGCCCGTGGTGAGGACTCACATCATAACTGTGCATAACTATTGAAAATTGGAAATAAAACGACTTTGTGTTAAAACTAGTGATGTATTATATATCAAAATGTTCAGGAATTCCCATAAACACAAAATAGTGAAAATTTTTTTTTGAAAAAAATTAATTTTTTGCTTACCCTGAGCCCTTAAACAGTTGTTTTATTATACACAGAATGTACACAATTTACAACAATTGCATATCAAATGTTTAATTATAATGCTGTGCCATGCTGTATCAACATGTCACTAAAGGGACAATAACGACAATAAATGAGGCATCCTCAGTGGTTTAACTGAGACTGGCTCATGGTAGCATGAGTGAACGTTTGGGGTTTATACAAATAAAAATATTAACACTTGAAACCACAAAACCTTAAAAGCAAGATTAAAGGGACAATATTATCTTTATAAAGTGAATTACATTTTATCGGGATACATCGGGACCATATCAAGTTTTACCAATTTGCCCAAGTTGTACGTATTATCTGAAATTTGTAAAAAGTAAGCAAATATGCCTTATAAACTGAAATTTTTGAATAACGGAAAAGTAGACATAACTCCTCACCACAGGAAACACCACAATTATAAGATTTGCTACTAATGAAGTATGTCTAATGAAATACAGTAATAAATATGTAATAATACTACAATTACAGCATAATGAAGTAGCGTGAATAGGCCCACTTTTAAGAAACTAAAGTTACATACCTGAGATTATTGTTTTCCAAAAAATTCATCCCGTTTATGTTGGCATTTTCTTTTTAATGACTGAAGCTCCACAGAGTTTGAACAAACTTTAATACTTACACAGGCTATTTTCATTGCCTTCTTGCATAAAATATTGCTGGAGTCCAAGTTTTTCCATCTTGTGTTGTTACCCGGTAAATTTCTGGTTCATCTTCATCATCGTCATTTTTATCCACTCCATCCAGGCTTATGGCAATCTTTTCTAATATCGTATCGTTGGATTCTTTGTTTTTGTAAAAAAATTGATTTTTTCATCAATCCAGATGAATTCTTCTTGATTTTTAAATTGTAATAAGTAGCTTTTGTCTTCATTTTTTAATTGTTGCCTCTGACAGCAAAAAACTCGCTTGACTTATGGAAAAACCACAGTTGGCAAAGCAATTTTGAATTGTAACTACACACACTGTCTGCCACAAACTATATTGCTTGAAGTAATGTGACTCTTCTGTAGCTGTGGGGGATGAAGTTAAATGGTTTCTTCTATTTTGTGCAATATATGGGATTCACTAATTTACCCCTGTAAATTGATTTTAAAGTTTTTATTATGACCATGTCAAGTGGCTGAACCAGGCTTACTGTATTAGGTGTAAAATTTGATAGTTATGGTTTTTAAACAATCTATACATGGATGTGTAGCTCAGTTGTCTATAATTAGAAGAATTTTTCTTGACGTATAACTCCGCGTCCCAATTTACAACCCACTTCTGAAAAACTGTGCTTGTTATCCAAGCATTTTTGTTAAAATAATAATGAACCAATAAACTGACCATCCTGAGCCATTTAAAACAACGAGGCTTAGCCGACTTGCCTATCACGAGTAATTTTCATGTTTATAATGCAGAGAACTGTCTGGTGTGGGCCGATAAAACAAACCAGGTTTGTCAGCATTATAAATATCATCCACCGAAATATCTATAGCATTTTGGTCAGTGTATTATTTTTCCAGTTTTCAGCCCTTTCGATGTCAGTGCTAGCTTTTTACCTGTGAGCTTTCTTAAATTGAACTTGCTTCCTACTTTCTCACCTAGATAACCAACCATCTGTGACCTTTAAAACTATCATGGTTTAGTTTCTAGGCAAATTCTTCTGCTTTAATTTTAAGCATTGGGCCATTAACACACAAACCTTGAGCAGTGACAGTGGAGGACCATTAATTTACAGTGTCTTCAACAAGTGGATCCTTTTCGTTGTGTTTCTCTTTTTGAGAACCTCCTGGAAGTCCATTCCTTAAAAGCCATTCTTGCCGTATAATTTTTCTTCCTGTATCAAGATGCAAGAAATTGTAGTTTTCACATCCAGTTAGTTCCGTGAGTTTTTGTTGACTAGTGTTAGACGGGTAAGTTTTGATCACGTCAAGTAACTTAGGCTAATTGTTTCAGCCAAAGTTATGTCATTCCATTACATATTTGTAGTTTAAAACAAAAATTTAAGGTCAGAAAATTTACAAGACAAACCGACAATTAAAATTAAAAATGTTACTATATATTGATGATTAAAATGTAAAAAAATATCGGTATGGAGAACCATACATGACTTCCATGTTCTAAGATTTATATTTAAAAGCATATTCGAAATGAAATATTTCCATAGAAACTACTTTTTTCTATTGCTTCAGCCTTAACCACAGTACTTTGGTCACTAACGTATACCACCTCACTTTTTCGCACTTGATTTTCACTGATGATGGAAGTCGATGGCACTGCCGAAACGTCTGGTTTTGCAGAAAACATTGGACTACGGCTAAACAGCCCGGGAAGGAATTTTAACAAAAACTACTTCTTTGTTGCCGATAACGTTGTACACATATATATAAAAAATATGCATAAAATTAATGGCTTGTATAAGTTAATGATTGATCTCCATTAAGTAGTGCTCAAGTTTCCAAAGTTTTAATATTATGATGTCCGTAATTAAAACATCAGAGCAGCTTTAGTGTGTATGTGGGTACACCGTGGACAAAAATTTTCAACATTTCCTATTGAGCGTTGCTTAGAGTAAAGCTGCGAATCTACAGTGTACGTTTCACAGAACAAACACGCGAAAAAGAAGGAGCGCTCCGAAGTCACTCATGGACCCTCAGCATCTTGCAGAGGGTTCATTCCCTAAAGACGAAAAGTCTGTCTATGAATCGTTCCTCTGTAAACACGTGCAGTTACACTGCCCAGCGATCCACAGGAAACAAATCGCTATCCACGCTGGACACTTTTTCGGCTTGCATGTGTTATGTTGGTATGGGTTTCGGCACTTTCCATTTAAAAAGCTTGCAAATGTAAGAAAATAAACATGAATGAGTCCAGAAATAACGCGAATTGTGTGTGTGTGTGTGTGTGTGTGTGTGTGTGTGTGTGTGTGTGTGTGTGTGTGTTCCCTGCCTTTTTATTGCGGTAGTCATAATAATAAAATGGAAACGTAAACATTACATAACTGAGATATGCTTGCCTGCCATGAACGATATATTTTCTCTCATACATGATTTACATTAAAATGAAAAAATTATAATTTTATTGCCTGGCAACAAAATTATTTTATTTTTAACAATTACCATTGTTTCAAAAAGTTTAAATGAATTTTCAAGTACTTTACTGTTGTTAAAACGTAAAAGGTTCCAGGTAAAGTACCCCTTCCCCTTAACCATTCTTTACCAAAATCAAAAGGACTCGAGTTCTCTACAATTCAGGGACGTATGCAAAAAATTATTTGATTCTGTTTGAATTTGCGGCTGTTATCGTTTGCCATAGAAAATTACCTGTGATAAAAAACGTTGCTGGTAAACTACCCCTTCCCCTTAACCGATCTTCACCAAAAACAACAGGTCTTGAGTACTCTACAAATCAGGGCTGTATGCAAAAAATTATTTGATTCTGTTTGAATTTGCGGCTGTTATCGTTTGCCATAGAAAAAAATCTATAGACACACACACACACACACACACACACACACACACACACACACACACACACACACACACACACACACACACACACACACACACACACACACACACACACACACACACACACACACACACACACACACACACACACACACACACACACATTTCGAAAAATGACTTTTTTTCATGTTTTGAGTGTAGTACAATCAGAATCTGCAATAATCTCGAACACGATTTTTTTTTCCCATCACCATACTAGGATATGGCTGAAGGGAACTTGCAGTCCATAAGCCTAATTGTTATATTTTAAAATGTGTATAATGAAAACTATATTGACATGAAATCAGAACACAAACAGAATCAAAACACAACACAAACGATTATAATAACAAAGTGAGGCCCAACAGGCTGAATTAAAATGTAATTTAAAAGAAATAAGTAAAATACCATCATGGCTACTTTTGGCTATGAAAATGCGTAACTGTCAGACACACATAAATGTCAATTGTAACAAATTCACAAGGAAATTTACTAATCTAAGACAAGTAAATAGCCAGTAATTATGTATAAATCATGTTAAAAGAGAAATGTTATTATAAAAGTTTAATTTAAAAGAGATATGTAATTTATCAGATGTCAAATAATTAGACTAAAGTTAATGTATAATAGAATATGACCTTATGAGGTATCATTTTAAACTTTGAAAGGAAATAACGACAATAGTGATATTATTTATTACCCCAAAGGAACAATAGAGGAATAAAATCATTCAGAAAATATGTAATAAATTTGAATAAAAATTCAAATCTCATAACAATGCTTTAGAAAGAGGCCTTAACCAATCAAAGGGTTTCTGTTACCATAGAAACGGGCCGTTGAAGACTAATTTTCCGTTAAATTTATTAGACTTGGAAAAATGACGCGTGGGTAAGCGGTACGCAAGATTGTGATGACTAAAATTTTACATTAAAAAGTTCAAGAGACGTTCAGAAATCGACAACAAGAACCAATGACGAGTAGATGCAGAGCTTCTAATATTAAACGATGTCCTGGAACCAAATAAAAGAAATTAAATAGCTGAAAGTCCCAAGACGAGATAGAAGAAGACGCCCGAAGCCTAAAACAGCCCAAAATTGATGAATTTCCTTCACCCCAGACAACAACATATCACCACCGTCTGAACTGATAAGTATGAACTAAATTCCATTATCCCAGAAACCAAATTACTTTAAATATTTCTCATGTCAATCAAAATTTCTCACTATTAAACAAAATTAATTTTCTTTCAAAGGTTTAAAGCATAATCAACTTACGTAAAACAATTATTAATTAAAATAGAACCTCGCATTAGTGTGCGAATTTTGTAACAACTAATACGACACTACCGAACAAGTTGTAAAAACACTTTATACTATTTAAGTACGTATAAGGTATGGTAGTGTACTTTTTTAATGTAACCAACTTTTATGTTTTATTCTATAATCCAAAGAACCCCAGATTTTGAACAGATTAATATATTGTATGTAAACAGAGGCCATGACGGCATCAAAATAATTTGTTTCAAAACCAATTTCGCCAACTTTGAGATATATGCGTTTCATGTTCTAAGCCGGAGCAATTTGTTATTAAATCATTTATAATCCTTTTGTCATATTAATTAATGACCAAACTTGTATTAAAATTACAGTACAGAGTATTACCATCGTTTTATTTCGTAGGACGTTGTATAATATATGTGTGTTAGTAAATTTTTAATAAGTAACCAACTAGCGCTCATCACGAGTGGACAATACGACAAACTGTACAGCGGCGGGAATCATTCGAACGCTCCAGCCGTCAACGCTGACAACACTTATTTAACTTGTAATTTAACAAATTTAATTGTTTTAATATAAACAATTTGGCGCCACCCGGGATTTGCAACCCCTATGAATAAACAGGTAGGTTGTACTGATAATTTAGACCACGCTACAGACTTCAGTAGTGACAACCATTATTGTAACGACCGGTGTGAGGCGAACACACCACATTAACACATATACACATAAAAAACAAATGTAAACATTTTATACAAAGGTATGCACGAGTCTTCCAGTTCGTTACAATCAGTAATTCATTTTGTTTTGTTTCAGACGTTTCTGTAATAAAAAATGAAAATTTGATATGCACAGTTTGTTCTCGGAACATAGTAACAGCACTTTTTGTAAAAGGCAGGTTGTTCAGGCATATTGTGTTAGATGTGTTAGTATGTGAGGTAAGTTAATTTTTTATTGAATTTTAAATATATTAGAGAAACGTATGTAATGCCATTTTTGTGTTCACTTGTAGCAGATTATTATTGTCTAGCTGAATTGTTTTCACTTAATATCTTTATCATTATGCCATAATAAAATACAGTTGATATATGTGGCAATATACGGCTATGTACAGTCTAACTTGTATGGGTCAGACCAGCTGGTATATTACCATTGGAGAAATCAGCAGGACTTTGGCTGACGCTTGACCACCTCATGGCCATTTGACACAACATAATGCCTGATTTACACAGACGCATGCTGTCTAAACAACTTCATTTAGTACTTAAAGAAGGCATGGAGCTTAGTAAGTTTTTTACTAAAGTGAAGTGAGCCTATCTACTTACTTGCACAAGTATAATGTCCTCGTCAGATTTTCTTCATGACTTTGAAGCGACTGTATAGCTGGTTTGGATGCTAGAAATGTAAAGGGAGTGGTGTACAGTCTAGTCACATCCACACCAGTTCGCTAAAAATCTCTCTTATATTTTGGTGTATAGATTCACATTATGTTTATGCTATGTGTAAGTGCGTAGCCTAAGTACTTTTTAAATACTTTTTGCTGTTGTAGGTAAAATCCTAAACTAAAAGTATTTCTGATTAAGGAATAATGTAGGTAATGTAATAATTGTACATCTCAATCATCCTTTTAAATGCAAAAATCAATAATATGCCCTTATATAAAAAATTACTTATTCATTTCATTTTCTCATTTGTTACACATATTAGTATAATGGTTAGTTGAGAAGTGTCACACAACCAAAATTAGAAAAAAAATTCTTTGATAATATGACAATAGGGATATGTAGATAAATTAGAGATATAATGTTTATATCATAAAATTTTATTTCTTAATGTTGGCTGAGTACAACAATGGGTTGCATTAGGGTCATTCCATGCCAAATCAACCTGTCACTCAACCTGACCATTTCAGATTTCAATGAAACTTTCAGGAATCATTCTCCCGTATGATAGAAATGAGAATATATTTTTAGATTTTTTTTTTTATCTGTTTGGGTTTTGATGTAATTAATTTTTAAAATTTAGAAAAAATACCATTTTTCGGCTTTCACAAACTTTAATTCTTGAATAACTCAAGTTCTATAAGGCCTAGAGACTTGCTTGAACCCTCATTTTAAAGAGAATCTTACAAGGTTTAATTTGATATGCTACTTGGCTATGTTTGGTGAAATTTTTTGTTTTGTTTGAAAATCCAAAAAACATTTACTACATACATTTTTGAAATAGTGTTTTTTTTTAAATTTGAAAAAAAAAATGTTTCTTGTAATATTATAAGCTATAGATCCTGAAACTTTTAAAGTGGGATCTCAATGGGATCAGGAGTTATGCCAAAAAACGTATGACAATGTTTTAAGGTAAGGGCTAGATTGCAATCAATCATAAAGTTTTTTTAAAGGTAAAAAATATACATAGGCGCTAAGGTAACCAATTTACAATAGGGATTATAATAGAAGTTTACTAAACCTACAAACAAATAATCAAGCCATAACTTATTTATGATCATTGTGAATAAAATATCTGCCAATTACAGTTGTTCTGGCACAGCACAGAAAGCCTATACAGACTTGTCTGATTCATGTTCTTACAGGAGTGTGACTCATCTCCACTCTAGCTCAGTTTTTGCTTAGTTTCCTTTAAGATCTCGGTGAGTGAACAGTTAGTTGTTGGCAGTGTCACTTAAAAAGTGTTTTGCATAAAAGTATGATTTTTATACATTATTAGTTTTTTAGTGGATGTGAAAGAATTGTTCTCCTGTGATAACAATATGGGTGAACCCAGTCAAACAAAACATTTTTCAGTACATTATTCCAGTGGGACACACACTGTGTGCGTTTGCACAATACATCAGAATGCCAAATTAATGATGGCTCAGTGTAAAATACCTGAATTAACAAATGGTGAGCTCCCTATTAAAACATACAAAGATGTAACAAGCAATATATTTTGCAAAACTCCAACATGTAAATGTTATTTTGCAAATTATGTTAATTGGCCAGGAAGTGACGATTTGAAGGTTAGGTTTGAAGAAGCTTTTGAGCTAAATAGCATTGAAAATGTGAGTTTCAAACAATGGATGCAGAGTGATAACAAGTGTGTCCTGGAAACTCCTACAAAACCAACAGAAGAGTTTGTGGATTATTTGTTTCAGAGTTTGCCAAAACTCTTAAGACACTCTTTCATTGCTACACAACAGTCTTCGTACTTGCGACACTTAAAGCAAAATCTACCTCAAAACCAATGCATTGTGCTTTGTGATTTTGCTGAAAATTATGCATTTGTACTTCAAGATGCTGCACAAGGATTTCACTGGAATAATGCTCAAGCAAAAATACATCCGTTTGTTATATACTACATGGATGAGGGAAGGAAAAAGTTGGCATACCTTTTTGTGTATGACACACGATACCGTTGGTGTTCATTTATTTCAACTCCTCATGATTGACTTTCTTAAACAGAACCTGCCTCATAAGCCCGAAAAGCTCAATTATTTTTCAGACTGAGCAGCATCACAGTACAAAAACAAATCCAACTTCCTCAATCTCCAGCTTCCTCAATCTCTGCCATCATGAGAACGATTATGGAATTAAGGCTGAATGGAACTTTTTTGCATCATCACATGGAAAGAATGCATGTGACGATGTAGGACGAACTGTAAAACGTTTAGCAGCATTGGCCAGTCTACGTATGGTTTACAATGAACAAATCATTACCCCTCGCCACCTTTATGATTGGGCTAAAGCCAGTATTGACAACATCAGTTTTTTGTATTCCACTAAAGACGAACATGAGGCAGAGGAACAGACCTTGAAGAGATGGTTTGAAGCAGCAACAACAATAAAGGGCACTCAGCAATTTCACAGTTACACTCCTGTGAGTGAGACTAGAGTTTTAGTGAAAAGCCACTCATTTTCAGAGGTATCAAGTGTAGAAATAGTTTCAGCTGACGACACTGATGCTGGTTTGGACACTAATGACATTGTTGGCTTTGTCACATGCCAATACTCAGACAAGTGGTGGTTAGGTTGTGTGTTAGGAGTAGAAGGAGATTGAAGTAAAAATACGTTTTTTGGAACCACATGGCCCTTTTCCATCTTTCAAATACCCACAATTTACTGACATATTAGTTGTGCACAAAAGTGAGGTTTTAACAAAAGTTGATCCTACAACAGCATCAGGAAGAGTTTATCGCCTTACAGACTTAGAAACTAAAAAGGCAAACAAGAAATTATCTGTTAAATTAAAGAAGAACTAAGATCTATTTAGGTATTTTGGTGTGATTACAAAATGACTGAGTGCTAACCAAAAAAAAAAAACTTATTATTTTTATCTTGTAAAACCAGGTATGTAACCTTCCTTGTTATGATGATTGACTATGTATTAGTATGATGTAAGTAACAAAAAAATGTAGATTTTACAAATTGTCTGTTGCCGTGTAAACACAAAACAAAAATTATTAGCCTATAGATGCGTTGTACATTACTTTAAAGTTTTTGTCATAACTCCTGATCCCATTGTAATCCCACTCTAAAAGTTTCGGGGATTTATAGCTTATAATATTACAAGAAACATATTTTTTCAATTTTTTGTTTTAAAAACACTCAAAAATGTATGTAAAAATGTTTTTTGAAAAAAAAAAAAAAAAAAAACATAGTCAAGTAGCATATCAAATTAAACCTTGTAAGATTCTCTTTAAAATGAGGGATCAAGCAAGTGTCTAGGCCTTATAAAACTTGAGTTATTCGAGTATTAAAAAGTTCATGAAAGCCGAAAAACAAGTTTTTTTTTCTAAATTTTAAAAATTAATTACATAAAAACCCAAACAGATAAAAAAAATCTAAAAACATATTCTCATTTCTATCATAAGGGAGAATGATTCCTGAAAGTTTAATTGAAATCTGAAATGGTCAGGTTGAATCTTAAAATTGTTTGGTTGGTTTGGCATGGAATGACCCGACCCATTAACTATATGCTATATGGTCAGCATAATTATTGTTCTTTTAAAGTATGTTTGTGTATGCGTTCTGTAAAAATATATACATAATTCTTTTTAATAGAAATGTGTTTATTGAGAACTTTGATGTATTAACTAATTGTTAGATACAAATGCAAGAATTATTTTGGAATAAATTTCCTGATACGTGGTGAATAAGTCGAGAATATGTTTTTATTCATTTATTATTCTTTTTGCTATGGGAGCCCCAATCTCTGCTATCATCTCCGAAAGCTTTTTACAAAAACTGGATGAAGAAATAGAAGAAATAATAAATATAATAAAATTGAACGACCCACTAGGATACTACTTTAGATACGTTGATGACACTGTGTGTGTGTGTGTGTGTGTGTGTGTGTGTGTGTGTGTATGTGTGTGTGTGTGTGTGTGTGTGTGTGGGTGGGTGGGTGTGTAAGGGCATTAACATTTCTAATATATTAAATTCAATTAACAATTTACATAACAAAATAAAATTCACAACAGAAGAAGACTTACATAATAAACTGAATTACTTAGACTTGACCATGAAAATAATTTTGAGTACTCAGTATACAGAAAACCATCTCAAACTAATTTAACAATTCCAGATAAGTCTAATCATTCTCCCCAGCATAAAATGGTAGCATTCAAAATAGTTTACCTTTTTCTTGTCCGTCTGGTGGTCTTTTCTCTATATTTAATTCAACGCGTTTCAGGACATATGCCCCATCATCAGGAATATCCCTTGTTGAAGTTCGTCGATCGTTAAAATATTAAAAACACTGTATATACAATTTTACACATAACAATAAATATAATATAAACATAAAAAACACATAAAATACCCAAATTTGAGACACACGCGATATCGGTGGTGCGCACCACGACATGCTATAGTCGACTGCAGTGTTCATGTTGTTATATGTCGTGCACTATGGACCTTGTTCTGTATTCTTATCGCTGTGTCGTATAATAGATTGGACTGGAAATTCAACTGATCGTTAAGGATGACTTCTTCTGTTTTTTTATTTTTGTAAGCCTTATATATTTCGTATTCTTCGATAGCATTCACATAATTTCCTTTTCTGCATATATGGAGGGGTTGAAAGTTCGTTGTGAAATCAGTATAACTATGGTTGTTGTCCATCAGATGGCGCGCGTAATTTGACACTGTTTTACTAAATTATTTTTTAGGTAAATGTTCTCTGAATCGTTTTTTAAAAGGTCTACCAGTTTGGCCAATGTAAAAACTGTCACAGTCATTGCATATTATCTTATAAACGCCCGTCCTGTCTTCAACCGATTTTGAATGTTTAGGTAAGAGTATCTTATTAATGTTATTATTAGTTCGGTAAGCCATTTTTATATTTATCCCACTGAATACTTTGTTTAAAATTTTGGGTAGGGTGTTACCATATTCTGATGCTATATACCTAATTTTATTTCTATTATTTTCTTATAATAGCTCGGCGCCGAGCTACAATGTCAGCAAAAAACTTGCAGTGAAAATAAAAAACTGTATAAAGATAAGTAATAACCATAGTATAAGAAATAACATTGACCTTGTTAACAAATTGAAAAGCATTAAATTACGACCTAATTATAAAATAGCATCTTTTGATATTGTTGACTTGTATACGAATGTCCCTGTTCAAGAAACTCTCACTATCCTTAAAGAAAATCTTATTAACGCCAAAATATGTAATTCTGAAGAAATCAATGATTTAGTTAATTTACTGGAAGTTGTACTTGACCAAAATTATTTTACATTTAATAATAATTATTACATCCAAAAAAAGGGCCTAGCCATGGGGTCACCTTTATCTGGTTTATTGGCTGACATATACTTAAACCACTATGAGAATACATATTTGCTCAATAACGTAAATAAACTTTCCAAGAAAATAATATCATATACACGTTATGTTGATGATACGTTTATAATTTTTAATGGCACAATACGACAAATAGAAAATATGAAATTATACATGAATAGTGTCAATAAAAACATACAGTTCACACTTGAGACGGAGATAAATAATAAACTTAACTTCCTCGACTTGACAATTACAAGACTAGATGAAAAATTCCAATATCAAATATACCGAAAACCGACAACCATGGATCTCACGATAAATGCTGAATCACATCATCCCTTTTCTCAGAAAATGGCAGCTTATCATAGTTTAATACATAGGTTACTTTCCATACCATTAGAAGACAAAGATTTTCACGAAGAACTGAACACGATCAAATACATAGCTAAAGCCAATGGTTATAAAAGCTCAATCGTGGATAATTTAGTCAAGAAACACAGAAAAAAACAACAACATAGAATTACAAGACAATAATAGAAATAAAATTAGGTATATAGCATCAGAATATGGTAACACCCTACCCAAAATTTTAAACAAAGTATTCAGTGGGATAAATATAAAAATGGCTTACTGAACTAATAATAACATTAATAAGATACTCTTACCTAAACATTCAAAATCGGTTGAAGACAGGACGGGCGTTTATAAGATAATATGCAATGACTGTGACAGTTTTTACATTGGCCAAACTGGTAGACCTTTTAAAAAACGATTCAGAGAACATTTACCTAAAAAATAATTTAGTAAAACAGTGTCAAATTACGCGCGCCATCTGATGGACAACAACCATAGTTATACTGATTTCACAACGAACTTTCAACCCCTCCATATATGCAGAAAAGGAAATTATGTGAATGCTATCGAAGAATACGAAATATATAAGGCTTACAAAAATAAAAAAACAGAAGAAGTCATCCTTAACGATCAGTTGAATTTCCAGTCCAATCTATTATACGACACAGCGATAAGAATACAGAACAAGGTCCATAGTGCACGACATATAACAACATGAACACTGCAGTCGACTATAGCATGTCGTGGTGCGCACCACCGATATCGCGTGTGTCTCAAATTTGGGTATTTTATGTGTTTTTTATGTTTATATTATATTTATTGTTATGTGTAAAATTGTATATACAGTGTTTTTAATATTTTAACGATCGACGAACTTCAACAAGGGATATTCCTGATGATGGGGCATATGTCCTGAAACGCGTTGAATTAAATATAGAGAAAAGACCACCAGACGGACAAGAAAAAGGTAAACTATTTTACTAATTATATGCTATAAGTGGCCTGGATACCGAAAAACATGGATCTAAAATGGTAGCATTCAATTCATTAATTTACTGTATGTATAGAATCCAATTAAATGAACAAGAAAGAAACAAAGAGAGAAATATTATCAAACAAATAGCAATCGACAATGGATACAAAATAAAAACTATCAATAAATTAGAAAATAAAATAAAACAGAAACTTACTAAACAAACACCGTACAAACCTTCATATAAAAATCCATCTACTAATGATAATATAAAATATATCAAGTTTACTTTTTATGGAAACATAACTCGTAAACTAAGCAGACTGTTTGAGATACAAACTTAAAAATATCTTATAACACAGATATTAAAAATGGAGTTTACAAAATGGAATGTCCAGATTGCAATACATTTTACATAGGCCAGACGAAGAAAAAATTCCATGAGATTCATTCAGCGTCGCACTGTGTTTTTAAGCCTAATTTAACCACACACTGTTTAAATAATAAACATAAATTTCCAGACATGCAAAATGTCAAATTAATTAAAAACGTACAAAAAGGTAACAAAATGAGTATCTGGGAAATTCTTAATATGCACAAACACAATAATAATAATCTACTAATTAAAGAACAAATTCAAATGAAAACAAAAGATGATTTGTTTAAAATAATATGTTTATTTAAATTTGTAATAGCAGACGACTTAACATACAACAATAAAAAATATGAATCAAAGTAAAATCGATTATCTATTAACGATATTGTAATTGAAACAGTCAGTTACAATTCAAAGATACAGAATAATTTCTGTGAAACGTGCGTCAGGTGTAAATAAACCTACTTGCAGTCGTAATTATTGGAAGATATTTTATTGATTTAATATATTTATAGGTATGCTTTTTTGTTTTGCACAAATTTTCAGCCATCCATACATGTAACTCGTAAAATTTTCATTTAAGTTCAAGTTCTGTGCGTTCATTAAATAAAATGTTGAGGACACTAGTAATAAAAATAAAATGTCGTAAGTGAAGATTATAGTATCAAAACTGTGTACCTTTTTATGTGGCATCACTTCTCTCATTATCTTCTGCCATTTCTTCAAACCCACGTAGATTATCATCTTCTTTTTTCCTTGCTTTCTGTAAAGTAAAGGAATTCTCTGATTTGTTATTAATGTTGATAATATTGTTACGACGGTCTACTCGATCGTCGTAGGTACAGTGGAAACAAAATAAGTACAAGACACCAGTTAAGTCACTAATCACACCTTTAATTGTTACAGTAAAACATTTTGTAATTAATAATACAGTCTCTACAACAAATCAAATGAAAATTGTTGATACGCAATAAAATGTCCACTGATATTAAAACTCAATTGTATTACAATTATACCGTCCGATTATAAAACGCAACACTTTACTAATAACTACTTTAACGTACACAGTAATAACTCGAACCGGTCTGGAAATATCTTGCACTAAAACTGAAAACTAAGGCCGCTACCGCCATGTATTTATAGTCCCGCTCACACACCAGAAGCTTCCAAACTGCGTCTTATCTCTCGTTTGAACTATGTAATTAACTGCGGCCTTGACACAGGCCGAGCGCCCGAGCGAAGCCCGGCACAGTCAAGAAGATTCTCGCAAAATGCATCTAGCAGGACGTACGCCACACGCTTACATTCTGGATCTCTCTGGAACGTTCGATAAACACGTAGATTGTTCTGTGACGTCATAACACTGCCTCCTCCGTAAGCCTGTTCATCCCGAACTGGCAAACCGTCTCTAAAGTTGTACTTATCAGGCGATCTAGGTGGACGACCTTGAACTTTCGCTGTCCTTCCTGTTGAATCCAATAAACAACGTTGTTAATTCTTTTTTTCACATTGAAGGGTCCTTCCCAGTTAGACTGAAGCTTAGGTGAGCGACCACGACGGCACTTTGGATTGAACAACCAGACCTGATCTCCGTCTTGGCAACCCACACTATTGCTGTGAATGTCATACCGAGTTTTCATTTTATCGCTGGCAATCTTCAGCCGTCCTCTTACGAAGCGATTCATTTCTCACAGTTGGTTTTCTAATTGTGAGGAATAGTTCTGCGGGTCTTAGGACTGAGTCTCAGGTGATCCGAACATTAAGTCCCCAGGAAGACGAATCTCCCGCCCAAACACCAATTTTGCTGGAGTCATGCCGGTTGTGTTGTGTACTGATGATCTAAACACCACTGGCTGATCCAAGTTTGCTTGGTTCTCGTCAACAACCTCTTGCGTAACTTCATTTTCAGCCACTTTGCCCTCGGGCGCTTCTGTCAGCTCAGGAACAAGCAAGAGTTTTGTCTCGACACCCATGGTTGGCTTTCGAATCACTTCTTTTGTCGTTACACTTATTTGTATTTCCTCTGCTAGTTCTTCCTCCATTTCCGCTTGCAATAGGGAGGGTTCCTCTTGACCAGACCTGTTGACTTTTTCTTCGACTAATGCCACTCGCTTAATCGAATGGTTGGTAGACCCTGTCATTTTAGCCATGCAAAGCTTTATCTTCTCTTGGCCAACCTTCAGGACATTCTCTCTTAAGTCCACAACGAATCCGTAGGCATTCATAATGTCCGTGCCAAGAATCACTTCATCGACAATGTCTGCAGCGAGCATTTGGTGGCTAAACTTGAGAAGAGCCAAGCGTACACGTACGTACGCATACCTTTCGTAGCACCTTGACGGGGCTTCCAGTCACAGTCTGTATTGTACAAGAGCTAATTAGAGGCTGGCGGTTTCTGACTAAGTCAGGGCGCACAATGGACACTTGCGCCCGTGTCAACTGTAAATAATGTTGGTTTACCTTCCGCAAATCCATTAACGATCAAGTTTCCACTGGTCTTATGTAGCATGGAAACTGTGTGCTATTCTGGGGCTTTACTTCTCCAATTGGTGCGATCACTCCCTTCTCTCTGTATTTTCTCTCTGTATTTACCTGTAGATGACCACGTTTCCCGCAGTTGTAACACTTCGGTCTTCTGTCTTTGTCCTTTGGTTCGAAAGATCGTTGTGGTGCTGCTGACTTCTTAAACTGTTGTTTTTGAATCATCTCTTTATGCCGTCCGCTATGACGATATTGTGGTATTGGATCCGTTTGGCTACAACATGATGGCATGCTTTGATTAATGTAGGTTGCCGACTTGGCAGCTTCAAAACGGAGAGCATGAACAAGAGCTGAAACTACTCAATTAATTATAAAATTATAATTAACTCTTACCTTCGGGTTTTTCCAAGAGTCATTCAGACGAAAACAGCTACAGAAAGGATTATTTGAGATACAAGGTGTAAAGATCAATACACAGTTTGTGCTAAAACAAATTGCTTCTAGTTTATTATGCAAATTAATTACTTAGTCTCCCTTTTATGACATCTAAATTTCTTATTTCTTTTCTGTTATATTAAATACTCGTTGAATGAGAAACAATTAGTAAAAATCAAACAAAGTGACAAAATGAATATTTCTTACTTCACTAGCCTATGACAAACTATTTATATTTGTAATGAACCAGTACGTAATTCCACCCCACACTCACACATTCATTCTTTTACATGGCCATTCTATTGAACCTCACTCTGAGATCTCATGATGTAGGAAAACGTTGGTAAATATAAATGTTAATGTATTTAAAAATTCTGAATAATACTCATCCTGGATGTTGCTCGACTCCAACTAACGATGCACGTGTTTTATGCCTCACTTTGAAAGTCAATTGATGCTCATTAAAGTAATTTTGTCTTTGAACTGGTACCAAGTTTTACTGGTCACTAAAACCACGTTTGTCACATTTAATAATTGTGTCGGCTGACGTAACTATCCGAACACTTAGATGTTGTTGTAGGCGGGCCGCGCGTTCTTGGTTATACACTTTTATTTAAAAGTTAAGTTTTTACCCGTTATTAGATAGGCCGTATTTGTTTTAACGGCCTATCTTGTAAACCCGAGGCCACGTTTTTGAATTCACAAACTTTACTGTCTGATACTGCTTACTGTTGTTCACTCTCTAATGACACACTGCAGACTGGGTTTCTCACAAGCCTGCTGCTGGGCAGTTACGCAATACGTCTGGCAATTGTTTAGGCTAACAGTATGTATGTTGTACTGGGGCTCCTTACAGGTGAAAGACTGGCAATTTGGAAAGTGATTGAATTGATAATTTAAATTAATATAAAATTAAACTGGGGTAGCACACAATTCTGTACCGTTACAGAGCGTCTGATTTATTATCATGCCGTGCCATTCTCAACACTTGTTGTAACTGACTATTTCTGATATGGCCAATAAACATAATGAGAGAAATCCACTTCCGAAAGTCCTCTGATTTTTCGGGATAAGCCAGTCTCGTCAGTCGGTCGACATTCGCTTCAAACTCTTGAAGGCTCTCCCCTGAACGCTGTCGCCTCGCGTTAAGTTGTTCACTGTACACTTCGCACAAATGCTGGTCACCGTACCGTAATTCCAGACATTTAGTTAATTCGGCATAGACATTCTGACTGTCAGATGGCACTTTGTATATTACCTCTGCGGCAGGTCCTTGTAACGCAAGAATGAGTGAAAGGCCTTTCTCTTCTTCCGTCCAGTTATTTAAGCGAGCGGCAGCTTCAAATTGGCGATGAGAAGTTGCCCAGTGGGTGCTTCCATTAAACGATGGGACCTTTGCAAAAACTGACCCTACTTCAGTTAATAGCGTTCTTTGATTTCTCTGATATTTTGAATCTTCTAAGCTTGACATACAGTAGACTCTCGGCTATCCGACTCCCGCCTATTCGACCTCCGGCCTATCCGACCTGCCCGACCCGCTACTCAAAAAAAAAAAAAAAGTATTTTGAGTACGGTACATATGCAGTATTTCCAATCCGATTATTAGCGCCTTCAAACGTCATGTGAGCAATCCCGCCACGCGGGTGAAGGTGCTTACGCGATACACCAGTTACCAATACAGTACGCCAATTGATTCATGTTGTGACAGGAAAGTTTCGTGTTCCTACTTGAGTGTGTAACAGGTGCATCAGTCAGTCTGTATCCAGAAGTCGGTCCGTGCCGTTCGTGGATTGTTAATTTGTTATAAAGTGTGTATACAGTATTGTTGGTGGCTTTTATTTTTAAGTGAAATATGGGTGACAAACGAAAGAAAGTGGTAGTAACTTTGGAAGAAAAACTGCAAGCAATAAAAAGAATGGATTCTGGTGAGTCGGTAAACAAAATTGCACTGGAGTTAGGAGTTGGAAAAACTACTGTGGGTGATTGGCGAAGAAATCGCGCAGAGATTGAAAAATGGTGTTCTAAGCAAGCAAGTGGCAGTGGCGTGAAAGTTAGAAAAACTATGCAAAAAGGAAAACATGTGGAAGTTGAAGAGGTTTATATCTGTGGTATGAAAATGTGAGGGGGAAAGGATTGACGGTTTCAGGCCCCTTGCTCCAAGAAAAAGCGATTCAGTTTAAAAAACAGATCGAAGGAGACGATGGTGAGTTTACTGCCAGTGACGGGTGGCTTGATCGCTGGAAGAAACGTTTTGGTGTTTGTCAGATGACGATTAGTGGTGAAGCATTGTCTGCTAATAAGGACGCTGTCCCTGACTTTAAAAAACACTTTTTTGACCTGCTTGATAAGGAAGGTATTTCCGGAGAACAAGTGTGCAACTGTGATGAGATGGGTTTGAATTACCGTATGTTGCCGTCTAAAACACTAGCGTCTGAACAGGAAAAGGCCACACCAGGGTTCAAGAAGAGCAAGGACCGCGTTACAGTTTTAGCTTGTAGTAACGCAACCGGAAACCACAAGTTGAGACTGACCTTGATTGGAAAATCTCGCAAGCCTAGGGCTTTTAAAAATCTTAAAGATTTAAGTTCTTTGCCCCTGAATTATACCCATCAAAAAAAGGCGTGGATGAATGGAGAAATTTTCAAAAATTGGTTTGAACAGGAATTTGTACACACGCAATAAAATGTCCATAAATATTAAAACTCAATTTTATTACAATTATACCGTCTGATTATAAAACGCAACACTTCAATAATAACTACTTGAACGTACACAGTAATAACTCGAACCGCTCTGGAAATATATCGCACAATACTCTCGAACCGCACTATCAAATATCTCGCATTGAACTGAAAAACTAAGGCCGCTACCCGATGTATTTATAGTCACGCTCACACACCAGAAGCTTCCAAACTGCGTCTTATCTCTCGTGAACTACGTAATTACTATGCCCTTGACACAGTCCGAGCGCCCGAGCGAAGCCCGGCACAGTCGAGAAAATTCTCGCAAAATGCGTCTAGTAGCACGTACACCACACGCTTATATCGAGATCCATCTGGCATATTCGATAAACGCGTACATTGTTCTGTGCTGTCGTAGCAATATGTTTACGTAAGTGGAAGGATATAGCGGCGAGGAAATTAATGCGAGGAAAGAAGCAGGTCTCAATTACAGACTTTTTCAAACCTTAGACAATGTAAGTTTCACTTGTTCTTTCATTATACAGTGCGTAGTTTTAGGTTATTATAATTTGATTTATATTAACAACTAATTTGGTTGAAAGCTTTCGTATAAATTAAAACTCATAGTAAAACTCATTCAACTTATTGTTAACTACACATTTTGTTTCGTCCTTCAAATAAAGGTTTTTGTGAAAGATACTGTAGTTGCGAATTCTTGTTTCATTTCTTTCTAATTCATTTATTACTGTACGTCATTTATAAGGACAAACTGATATGACGTACGCATCCAAATAGCAACAAGTACATTCAACGCAATAGGGTGGCGGTCATTGACCTTACAGAGGCTGGTATGCCTACGGCTCCGGTGTATCCGACTTTTTTGCTATCTGACCCGGCTGACCCCCACATTAGGTCGGATAGTTGAGAATCTACTGTACTTGTTTTCATAGTTGACACAGATTTTTCTATTTCAGATATTCTGTCAACTTGTTTGTTCAGCTCACCTTGTAATAGGACGAATTTTGCAGTACTATGTTCTTGCATCTGTTTCTGCTCTTGTATTAATTCTTTGATGTTTTCTGCTTCCTGCTTACGTTTTTCATCCTGTCGTTTTTCCATCTGCAACAGCAGCGCCTGTAAATTTTCCATCTGACTGGCATCCATTGTTTATCGATTAATTACGAATTACCTCTTCTTGTACAAACTGTCCACTGTTTCCACTGTTAACAGTTCTATCCCAGTTCTGACACCACTGTTACGACAGTCTATTCGATCGTCGTAGGTACAGTAGAAACAAAATAAGTACAAGACACCAATTAAGTCACTAATCATACCTTTAATTGTTACAGTAAAACAGTTCGTAATTAACAACACAGTCTGTACAACAAATCAAATGAAAATTGTTCACACGCAATAAAATGTCCACTAATATTAAAACTCAATTGTATTACAATTATACCGTCCGATTATAAAATTCAACACTTCACTAATAACTACTTTAACGTACACAGTAATAACTCGTACCGCACTGGAAATATCTCGCACTAAAACAAAACTAAGGCTGCTACCGCCATGTATTTATAGTCCTGCTCACACACCAGAAGCTTCCAAACTGCGTCTTATCTCTCGTGTGAACTACGTAATTAACTGCGGCCTTGACACAGGCTGAGCGCCCGAGCGAAGCCCGGCACAGTCGAGAAGATTCTCGCAAAATGCGTCTAGCAGCACGTACACCACACGCTTACATTCTGGATCTCTCTGGAACGTTTGATAAACACGTAGATTGTTCTGTGATGTTGTATCGTAACAATATAAAAGACTCAACAAAGGTTTCCGTCTGTCAGTAAGTAAGTCAATATTCCACTTTCTTGGAGTGAGTACATTTCCTTTACTCTTCTTGCCCTATATCGGAAAGTTTATTCTCACACTGATGCGTAATATATTTAAAATCAAATATTGTATAGTGGTATGCAATACAGTTTTCCACTTCAACCCAGATCAATTCAGTTGAGTTTAATTCTGGGTGGCTCGGTAGAAGATAGATAACCCTTTGTGGAAATTTTGTGGCTGACATGCCACTGCCATGTATATTGATTTATATTACACAATATTTATTCATACTGATTGATATTATAATATTAATTCAAATTCAGTTTAACTTCTAACAGTTTGTCTCAAAAAAGGAATAACCACTGTTTCGTGTCAAATTTTTAGAAAATTAGTTGCGAACTCTGGGTGTTGAGATATGATGCTTGTCCACTTTATGCACGTTTTTGCACAAGTTAGGTAATTAGATTTCCTTTGATCCACTTTAAATTTACTTCCAAATTCATTTCACGACAGTAATTGCTTCAGCTTAGTTTAAACATCATAAAATAGTTTGGAATAAAACTCATTTCACCTCCTGCATGATCTCGCATGAACTCTGTATAACTCATTGATGTTTTTAATAAAGATCTTTTAATTTCGTCTGGACTTTCTGTCTTTGTGTGACCAACTTTTAGAATGTGTGTGGCTAATGTACTTACTTTACTTTACTTTATCCAACGCCTGTCCTTTGGCCTCTCAGCCATGTGACGTCGAGCCTCTCAGTAGCGATGAACAGTATCCAAGGGTGTATCAGAGAGATCAATGCACGTCATCAGGTGTTCACTATCCATCATGCCTGAGTGCCATAGGGGGCAGTTGTTGTCTTCTGCTACCCCGCTGCGGTGCAGATGGCTTTGTAGGTAGTCATGGTCAGTTGTTAGTTGGAATCTTGCAACCGCTTCCGATCTTTCTATATTTCTGGAGATTGGACCTTGAGATGCCAGGCGTTCCCATCTCTTGTTTGTACTCAGCTTCTTCATCATCTCTCTGGTGTGGTTGCTTATGGAGTGGCTAATTAATTTTCTTGCAGCTTTCAAGGTCATAGGGGCCACTATGCTAATGTGAATATAAGTTTATCCCAGCTGCTTTCTTTCCCATTTTTTAGTTTGTTTTAAAAATTGAAAAGAATTGAAAATTCTGTTTTTTTTCCTCTTAAACACCATTTACTTGAAATTTTATTTAAGGTGTCTCTTCTGCCTGAAAATAATCTCCCTTTTGCAGTTTTAAAACTAATTTTCTAAGAATCAGAATTCCTTCAGTAATGTAAAAATTCAATTTGTATTTAGATGTGTATTATACATGTCTTCCCCCTAAAAGCTTTGCTTGTCTCATATTTATTTTTGAAGTTAGAACACATATGTGCCTAGAACCATTCGGTGCCTGGCTCACTCCCATACACCTCACGCTCCTATGGCAGTAAACTGATTCAGTGTGTAACGAAATAGATGACATGAAAAAGCAGTGTTGCCAGGTCAATTAAACTTCTTTTCCTCACATAGTGTATATCAAAAAAATTCATGTCATAACTTCTGTCACAATCATGTGTTTTATTGTCTTTGCATGTGGATCATGGAAAATATTGTTACGACGGTCTAACTGATCATTGTATGGTACAGTGGAAAACAAAATAGAAGATACCAGTTATGTCACTAATCACCAGCTTTAATTATCACAATAAAACAGTCTATAATCAACAAGTTTCTTATAATAAATCAAATAAAAATTGTTCACATGCAATAAAATGTCAACTAATATAAAACACAATTGTATTACAACCTGCACAATTATAAAACACATAACACATCGCCACAATAATTACTTTTCACTAATAACCACTTGAACGCACAGAGTAATCGCCTGACAATAACTGAGGTTCCAGAATATTCGCTAATAGGCATCTACTAGAAAACACTTGAACTTAATTAATTCATTGCGGCCTTGAACACAGCACGTGCGGACCGGTATGGTCTGGAATAGACCCGATAGTTGACGCATAATTGTCTTTCACCGCAAAGTAGCAGCATTATGTATGCACACACACACACACACATCACAGCTAGAATATTAGAGAAACTTGTAGAACGTTCCGTATTATGTAACATTTTTTCTGCATTACATAACAGTATATAAAACTGCACATAAACTAAGTACTGGTGTGTTAATGTAAATTACAATTAAATTACGTTCATTAAAATTTGACTTAACAGCTATACAATTTTTTCAGGATTCTATTAACCACTTTCCTTCTATTTAAATGTCTTGCCTTATATTTCCATATTTTGGAAAAATATATAAAGAAACATATTTTTTAAACTTTTTATTTTTCACCATTGGTGCAGTTGAAAGAAAGATACATAATTAGATTTTACTGACTTACTTTAGTTAATCCTCCTCTTCTACCCATTAAGTGTTGGAGATTTTGCAGAAAGCATCTTGTCCCACCCATCCCATGCCAACCCTAGCATACACTGATCCTCTTCTGTCTACACTTTCTTTAATACTGTCTTCCCACTTCAATTTAGATCTTTCTCTTCTTTTTCTACTTTCCGGTTTTGCTTCTTATGCTCTTGTAGGGTACGAGGCCAGTCTGAAACGTTCTCGGTCTTGACCATAGGTGGCAGTTTTATCACAAATTATTTTGTCTTATGTTTGTACTACATCTGTTGGTAGCATGCATGTGCTATTTCTGGTCATTCTACCAAATGAGTTGTATTATTCTGTTACAGCCTTTTGAAACAGAAAATGTTGTCCGTATTCCTTAAAGTGGAGAAAAGTGAGTATCTTGGAGTCATAAAGTTTTTTGTGAAAGAAAATTTAACATCTAGCGAAATTTATTCAAGGCACATTAAGGTGTATGAGGACTCTTATCCTTCATTTTCAACAGTAAAAAAAATGGGCGGCCAAGTTTAAATGTGGTCGTACCAGCCTGGAAGACTATCCGCTTGAAGGACGTCCAAAAACGGCAACAATGCCAGAAAAGTGCTTGGAGTGTTTTAAGAAGAAAGAAGCAGATTTTGTGCATCTGTTTATTACGGTGGATGAAACTTAGATCTACTACTACACACCAGAGTCCAAACAACAGTCAAAGCAGTGGACAGAAGCTGGCTGTTCAGTGCCAAACCGAAGGCAAAGTAAATTCCACAAGCAGGAAAAGTCATGGCATCAATTTTTTGGGATGCTAAAGATGTTTTATATATCAATTACCTTATAAAGGGTAGAACAATAACTGGAATATTATTCCAACCTTTTATCGAAAATAGACGAAAAATATAGTGAAAAAAGACACAGTTTGCAGAAGAAAAAAATAATATTTCACCAAGACAATGCACCTGCTCACAAAAGTGTTTTGGCAGTAGGAAAATTAAGAGGTCTCTGCCATGAATTGTTGGAGCATCCTTCCTATTCCCTAGATTTGGCTCCCACAGACTTCCAGCTTTTCCCAAAAACTCAAACTCTTTCTTCCTGGTCAGCATTTTTCATCGGATCAAGAGGTGATTTCAGGTGTACAGGGTATTTTGCAGACCTTGCAGAAAACCACTTCAGGGACGGGATAAGAACAAATTGCAATAATTGTTTTACGCTAAAAGGAGATTATGTTGAAAAATAATTTTTTTTTTGAAATAACAAATTCATTTTTTCATTGTGTGGCTGAGTTCGTTTTTTCATTTTTATAGGCTGAGGACATTTCAGACCGCCCTCATATCTTTGGTTTTCCATTCTACAGATATGGCCAAACCATCTTAACTTCCAAACCATTTCATAGGTTCCATCATATCAGTTACCCGAAGATTCCTGCCGATAGTGACGTTTCGTATTCTCGTTTTGTAAACTTCTAAGAAATCTCATCTCCATTTCTTTACTTTTCCTTTTATGTTTTCCATTGAGAGAGAGAGAGAGAGAGAGAGAGAGAGACGCACGCGTGATTGTATTGTAACGTCAGATTATAATAGAATTATTAAACTAATTATAAGTATTATAGACGACAACAACAATTTAAAAACATTAAAGCACAGAAATAAACCAAAGGCCGAATAAGGAAGCGGTTTCTAACAATAGTGTACTCTAGAAAAAGACAGTCAGACTTGTTTAAGCATCTAATCAGTCAACATCAAAGCCAAAGGATATGTAATATCAAAGGGGCGCGGTATAGTAATTAATTGTTAATCAGAGTCAGTCTGGTAGTTCAAAATAAATAAGAAGTCATAGTGAATAATAGGCCTAATAGTGTTTGGTGAAAAGAAAAGAAGTTAAAAAAAATATATTAATACCATATGAAGAGAATAATTTTCAAATCACACTATAACTACCAACGTACAATGGAAAGCCTAGTGAGAAATAAAAAATCAAGTAATATGAAGCATACAAAATATGTACCTGGTAAAAAATAATATTATAATTCAAACACATATTTCGAGGTAACGAGATAAACCTTAATTACATTACAAACACAACACTTCTTGGACTCTGATATTTCATCTGCATAACTAAGTGAAAAACCGAACATTCAAGTACTATACGTTATTGAGTAACATTTAAGAGTGTTGACTTCCAAATAGTACACTTTAAATTTAACCTTATAAAACAAACATTCAAGACTAAACTTTAGTTAGAGCGAATTAGTTGTTGGTGTCAGCCATTACATAGGGGGAGTTTAGCTTAACAAAATGATGGCTTTGCCTGGCAACTTTTAAAATGTTTTACATCAACTGAACATTAATAATTTGTTATTGTAATTTTAAAAAATGTAAAAATTAATCGGATTGTACTAATTGTAATTTTTTGTTGTTGTATTATGTGCTATATGCCTTGAGATCGACAAATCTATAATGTATGTTTTAAAATAAAAAAGCGAATTATTAATTGAGCATTTTGTTTGATTTTGAAACAAATCAGCTGTAGTAGTTAAAACAAGGCAAGTGGTTAAAACAAAAATGTTGTGAGAGATGTGAGATGATAGTTGCTGAAGTTCATTACATCATCTTTATCAACTACCTGTAGATAAGGAAGCATGATAACTGTGATCAACATATGAATTAATACGAGTTTTACTTTTAAAAGTGTATTGTGTAATTAATTTCACTAGAACAGAAACTGAAAACAGATCTTTTAATACCAGGTTTGTGATTAGTAATACAATTTTCAAAGTCAATACAAGATTAAATTATTTAAGTAAATTCAGTGAAATAACTGTTGATCACTAATGATTATTATTTCATTTGATGCTTTGTTTTGATGAACTAACAGCAATCAATATGCAATATAAATTAGGGTTAATGCGATAGTGTTATGGTCATACAACTGAAAATAAAAGAGTTGAAATATAAAGTTTTATTAACTCTAAAGTAACCATTATTAATTTTGATTAAATACAACTGTTACATTAACGACTCGGAACACAAAGTTTTTTTATGAGTAAAAACATAAAGTTTTACCTTAAAACCTAAACTTGGTTTTCACTTTTATGTTTTTACTCATAAAAAACTTTGTGTTCCGAGTCGTTAATGTAATAGTTCTATTTAGTTAAGTAACGGACACGCCATGGACAACGAAATCCAAGAATTTAATTTTGATTGTTGTTTCAGAAATGTTCTCGGATCCAGGGAAACTTCATTATTGAAGAAAAAAAAAATTATTGCATTTGGTGCAAAAGCACATACAGATTGAAGTGTTGTGCAAAATGTCCTTGTACATTTTGCAAGGTAAGACTATGCGTGTAGTACCATTTAAAGCTAAGGGCATGGGGACAGAACCTAGTTGTGGATGGACAAGTTATGGATTATAATAGTCTTTATAATATTGTCCATCTTTCCAAAGTCAGTTTTCAATTAACACAATTGTTTGATATTTAAACAAAATTATAATTTGATTTATTATAATAAGAATTTCCCTTTCCTTGTATGAATTAAGAGAGAATAAGGAAAGAGGTTATGTTTTTATAATTTGAAATTACAATAATTAATAAATCTCATTATCACTTATGAAAGATTACTGTTTTTGTTTCAGAAATGCGCCAAACAAAATTTAAAACGGAGTGAAGTAGACAAATTGGAACAGGAAGAATGGATTTGTTTTGTATGTAATGCAAAACCATTATTTTCATTGCGCGCCAAATGCAGGGCCGTGAAAGAACATCTACAAAATGAAATGTAAGTGTTAAGTTAAAAACTAATTTGACTCTCATACACCTTGGCCAAGATTCTTGTTTGTGTAGAACTGAATATCCAAAGGCCAAGCAGACACAAGCATTTGTTATTATTTTATCACACACGAGTTGTCTTTTTGTGTTTCTTAGCTAATTATTGAGCTACATCGAAGATATGTACAGGGTCCGCCAGTGAAGCGGGAAAATTAAAAGTACCCAATTTTTTCATGAAACATTTATTATCAGAATTTTTTTTACAGATTTGAGTAGAGTAAAGTATGCCATTATTTTACTTTTTAAAAATAACGCCGCTCAAGTGAGAGCCATTTCTGTGTAAAAATTCTTCTAATCTTGACCGAAAATTTTCCATCACTCGACGAAGCAGGTCAGGTTGAATCCGTGCAATTTCTTGTCTGATATTCATTTTTAATTCTGGTATGGTATGCGGTCTATCAATGTACACCCTGCTCTTCAGAAATCCCCAAAGAAAAAAGTCTCATGCGGACAAATCTGGGGATCTTGCAGACCACGAGATGTCACCATATCTGGATATGAGTCCGTCCGGGAAGAGTTCTCTTAAAGCAGCCATGGACACACGAGAGCAGTATGACTTGTGGCCCCATCCTGCTGGAAAAAATTAATTTCTGGAAACCTAGGCAGCTGTTGCATCAAAAATGCTCTGACCATGTGTGTGTAGCAGTCTGCATTGACAGTTGTGGTGTTTCCTCTATCGTCTTGGAAAAAATTTGGCCCAATAATGCCAGATGATGAAAATGCACATCACATCATAACTTTCGGACTATGTAATGGCTTTTCATGTAACTCACCTGGGTTTTCATCATTCCAATATCGACTATTTTGTTTGTTTACATATCCATTCAAATGAAAATGTGCTTCATCTGACATAAACATGCGGTGAATAAAGTTTTCATCATCATTTACACGTCGCAATATTTCTTCGCTGAAAATCCTGCAAGCCAGCATATCGCCATCTTTCAACTCCTGGATTACTTGAATTTTGTAAGGATGGAAAGATAAGTCTTTATGCAAAATTCGTCGTAACGATGTGTCACTAATGTTTAGTGCAGATGCATGTTTCATTGCAGAACGTTGTGGACTACGTGTCAATGCAACTCGAACTCTTTCAATGTTTTCCTCTGTTCTTACAGACCTTGTTGCTCCTCTATGCTTTAAATTTAATGTGGAACCAGTTTTTTCAAACTTTTTCACCCATGACATAATTGCATGAGCGGACGGCACTCTTCCATGTCGTGGAGTATTGAAATGATTACGAAGCAATCGTTGTACAGAAGTCACACAGTCACCATTCTTATAAAACGTTTTTACGCAGAAAGCACGCTGTGCACCGGACTACTGCTCCATGTTTAACAAATGGCATTAAATGTGAAACAACAATCGAAAACCTCCATGCCCTCTCGTGAGCAGAAAATGAACTATTGGACTTTCAAAATTTCCCGCTTCACTGGTGGACCCTGTAGGTGTTGTAACTCCATATTTTATATGTTTTAATTTAACAGAAATACTCCTGTATTCGTGTTCTTTTTTGTATAAAAAATTAAATTGCTTCTGATTTCTGTGAAATAGGAAAATAGCAGGAGCTTTTATTAATTAGAACAGAGCATAGTAGGCAATGTTACATGTCTAGAGAAAAAATAAAAAGTAAGTTTGGCTAGGAATTTCAATATTCTGGGAATCCAGCATCCCAGATTATCCCAGGATTTGAAAGGGGAACCACTGTCGATTTTTTCAGAAAGTAAACAGTTCTGCAGAGAAACCATAGTACATAATGGGCTATAATATTCTCTGAAATTTTGTAGAGTTCTTGTAAGAAAAGGAGTTTTCCACAAATAATGTAGGTAGTTTCCATTCTACTTCTCTTACATCCTTGCTTGTATTTCCAAATTCAGTTATAAAACTGAAGTAGTTATATAAATTCAGTACAAAATGTGACTACTACTTCAGTATGAAGTAGCATATAAGTAAGTATAAATGTGCTGTGCTATTTTGAATAGAAATTTTTGATCTTTTACAGAATTATAAAAATTGACCCATTTGTTTGAAATGTACAACAATGGTATATCAACTCTTAAGATACTAAAAAAAAAGAAGCATCAACACTATAGTGGTGTTGGTTTCATTAATGGATGGTGAAGGAGCTTGATATTTCAAAAGAGAAATTAGAGGAGCCTGAATAGGATCGCTTATTTGTCGAATTGTTCTCACTTTAAATAAAGAAAAATAGTGAATACAAAGTTGTTGAAGTTAGTTGTGGTTGGCTAAACATTTCATGCCAAGGCCTAGATTCTCTGACTTCATGTTGCGTAGTAAAAGAGTGCCAACTGATAACAGGGCCTATAACACTTTTACACCAAGTTTACCAAAATCATCGAAAGGTAGAAAAATATACATGTAAATTGATGAAATTGATTTGCTGTCGATTTGGCTTCTTATAATTAAAAACAAGTAAGAGAAATCTAATTTACTTTTACTTGAAAGTTACGTATATATTGTAATGATATGTTCTTATCCACTTGTGTGTGTGTGTGTGTGTGTGTGTGTGTGTGTGTGTGTATCTCTTAATACAGTCCATGCCATAAAGTTTGAGCTTATTTGAATTACACCAAAACACCATGTCGCATTAATGATTAATTTTGTAGAGAGGAGAGAGTATAGTGAAAGAAATAATTGAGTTTGAAAATATTAAAATTGTGTTTATTTGGTGATTGACAGACATTAAGAAGTAAGTGACAGTTAACAAATTAACTGACATTTAAAATTCTGATAATAAATATTTAAAAAATAAAATCAACCTAATAGCAACAATGTGCATCCAAAAAATTATAACATTATTAGACGGTAACCAAGTCACAGATTTAATTATAAATTTACCTTATTTCCATCTTGTGACTTATTTTTCTTGTTGTTTGTTACTTTTGACGCGTTTCGGAGCTCTTCAATGCTCCATCCTCAGAAAATCCGTTGCTATACTTCGTCACGTTAATATTAACAATTTTCCATTGAAAACATATGTACAATATTAGAACATGTATACACTTACACGATGGTCACATATATAAAACTACATAGTTTGGGTGCACCCAACACTGTCACATGCCAGACTGTCCGGTATCAATTACACTGTGTCTCTTAGTTTTATTCAAGATTGTATCATATAGATAGTGCGATCTAAAGTCCAGTTGCTTGTTCAAAACATTGTCTGATTCAAACTTGAATGCCTGATAAATTTCAAACTCCTCAACAGCATTCATGAATAGTCCTTTATCACATATATGTATGGCTTTAAAGTTCGATTCAAAACTATTGTAATTATGGCCTTTAGATATTAGATGCTTTGCGAATTGAGAGCGGTTCAAGTAAATATTATTTTTGGGTAGATGTTCTTTAAATCTCTGTAAAAAACCCCGACCTGTCTGACTGATATAGAATTTATCGCAATCGCTACAATTTATTTTATATATTCCGGTTTTTTCAGCAATAGGTTGACGTGATTTAGTTCTTAGTAAGTTCCCTATGTTATTGTTGGTACGGAATGATATTATGATATTTCGTTTTTTGAACTCTTTTACAAGAGCTAAGGCAGTTCTTCTTGAATAAAATGTTGATATGTATTTCATTTTTGTATCTCCGCCTTTTTTATGGTTGGTTGGATGTTTGTGTAACAATGTATCTATTAAAGTTGGTTGGTATCCATTGGCAATGGCAATATGCTTAGTGTTGTTAAGTTCTTCTATATAATCATTTCGTTCCATCGGTATTGTTGCCAGTCTGTGTGCAAGACTATTAAATGCCGCTATTTTTTGTATATATGGGTGATAGGAGCTGGCGTGTATAACCATATCAGTGGAGGTTGGTTTTCTATATATCTTGTAACTGAGTTTGTTAATGCGCTTTATTAAAGTTAGAAATAAGGTAAATTTATAATTAAATCTGTGACTTAGTTACCATCTAATAATGTTATACTTAAAAGTAACTGTGTTATAAATCAAATTATATCATATTTATGTAACTGTATTTTACAGATACACGATAACAGTAATTATTGTGTTTACTATCGGGCGCCATGTTGGCAACTACCAACAGCTGATATTTCATTACTTTACGGGCCAGTTTTCGTGTTAAGCGAACGAGGTTGTTGAACAGGAAGTGTTATCTAAAATAAATACTCTGAAATGGTTATAAAAAGAAAACTTATTATTAACAGAAGATTACATATATTTTGGACTCGACCATGCGCCAAACATGCCTCGGGGCGTAGTCCTACGTATCATGAAATACACAAACATATTGAACCTTGTAATTAATCTACACATGTAATAAACATATAGTCAACAAATTTAAGATATATATATATATATATATATGTGTGTGTATGCACAACCCAGCATTTATATAAATTATACACTCTCCCTCTCACTCTCTCTCTCTCATTCTGGTACAATTCTTTTTATGAGCTCATTTATTTAAAGTATTGAAATATAAATTGAATGATAAGTTTTGAATGAATTTATTGAATTTACTTTGAAACTTTTATGTTGGTCATTTCTTTGAAATTAAGTTTAATTTGAAAATAAAATATATATGATGCTGGAACGTTCTCACCAAATTGCCGTCTGCTGTTTTACGAACTTCGCGCACTGCGAGTTCGTCGATTTTTTACCGGTCACATTTTGAAGTTGTAGATTAAACTCAGCACTGTCTCTAAATAGTTATTTAACCACTTTTAGTGGTTTTAAAAGTTAAAATTCACTATTCGTGAATGATTTGCCGGCTGGCTGCGATCACTGTTCCTGATGAAATGACACCGAGTCTTTGTTCCATATTTCCGAGGTGGAGTGAATCTATGCCACTTGGCTATTGTTTGTTGTTGACAATTTCATCTTGTTTACAAAAACAAATTCCTGGCCGCTGACATCATAAAGGCTTGTCGCTTTTATCGCATTATTCGACATACTGTTTTTTGTGAGGCTTCACGTTTTTTGCTCTGAAACCGTCCGAATCCTGGCAAATATTATATAGTCCACTCATGATATATTCATAAAGGTTATTAAATGTTTATTTAATTTTGACCAAATGAAGGAATACAATATTTCTGGTTCTTTATACCATATTTAAGGTGATTAAAATTTGTACCATAATTGTACCATTACAAAACCCCCTCAATGAAAGATTTTGTGTCAAAGCACAAAAACTTTCATTGACCCTTTCATACGTCCTAAAGGGATCAGCCAGGATTGGTCGCCACAACCCCCTTACAATTTTATATAAAAGAAAATTATAACTCACCCTTGGTCTGATGATGATGACTGTACCTACATGACCTTACTGGACTTCTCCTTCGACATCCCAACACCATAAGGCCACTTAGGCTCGTAACGCCCCTGCTCTGACGCGCTGGCCAGCTCAGGACCGCTGTCATATCACCAAACACTGAAACAATAAATGATAAATATTAAAATAGTGGCTTGTTAAATCACTCTACCCTGAACTGATCTGGTTCCCCTTAGCTAGGTGCTGGTTTGTGCTAATAAGCACTGGGTTTGCTTGATATATGATTAAAATCTAGTTATAAAATTTATACTACTAAAAATGTAACTCCCAAGAATTATAAAGAATTTCCTTTCTCAATATGGACAACCCTGAATTTATAAATTGTTTCGATTTCTATCGATAATATTTACCTCTTTCCATTTTATAATTATTATAATTACAAAAGAAACACCTTAATATAAAAAAATTTTACATTATAATTGAAAATAGGAAAATTCCCATATAAATCTCCCAAAAACAAATTATAGAAAACAAAATAATTAATAAATCTGTATGGTATTATTGGATGTTTAAATTAAAATTATTATTATTATTATCATTATTATTACCATTATTAACAGGTAATATTATGGCAGTAACAGCACCATTTATATTTATCCCTTCGTACACATTATTTCTATACATGTTAAAATTTCATAACATAAATACATAATAATACACATTGATACATTTAATACATTGAAATAGTTTTGTAATTACATTACATATTTCATCTTGATTAAGATTTGCACTATAAGATATGCACTAACATTTGCATATTCGTTGCATTTAAAATTATAAAATTTACAATTGCAATTAATTAATTCATTAATTAGACATCAATTTATTTATTATAATTATAAATTTATTTCAAATTTATTCTATTATTATTCATTTCTCCTTTGATCTTTCTACCTACCTAACTACCTAACCTTTCACCTTCTATCATTGTTTAGTCTGGATGACTCCTATATTCACTATGCCTTTTACTTATAATCTTACTCACCTTCTTCTAACTGACAACCAAATTTACCTATCATGACACCAATATCTCAATCATAAACATCTTTACTAATTTGATTTAAATCCTATGGCACCGCTCGTCTTTGTACAGAGATGGGTGTTCCCTAACTGGCTATATTCATTCATAATATTTTGCCCTTCCAAAAATTTCGGCAAACACTCCCTAAAACTACGCTATTTCCTGCCACAACACTATTGGTTGGCTACTCCTTATCACCTCACCCCCACTACAACATATCATTAATAACAAATATATGTTTATACCTTTACTTTATTCACATCTACAAATAATCACTAACTACTGTGTGCCTAAATATCTAATACTTTCTTTGTATTATTTACTTCAAAATTCTTAACTATCTAACTCCATTTACTTTAATCAAACTCACCTGCTTTTTATCTATTCGCAGGCTCTATCCCTGCTTAAACACTTAATCATTGACTATTGTCTTATAAAATTCATCTCTCACCTACTCATAACAATACCTCTCAAAATTCAAATATATATATTCCAACGTAATCATTTATTTAATTATTCATTAGTAATTACCTTCATTACAAAATGATTTAATTATTTAACTTCATTAATAGAAACTTTTATGACAATTAATACCTTACTTCTGTTACTAATTAGTACAACTTTCTTTTGTACCATAATTTTAATTAAGTAATAAAGAATGATTACTCTTTAATTCTTATTCAACTTATTTACAAAAAATATTATTATTAAACATGTTAATTATTAAAAGTACATAATAATACATACTGGTGTACACAAAATATACCTGCAATACAACATCAAAATAACATAAATACATTGATACATAAATACATTTAATACAATGAAAAATATACACTCCAACTCATTATTTTGTTATTTATCAAACTCAGTCCATAGCAGTCCAATTCAATACCACTTTACACATATATTTAATGTTCATTACACAATTGAAACACTCTACCCTCCATCGTTGAATAACATTCTTATCTTAGGTCTATTTAATTTATTATTTAATAAATAAATTTTATGATCAGCAATATTATATTCATTTTCATTTATAAAACTGTTATCAAACAAATATTTCAAGTCACGATCGAGTAGGGTTCCGTTTATCTCAGTAATATCATATGTCATTAATTGGTTATTTATTTTATAATTATCCTCATAATTTTCTACCACAGGTAAGTACTTAATACCATTATCATCATTTATTGTTATTTCAATTTCATTGTTATTATAAGGTAAGTATTCATTATTTTCATCCACCTTATCTAACCCTAACCTTTCTACCAATTGTCTGTATTTTCTATTTACTTTAAAAAATTTTATTACTTTCTTTTTCTCACCATATCTCTATACTTTCTTTCTTAATATTTTTCTCTCCATAACACCAAATTACACTCTCTCTCTCCAAATATGCAGGGGTCCCTAACATAAAATTATTGCACCACTTATTAGGTACACAAAAACACCAAGAAACTTTATTTGTAGACCTTTCGTCTCCCAAATATAAATTGAAGGAACTCTTATCCTTATAAAAAATACGTGAAGACTTTTCTTCACCCCCTAACACAACATCAAAAGAAAATTCTACCCCCTGCATCCCTTGTACAAAAATACTTTCTCCAATCTCTCTTTCTGACTCAATACACTCCAACACTTCATTTTCACTCATAATACTTTCATTATCATTTTCTAACACCACATTCTTACTACTTGTAATATTCTTACTATCTGTAAAATTATTATTCACATTATCATTTTTAATTACGTTATTAGTCAGTACTTCGTTTTTCGTACTGTTTTCCTTCTGGGTTTCTAATTGATTTAAACTCTCGTCTAGTTTTTTGATTACCTTGTCACATTTTTTAATCAGATTATCATGACCTATTTTAATTTCATTCTGTAATTCTTTGAAATTAATTTTAATTTTATCATTTTGCTCATCAAATTTGTTATTCAAACTACTTTGAATCTCTTTAATTTCGCTATTCTGCTCATCTAGTTTCTTGTCAAAATTATCAAATTTATTTAATAAGAGCTGTATCATAGCAGCAGTACTGTCAGATTTAATTTCTGAACTAACAGGCATGGATGTAGAGACCTTCTCGGTTTCTATGTATACAACAGATACAGGTGTATCTGCTTCGTCAATCTGACTAATTTGAGTTGGTTGTACATCCATTTCACTCATAACTATTTCGTCAGGGAGGCTGACTTTTTCAGTTTTATCTTCATTAGTATTCATGTTTGCAATTTATATTACAGGCATGCATCCAATAGTATAACCTAACTTCGTAAAATTTGGTTATGTTTAAAATTTTGTTATTACCTCAGATAACTCTTTCCATTCTCTTCGTAGGCTTACTCTATATAAAATTATATTATATAGAGTCCCTGTTTGCAGGCGACCATCTGTTATAAATCAAATTATATCATATTTATATAACTGTATTTTACAGATACACGATAACAGTAATTATTGTGTTTACTATCAGGCACCATGTTGGCAACTACCAACAGCTGATATTTCATTACTTTACGGGCCAGTTTTCGTGTTAAGCGAACGAGGTTGTTGAACAGGAAGTGTTATCTGAAATAAATACTCTGAAATGGTTATAAAAAGAAAACTTATTATTAACAGAAGATTACATATATTTTGGACTCGACCATGCGCCAAACACGCCTCGGGGTGTAGTCCTACGTATCATGAAATACACAAACATATTGAACCTTGTAATTAATCTACACATATAATAAACATATAGTCAACAAATTTAAGATATATATATATATATATATATGTGTATGCACAACCCAGCATTTATATAAATTATACACTCGCCCTCTCACTCTCTCTCTCTCATTCTGGTACAATTCTTTTTATGAGCTCATTTATTTAAAGTATTGAAATATAAATTGAATGATAAGTTTTGAATGAATTTATTGAATTTACTTTGAAACTTTTATGTTGGTCATTTCTTTGAAATTAAGTTTAATTTGAAAATAAAATATATATGATGCTGGAACGTTCTCACCAAATTGCCGTCTGCTGTTTTACGAACTTCGCGCACTGCGAGTTCGTCGATTTTTTACCGGTCACATTTTGAAGTTGTAGATTAAACTCAGCACTGTCTCTAAATAGTTATTTAACCACTTTTAGTGGTTTTAAAAGTTAAAATTCACTATTCGTGAATGATTTGCCGGCCGGCTGCGATCACTGTTCCTGATGAAATGACACCGAGTCTTTGTTCCATATTTCCGAGGTGGGGTGAATCTACGTCACTTGGCTATTGTTTGTTGTTGAACAACAAACTCATTTTTTACTACAACACAAATTTTTACTACAAGTCATTCGATTCCCATTTACTACTTCAAAATTTATCTCTTTTTCTTTCTCTTTTTAATTCTGATATAACTTGTTAAATATACAATAACAATAATTCTACTGCCTGATTTTAAACATTAGAGTAAATTAGAGATACTGAGAAAAAATAAATAAAATCTATTTCCTAGAACACAAACCAGCCTTCTTTGTCTATATACTTTCACTCACACCCACACACACACATAGTTACTTTATTCCTTAGAGATCTCGTTTTTTGTTTAAAATTTTATTTTATTATAATTTCGATTAACCCTTGTTAAATATTTAGATACACATTTTTCTTTTTTACTTAGCTGTTCAATGAGTCCTGAAGACGTCACATTATTTTAAGTGCACATTTGTTATTGTTCAAACTGATAATCTCCGAAACTGTTATTTACATTTTATATATGAATTTCGATTTTTTCACATTTTTAAATATGTTATTCACATTTTTAATGTTGCGGGCGCCCGCGATTTACGTTCCGGAACTTTGTATATGTACCACTCGCGCGAGTGTTGAAGTTAGACTGGGGCAGAGACAAACGGCACTATTTTGTAAAGTGTCCGCAGTTGTTTTCCAACTTTCATTGTATTCAATTCGTATCACTACGCCAATACAATGTTTTGGTTTACACACCCAACATTCCACAGCGGGGATTGTCTCTGACGTAAGATCGTCCGAGGTTCAGTTACATAACTTGTTTACCGTTTTGTAAGTCATTGGCTGACCTTGACTCAATTCCAACTTGTTGTTTTCTACGTTTCACAATAATAATTTCACAAGCAGTGCTACCAGCATCGCTACCAATAAATTTTACCTTTTGTCCCTTTATGTTTACGTTTTTTCCCAATTATTATTTTTTACATTATAAAAATGTTGATTGCTTTATAAAAATACAATTTCTTTATTTTACCTCAGGTAGGCCAAAATGTCCCATTACAATGAATATAAAATTGTGAAACAAATTAGAGATAAATTAAATGAAAATAACGCTTTAATATTAAAGGCTGATAAAAGCAATACCACTGTGATCATTAATGATAATGTTTATATCGATACAGTGTATGAATTTATCAACAATAATAATATTACACAAGTTAGTACTGACCCTACAACGAAGCTTACTCGTATTATAAATAATGCTATTAACAAATGTACATGACTTCTCGGCAATAAGTCGAATCATCACTTAAAACAAATGAAAGCATGTGCTCCACAATTCACCGGTCTACCTAAGATACATAAGGTTAACACAAATCAGGCCGCTCATCAATTTTATCACAGCACCAAGCTATAAAATTGCAAAGAAATTATCAGAAATAATAAAAAATAATATAAATATACAAAACGACCATAGCCTTAAAAACAGTTTAGAATTGATTAATATAACAAAAAATTTCAATATGGAAGTACAATACAAACTAGCATCGTTCGACATAGTAAACCTATATACGAACATACCAATTCAAGAAACCTTAAACATCCTGAAGAATAACCTATTAAAAACCAAGGTAATGGACCAACAGATGATAAACGAATTAATATTTTTTTTAGACATTATTTTGAAACAAAATTATTTTGCTTTCAACGGACATTTCTTCATCCAAAAAGACGGGCTAGCAATGGGGTCACCGTTATCCGCTATTTTGTCCGAAATCTACCTTAACAACTATGAAAGCACATACCTATTATCAACAAATAATAAGTTTCACAAACACATTAAACTATATAAAAGATATGTTGATGACACTATAGTAATATTTAACGGGACAGAAAGACAACTACACCAATTACTCACGTATATGAACAGTATTAATCACAACATAAAATTTACTGTTGAAGTTGAGTACAACAATGAATTAAATTTTCTGGATCTAACTTTAATAAAGCGCATTAACAAACTCAGTTACAAGATATATAGAAAACCAACCTCCATTGATATGGTTATACAAGCCAGCTCCTATCACCCATATATACAAAAAATAGCGGCATTTAATAGTCTTACACACAGACTGGCAACAATACCGATGGAACGAAACGATTATATAGAAGAACTTAACAACACTAAGCATATTGCCATTGCCAATGGATACCAACCAACTTTAATAGATAAATTGTTACACAAACATGCAACCAACCATAAAAAAAGCGGAGATACAAAAATGAAATACATATCAACATTTTATTCAAGAAGAACTGCCTTAGCTCTTGTAAATGAGTTCAAAAAACGAAATATAATACCATTCCGTACCAACAATAACATAGGGAACTTACTAAGAACTAAATCATGTCAACCTATTGCTGAAAAAACCGGAATATATAAAATAAATTGTAGCGATTGCGATAAATTCTATATCAGTCAGACAGGTCGGGGTTTTTTACAGAGATTTAAAGAACATCTACCCAAAAATAATATTTACTCGAACCGCTCTCAATTCGCAAAGCATCTAATATCTAAAGGCCATAATTACAATAGTTTTGAATCAAACTTTAAAGCCATACATATATGTGATAAAGGACTATTCATGAATGCTGTTGAGGAGTTTGAAATTTATCAGGCATTCAAGTTTGAATCAGACAATGTTTTGAACAAGCAACTGGACTTTAGATCGCACTATCTATATGATACAATCTTGAATAAAACTAAGAGACACAGTGTAATTGATACCGGAGAGTCTGGCATGTGACAGTGTTGGGTGCACCCGAACTATGTAGTTTTATATACAGTAGAAGCCCGATATAGCGCGGTCCGATATACCGCGGATTCGGATATAACGCGGTGAAGAGTATGTCACCCGTATTAGCGAAAATTCTTACTTGTAGAGAGTGAGTAAATTATGAATTGTTTATCGTGACTTCCGTAGCCACAACATTGGAATGCGTTGCGTTTATTGTAAACAAAGGCTTGTTGTTGGAAACGGCGTTGTAAACAACAGCCAGAATTGCCAGTTCAAGTGCACCTGTAGACATAAACAATTGCCCGAGCTATTTACAATCTCTACGTTTCTAAGAATTCATGCCAAGGCAAGCAGCCAACTAAATCCCTTCTCTCCCTCATATTACAGTACAGTATAAGATCATACTCTGATATTATCTTATCAAAGTGTATAGCCTTTGTCATAAATTCGCATAGTGTAGAGTTTTGTGATGTCGCAGAAAAGAAAAGCATATTCTGTGAGTGATAAACTCAAAATAATTGATCGTGTGAAGAACGGAGAGTCAAAGGCAAGTTTATCACGTGAGTGTGGCATCCCAGAAGGAATAATTAGAGGGTGGATGAAGGAAGAAGATAAACTTAAAAGTTTTGTGAACACAGTTGAAAGTGAAGTGGGGTTGCAAAGAAAAAAGACTAAAGTAGGTAAGGATAGTGAACTAGATGAGTGTCTGTACAGGTGGTTTTTAATAAAACGAAGTGAAGGTGTGCCACTGTCAGGACCAGTTATTAGAGCTCAAGCTGTGAAATTCCATAGTGATTTACATGGCAACAGTGACTTTAATGCATCTGATGGGTGGTTTTCGCGATGGAAATCTCGTCATGGTATAAGCCAGATAAGCATTGAAGGGGAAGCACGATCATGTGACAGTGAAGCTGCAGCACTTTTTCCTTAGGCATTAAACAAAGTAATGATAGATAACGATTTAAATGACCATCAAGTGTATAACTGTGATGAAACTGCTCTGTATTTTCGAATGCTTTCTACCAGAACTCTGGATGTGAATAATTCAATAAATAAATCTGGATTAAAAATAAATAAGGATAGAGTTACCCTCTTGTTTGCCACAAATAAATCAGGCAGCCACAAAGTTAAACCTCTCTGTATAGGGAAAAGCCGAAATCCTAGATGCTTTCAACATGTTAACATGACGTCATTACCCATCACATATCGTAATACAAAAAATGCTTGGATGACAAGTGATATTATAACATCTTAACTTGTGTTATAACATAGGGAACCCGCATTAATTGGTTCTGCCAATTATACAGGCTGCCTTCGTTGTGACGAGCTGAAAATTAATCACAACACCAAAACAATTAATGTAAAAGGAACCTGGGAAGGGGAGACTGTTGATTTATGCACTCAGTTTAGTCTGTACTAAAGATGACATCTCTTTATTACATAATGAGATTAATTGCTCTACTCAAAGTTCTCAACATATATGGTTCAACAGCTTACAGTTTACAAGATGATTATATATTTTATTCTTTCATAAAGACCCTGAAAATAATGATGTACATCAATTTAATTTATTCCACAGATCCGGGATTGAATATAGTATGTTAATAATGGTCACCTCCCCATATACAATCTTGAAAATTGTGCCATTTGAAGAATGGACTTTATTTACCTTTTTAAAACAATAATACGTTTAGTTTAAACTTTTACTCTTTTACTACAAACAGTTTTATTAGATTACAGACTACATCTTACATATAATGTCTGTTTTTTAAAAGTCTTAAAGTGGTTAGTTAAACTGTCTTTTGTTGGTTATAATTTTAGTATCTCATAACCATGGAAGACAAGCCTCCATGTCACCTGTGGTTTCCTGTAGTTGATGCAGATTTGGCTCTTCGGTCCTCGGTGTGTTTCCTGAAGGTCTGTCGTTACCTTAGTATCCGGTGACGGTGAAGTTCCTGACGTATGTTAAATCATTCTTGGTGTGGTACTCTCTTCTTAGATGACTGTAGTAATTCTTGTTGTTAGAATAAATAAAGCGAAAGTTTGTTTCACTGATATTCACTTCACATGATTATTTATTAGTTGAATTTCACCTCATGGTTCTAGTACTGTATTAATTACATAATTTCTTATTTTAAGATTGGATAGAGATGTCATTGGTGCACAATTTAGTTATTAAGGTATTCTTTAGCGAACTTTCACATATTTATCTCTGCGTCGCGAAACAACGCTGTGCGCAGCTTACAGCGTGAGCGCTCCATTGTAAGTGGGTTAATAGTTAAGGGGTGAGAGTAGTAATCTCGCGTCATTTACTATTCAGCATAAAAGTAGTTCCATGTTCCTTCTTTATTTAAAGGATTAAAATTTGACTATTTAATTAAGCAGTGATGTTCTTAATTACAGACGTTATTAAAGTACATTACAGTGGTCTTGTTTAATTATTTAACTAATGTCAAATTTACAAGTATATTTAGTTTGTTTAGGGGTCGGAATTCAAGTTAATTCCGGTTAGCGCATGTCTATGCAGGATTAATTAACAAGGTTTACCCTTTCTGTACACTCGTATTCGCTTTTATTTTATTATTACAACTTCTTATTAAATATTATTATTATTTAATGATAGGAATAAGATTTAGTTTAAATGTGCGATTTTATTAAAAAATTTTAAATTTCTCAGCCTTCACATTACCTATTTATTAATTACCATATTTTTATTAATGAAATCGTCACAATATTTTCGGTAAATGGTTCCATGAAGAATTTGTTCCATCTGTGAGAAGCCACCTGCGGTCACTCAACCTCGAAGAAAAAGCTGTACTGACCCTTGACCACTGTCCAGCACATCCACCTGCTGATATGCTACAGTCAAGAGATGGGAAAATCGGAGTCATGTTCTTGCCGAAAAACACTACAGCACTGATCCAGCCATTAGATCAAGGCATCATAAAAGCATTTAAAGCGCATTACCGCCGTGAACTTCTGAGTGCTATAGTGAATTCTGATGAGGAAATGGAAATTTACCTTAAGTCAATAAACCTGAAAACAGTTGCGTATTCAATAGGTCTTACATGGGAAAGTATTAGTACGGCTACGATTCAGAATTGCTGGAAGAAATGTTCCTTTGAACAAAACATCGCCGATGGAAATTGCTCTGTTGCCGGATTCACTAATAGTGATGTACAGTCTGTGAGTAGTGCTCTGCATTGCAACTTCACTCTAGATGACTTGAATGACTGGGCAGAAGTTGACAACGGTGAGCCTGTTACAGAATGTATAGGAGATAAAGATATCATCGATGCAGTCCGAAATGCAAATTGCGAAGAAAAAGAAGACGATGACGATGATGGAAATGAAAATGGGGTGGAAGTGAAAGAAGTTATTCCAAATGTTAGTGAAGTGATAATACACATAAACAAAGTAATTTCGTGGATGGAGAGGCAAAGTGAATCTATAATGTTCATCTGCTGCACCTCGCGTTTATAAAACAATACGCGGAAAAGAAACGCTGTGCATTATCCCGTCAAACAAAAATTACGGACTTTTTTAAGACCAACAATTAGGCCTACAGTAGATCGAGTGAGCAATTTATAAATAGTGTATTTTATATTCCATTGGATTAAGATAGATTAAAATACGTATTAGATTAAAATACAGTTTTCTTAATTTTTATTTCTACATTTGGTGACGTAATTTACGTACAGTATATAGTAGTGCATTATGCTGTAGCCTTTTTCCCGGTCCTCCCTCCCCATCATTTGTCACTGTACAGGTCACCTTCCGATATACCGCGGTTACGCCTATAACGCGGGGCAAAGTATGTCACCCGACAACCGCGCTATATCGGGCTTCTACTGTATGTGACCATCGTGTAAGTGTATACATGTTCTAATATTGTACATATGTTTTCAATGGAAAAATTTTAATATTAACGTGACGAAGTATAGCAACGGATTTTTTGAGGATGGAGCATTGAAGAGCTCCGAAACGCGTCAAAAGTAACAAACAACAAGAAAAATAAGTCACAAGACGGAAATAAGGTAAATTTGTAATCCAAAAAATTGTTTAAATGTTTAACATGCTCAATGAAATCTTCATATAAATTTCTTTGTGTTTTTTAAGAAATTGTAATATCATTTATAGTATTTACAGATTTATATTTTTTTTTTACAAATTCTTCAAATGGCCATTATTGTCTCCGTTTATAGTCTTTTTATTTTATTTTAAAATAATCCGTTTATTGTCACATGATGCTGTTGATTGTTCTCTCCTGATGTGTGTGTGTCCAGAGGTCCTCCTAAAGGTTGTGTGTGTGTTTTCCAGACTTTTCAGACGTCTCAACAACACATGCTGCCGACCTACAATAAACATGACTTTCACTGAATGACGATCTGTTTCTAAGAGAGAGAATGCTCTGCTAGGCTTGGGTGTATTCAGATCTGTCATTCTATTCTTGTCCAAGATTCATTAATCAGTTTCACTGTCACAAATTTTTTGGTGTCACTTTCAACAATATGAAGAATATTTGTCTTTCTAGGTGATTTTTATTCTCTGTAGGACATTCTTATCAAAAACAATAATTCTTCTTGATTCGCAAGATTTTGCACTTCATGAAGTGTGTTTTTTGGTACTCCATAATTATTTGTTGAATAGAGTAATAAGCAAATAATTACTGTTTCACCTTATACACACACAAATTTGTTCCACAATGAATCTACATATGCATAACAGTGTACACAATCCATCGATATATATTGTTTTTGTGTGGTGTTGTAACGGTACAAATAGGTCCGTATGGGGATTTTGGGTAAATAACAGGTATAATCTTATTGTAAATGAAATAATAGTATGTGTGAGGGTAAAGTTTTCCAAACGTGTGAAACAACGCAGTAAGCAATGAAGGGTTTGCGTCAAGGTCAGTGGCGTACGTTGTAACGGGGCAAAAAAGGGGAGCTTTTTATTTTATTAAATTTGGGTTTCATTTTATTAAATTTCACAATTCACTTCATCTGTGTGGTCAGACACGTGTTTGAGTAGAAGTTTTGTTCAAACAAAGAAACGGTACATTGCAGCTGGGTGATGGAATGTGTCAAGGTGCAACCGCGCATTAAAATTCCCAGAATTGTCGAGTTGAGCAACACGCGCTAGCACCAGCATGAGCGCAGATGACACCCAGAAACACAAAACCAACATGGCCTTATGGTGAATTCTTTATAACATGTGCGTTTGTGACGGCGGAAGTCTTGACGAAGTCCCGCCTATTTGTGACGTCGACCAGTGAACACATATATCGTCGACGTCCAACACACGTAAATCCCATGTGTCATGTGGGCAGCTACCAAAACTTTGACAACTAAGGCTGTGTGCAGCGACGAAATTGGTTCGCAGGCAAGGCAGTAATGTCCGGCCGCATGTAACAGGCAGTCAACTTACCGGTGCGGCGTCAGCCTGACGCTCGCTAAGGTTAGTGGGCCCAAACAAAATTTAAAGTCATATAAATCAAATTATGTAGAAGTGTTGTCCGGCGTATAGAGGTGAACCGGACCAGAGGAGTGAGTCGGTGAAGTGAACGGAAAAGTGGAAGAGTGAACAAACTGTTTCACAAATACAATAATTTGTTTTTTTGGGACCATAGGTTTACAAAATTATTATGGTACCAGAATTGTACCGTCACAAAAACCCCTCAGTGAAAGATTTTATGCCGAAGCATAAAGACTTTCATTGACACATTCGTACTTCCTAAAGGGATCGGCCAGGATATGTCGCCACAACCCCCTTACAATTTATATGAAAAGAAATACAATAACTCACCCGTGGTCCGATGATGATGACAGTACCTGCATGACCTTACTGGACTTCTCCTTCGAGATCCCAACACCATAAGGCCAATCAGGCGCGTAACGCTCCTGCTCTGACACGCTGGCCAACTCAGGACCGCCGTCACAACATCACCAAACACTGAAACAATAAATCAAAAATATTAAAATAGTGGCTTGGTATATTACTATATCCAAAACTGATCTGTTTCCCCTTAGTTATGTGCTGGTTTGTGTTAAGAAGCACTGGGTTTGCTTCAAATCAACAAGAATTATATAGAAGTGCCATTCTCTTCATCGACTACCCTTAATATTATAAAATATTTTCGATTCCCATCGATAATAATTAACTCTTTTCTGTTTTCATAATTAATATAATTATAGAAGAAACACAAGTTTTTATATAAATGAAACATATCGATAAAATAAATATTTATAACTCCCAAATTTATGGATATAATTACCAAAATTTCCCTGTTTGAGTAAGAGGGAGAAAAACATTTATATAAAAAAATTTTACTATTATTATTATTATTATTATTATTATTATTATTATTATTATTATTATTAATATTACTATTATTAACAGTTAATAACCTGGCACTGTTAATAATATTTACCCCTCTTTCTCCTCCACACACTCTATTTCCTATACATCATGTTCAAATTCCTATGCTAATACATAAAACATAATACATAATAATACACTCATCATTATGTTAATACAGTAATACGGTTAATACATTAAAATAACCAATTCACATTTTAACTTGATTAAAATTTCTTTAAATTTGCTTATCAAATTATAAACATTACTTTTTAATTATAATAATTAATGAATTCTTTTAATTATTTGACTTTTATCAATTAACTATCTATTATTTACTACCATTTAATTCTTCACAATTTCAAATTTATTATTAATATTCATATTACATTATTATTATTTCATTTCTTATTACCTCTCTACTCTGAATTTTCTACCTAACCTTTCACATTCTTATCATTGTTTAGTCTGGGTGACTCCTGTATCCACTATGCATGGACTTATTATATAGGCACTAACTTTTATAATCGTACTCACCTTTCTTCTAACTAACCACCGCTATAACCAGATTTACATATCATGACACCAATTTCTCAATTATAAACACCTTCACTAATTCCGTTTTAAAATCCTATGGCACCGCGCGTCTTTGTATTAAGATGGGTGTTCCCTACCTGGCTATATTCATACATAATTTTTTGCCCTTCCAAAATATTGGCAAACACTCCCTTAAACTACGCTATTACCTGCCACAACGCTATACGTTGTCTACTCCTTATCACCTCAGCCCCACCACAAAATATCATCATCAACAATATATGTTTATTCTTCGTATTGTTTAAATTAGCAGCCATCCTTACTTTTCTTTTATAGAATTGCTAAACTGCTATAATTGTTTTTATTATTTAGACAAAGCTTTTCGTCATTACTGACATCTTCAGGTCTTAAACAACAAGACCTTAAACTTCAGGTTGTTTAAGTCCTGAAGATGTCAGTAATGACGAAAAGCTTTGTCTAAATAATAAAAACAATTATAGCAGTTTAGCAATTCTATAAAAGAAAAATATATGTTTAACCTTTACTTTACTCACCTCTACATATAATGACTAACTACTGTGTCCCTAAAATATCTAATACTACTCTCTTTGTATTATTTTCTTTAAAAGTTCTTAGCTATCCAACTCCCATTAACTTTAAAGCTTTACGAGCTTTAATTAAATATTAAAGTCATAAACCTGTTTATATAACTGAAACTCTGCTTGCTTTTTAAATCAAAATATTCGAATTTGTCCCACTTACCTTCATTGCGAAACAACCAGGGTGTCGTCTGATGTACTTAGGCAGAGAAAAACAACAGGTAATGCAATGACACACACGTATTTTACAAACATAAATAAAATGGTATTTTATTTATATAGCATGACAATTTTTCTGTTTACCTTCTGGTTTAGATTTATTAAACTACGCCTTATGGCTGAATTGTGAAACTACGTCAAATTATGATTTCTACGGTAATTATGCTTTTATACCCTTCTATACCCTCCGAACAATATTTGATTCACCTAGCCATGCTATCAAGATTTATTTATTACTGAATATATATATATACTTACGACTAACTTATTTTCTACTCAAAGAACGACCCAGTAAAGCACACGCACAACTCACATACTATTTTAATTCCCCATAATTTAGATTTAGCGCTTTTAAATTGATTTTTATTAGTTAGTAGATGTTTAAATGATTACTTTCCTGAACTTAGATCCATAACGACCACGTGGTGAATTTAGTTCATTGTTGTTTTCCTTGTTGTCTGAATAGGGTTCACGGTATACCGGGTTCACTTTTTTTATGTCCGAAAAGTTTCTGCTGTTAATTTAGATATTCACCAATCACATTTTGCACTGCTTTTTTGTTTCTGCACTCACATAATTAAAATTCTGCTTTAACACATGGTACTGTTGTACAACCGGCCGGTTATCGGTGTTGAAGGCGACAACGTAGTTTTCCTAAGCGTCTATATAAACCACGCCTTCTCCATCCATGGCAACTATGTTCGTGATTGGTTGGTAGAAATCACGTGACGCTTTAATGAGTCGTCACGTGATATCACTTGTGGAGCGAGTTTAAATAGTTTCGTTCTGTCTCTGGGCTCGCTAAAAAGTTTGTGCTTTTTGCCAACGGAAAACGCAATCATCCGCGCACCGGTTCGCATTCCAACACCTCAAGGAGCAGTGCTTATTGCAGGGCGCTGACAAAATATGCGTCTTGGTGCTCCGACGAAGTAAAACAAGGAATGTTAATTGTTCAAAACTGAGGCCCTGTTTGGGTAGACCTTATGTTACACTTATAATTGCAATAAAAAATAAAACCCCTCAATTTTGTCCCATCACAATACCCCCCCAATGAGAAATCTTCTGTCGAAACAGAAGAAATCTCATTGCTAACCCTAAGAGGATCGGTGAGGATATGGAGCCAACAACCCCCCTTTAATTTCTTAACACATCATGGGTAAACTACCCCCCTGGCTAGGCGACTATGGATGCATCTGAACGAGATCCCTGGACTTCTCGGTAAGAGATCCCAACACCGAAAAATTGAACAGACACGCGCCATGGCGCACCTTACCTTCTATCATGCTACCCCAAAAATCCTCAATCCCTGGCTTATATCATGCCAGATCCTCAACCGATGTGTTCCCCCTTATCATGCACACTGAGTCGCCTTCAGCACTACTGGGCTCATACATATGCTTGTTAATCTTTTTTTTTTTTTTTTTTTTTTGCTAAATCAAACTCACTTATTCTAACATTTGATTATACCTACATACTGCCCCACACAATTCTACAAAAAACACTAGTACTATACCTAAACAATAATACAATCAAAAATCAAAAACATCAATTAGATGGCAGGCACAAAATCAATTTTTTTTTTTTTTTTTTAACCCAAAGTTTCAAAAAAAATTTTTAATTCCGAAAAATTTAAATTTCTTAAAATATTTTCTTTCTATATTGAAGCTATTTACAGTTTGTTTAAATTGATCAAAAAACAAAAGTTGAATTAACTTTCATACTAAACCTGCCTAGTATATGACCTCCTATCAGCTGATCAAAACTAGGTCAAGTCCAGATCCTTGACCTACATACGTTATGTACAAGTTACATCTGTGAATACATTAACCTCCTGTAAAATTCAGTCTTGCAACGCAAAAACATAATAAAATACAACATTTAAAATTAACAAAATATTATTATAACTAACAATTGGATTGACATTTAAATTATTCAAATAGACACTTTATAATTTTACATTTTCAAATTCTATTAAAATTTTCCCTGGTTTCAATCAAAATTTTACCTTTTTACTATGAACCTCTTTTCTTTGATAATCTCATCTCCATTACTTTTGGTGATTTAGTTATTTATACTAGCTTGAACAAATTGCAAAGCATTCCTAGGTGATATTCTACAGCTGATCAGCTGACATCCCTAGCTAATTGTAAACACATTTCAAAATTGAGCAAATTGCATGAAATATATTTTTATCAATTCTTATATCTAACGTATAACAATAAAATAATACACTTAAAATTATTGCATGAACAACTTGTATTGACTTGTCTGAGCAGCTAGTTATTTAACAGAGCACAAGCAGTTTTTATAGGATCAAATTTGAATTAGTAAAACATTTTTATGTTATAAGATTTACATTCGTGGCTCCTCTGAGCCACCTCCTGGCCACACACTCTATTGCAAATTGTGTAAGACTGTGGCGCCTTTTCGCTTCCACAGAGACTGTATATTTTGGAGCAGGGTTTACCTCTCCGTGTCTCTGCTTCCGCTATTAAGTTTTAAAATAGTGAACATCATCATGTTCTTGTTATAAAATGATACACCCTTAAAACGGTTCTACCACCTGTCTCTGCTACCCCTACGCGGGCAGAGTGGCAGCCGCTGTTCCATAGTCTGGTGATCCCCCTTAATTTCACCCCCCATCAATTTCAAAGTACACCTTTACAACGATAACAGCTATGGCCAGTTATGGCAGAACGTGACGCAATGAGCCCCAACCATAGCTGTTAAAGCTAAACCAATTCCACGGTCAAGGTTCGGTGAGGCCGTGACCGCCCGAAAAGTTGGGGAATCACAAGTATAATATTTCCTTTTAAAATTAAAATTGATAATTTATATTACATGACATTTCTAGTCTTGGTGGTGTTTTAACTAATACATTTCTTTCTTAACTATCTTAATGTCCATTTACATAAAATACATAATGTGTGTATAAACAGTAATAACAATTTATAATAATAGAATATAAAAATGTCTGTTTAGGTATGCAAATATTAATATGTATAAATACATTCATCATCACTCAGCTAGATAATACTTTTTTAATTGGGTCACATTATAAGTTCCTTTTATTTCTCGAGTTTGCAAATCTATTAAAATATAAGCATTCTCCATTTTCACTTGGCTAACCTCATATGGACCGTTATACAATAGAAAGAATTTCTTAAAATTTCAAAATTATTATTAACATATGTTTTAACAATTATGTCATTCCACAAACTAAACTATTTAAGATTTATTTATTCATTAATTATTATTAAATAAATGATAATTTCAAACAATTTAAATACATCATGAAATTCAAACATATAACATTCAATCACAATATCGAAACACCTCAAATTATTTACTTCAATTGATTATTAAAACACAACATATTTCAATAATTATCAAAATTTACAAAGCATCAATTATGGTCTTCATAATTATTTATGTAAACTGCAAAATATTAATAATATATATATACACAAATGAATGCACAAATTATTTTACACATCATTCGTCAAGAACTGTTCAATTGTTTCACGCTTCATATGTCCAAATCAGCAAGGTCATTACCAAAATTTACAATATTTACCAATGTTTATGCACTGATATTTTAGTTCAACCTCCATCGTTATATATATATCTAATGTATTTGTAACATGCATCCTTGTTATACACACTCAATTTATTATTACTATCATTATAATAATCATCCATTACCTTTATTCCATTCATTAAGTCATTATAATTGATAGGGTTATTCCCTATTAATATTTCATACAACTTGTCAATATAAGTTATTATTGTCCAGTCTCCATTGGTAAATACATTCATGATCAGGTTAATTACTTTTGTCAGATAATTATTTACATTATTCTTCAAGTATACTGTTAAACTTTCCCTCCATGCGTCATACTTTCGATTCACATTATATAATTCTGTTACTTTATTAACATACCATTCTCCACTTATATCTCTCTCATCACAATACCAAATTAAACTTTCAACATCATTATTATTACAGACAGAGGGTACAACATTAGACAACATCAATACGGGACTCTTTCCCTTCTTAAACAACACTTGTGAACACCTTGGTTCAGAAAAATTAATCGGAAAATTTACCTTCTGCCCCACATACTCTATTCTCTCTTTCCACTTTCTCTCTAACTCATAATAATTTCTCTTTAACTTATACAATTCTATTTCTCTATCTGCATACAACTCTCTATATAAATCTCTCTCACTCACATTAGTTAACATCTGATTAATGGATACATTTAAGTCTTTTCTGACTTTAATTATTTCACGCTCATGTTCTGCTTGTTTATTCTTTAAGCTAGTTACATTAATTATACTTGCATCAACTGGTTCACCGTTACTTCTAAGTTCATCATTTATATTTTCTTGTATGTCACTTTGCTCACACTCATTAATTAAACATTGAACATTACAGTCCATTTTGTCATTTGGCTTTTTGATTTTATCATTACATTTACTTGTCAATGTGTCAAATTTTTTATTTGTCTCTAGCATTTTTTCTTTTTGCTTTTCGTTAATTATTTTTCTATCGTTTCTCATTTCGTCCTGTACATTATTTATAACACTAGTCAGTTCATCTCTCATTCCAATAATAGTCTCATTCATGCTTTCCAAACGGCTATTCATATTTATTTCACTCGCTCTCAATTCGCTCCTCACATTCATAAACTCGTTATTTAAATCAGTCAGCTTAGCATTTATAGTATTTATTTCTGATTTAATCTCAGCTTGCAAATTATTACTTCCTGACATCTCAGTTTTCACTCCTGACATCATCTCCATCATCAATGCTAATTGGTTAAATATATTTATATTATCGCTTACTTTTGCGTCTACTGTCTCAATCGTTAATTCGTGTGTTGTATTGTCTATACTTTCGTTAATATTTGTCGATATGAAATCGTCTTGCGTAACATTGAGAATTGACCCCTCCCCAACGTCTTCACATAAATTTACACTCTCGCTTTTCTCTGCCATTTTTTCGATCAGGTTGTAAATTAATTTATTTTATATTACATTAAAAATTAATTTACAATGTCAACTGTTCAGGCGCCAATTAAAGCGTTACGAGCTTTAATTAAATATTAAAGTCATAAACCTGTTTATATAACTGAAACTCTGCTTGCTTTTTAAATCAAAATATTCGAATTTGTCCCACTTACCTTCATTGCGAAACAACCAGGGTGTCGTCTGATGTACTTAGGCAGAGAAAAACAACAGGTAATGCAATGACACACACGTATTTTACAAACATAAATAAAATGGTATTTTATTTATATAGCATGACAATTTTTCTGTTTACCTTCTGGTTTAGATTTATTAAACTACGCCTTATGGCTGAATTGTGAAACTACGTCAAATTATGATTTCTACGGTAATTATGCTTTTATACCCTTCTATACCCTCCGAACAATATTTGATTCACCTAGCCATGCTATCAAGATTTATTTATTACTGAATATATATATATATATACTTACGACTAACTTATTTTCTACTCAAAGAACGACCCAGTAAAGCACACGCACAACTCACATACTATTTTAATTCCCCATAATTTAGATTTAGCGCTTTTAAATTGATTTTAATTAGTTAGTAGATGTTTAAATGATTACTTTCCTGAACTTAGATCCATAACGACCACGTGGTGAATTTAGTTCATTGTTGTTTTCCTTGTTGTCTGAATAGGCTAGTTCACGGTATACCGGGTTCACTTTTTTTATGTCCGAAAAGTTTCTGCTGTTAATTTAGATATTCACCAATCACATTTTGCACTGCTTTTTTGTTTCTGCACTCACATAATTAAAATTCTGCTTTAACACATGGTACTGTTGTACAACCGGCCGGTTATCGGTGTTGAAGGCGACAACGTAGTTTTCCTAAGCGTCTATATAAACCACGCCTTCTCCATCCATGGCAACTATGTTCGTGATTGGTTGGTAGAAATCACGTGACGCTTTAATGAGTCGTCACGTGATATCACTTGTGGAGCGAGTTTAAATAGTTTCGTTCTGTCTCTGGGCTCGCTAAAAAGTTTGTGCTTTTTGCCAACGGAAAACGCAATCATCCGCGCACCGGTTCGCATTCCAACACCTCAAGGAGCAGTGCTTATTGCAGGGCGCTGACAAAATATGCGTCTTGGTGCTCCGACGAAGTAAAACAAGGAATGTTAATTGTTCAAAACTGAGGCCCTGTTTGGGTAGACCTTATGTTACACTTATAATTGCAATAAAAAATAAAACCCCTCAATTTTGTCCCATCAACTTTGATTTATTAACTCACATGCCTTTATCTACACCCAGGCTCTATCCCTGTTTAAACATTCTACCTTACTGTAATCAACTTAAGAATTTTTTTACCTTGTATAATCCACTATGCGATCTCAGTTTTTTATATACAACATGTTTCAGGGACTAAATCCCCATCTTCAGGTACAGTAAAAAATGTATTATTCCCAGGGGTCGTCGAAATGATTAAAATGTTTATACATAAAAACACACGCACAAAAATCACTGAATAAATTAACATATAACACAAACACATGAACACGTTAAAAGCGACTCAGTGCACCGGTCAACCTCCGATCGTCAACTAGCCCGTGTTCGTGCTTCATTGCTTATCATCAACGCGGTATCATATAATTTATTGGATTTAAATGATAGCTGATCATTGAGTAACTGCTCTTTATTTACTTTGGATGCCTTGTATATCTCAAACTCTTCTAAAGCATTCAGGAAATGACCTTTATTACAAACATGTATCGGCTCCATGTTCTCTTTGAATCCGGTGTAATTATGGTTTTCGTTTATTAGGTTGAGTGCGTAATTTGATGAGGTGGTTTGGGGTTTCTTTTTTGGTAGGTGTTCTTTAAATCTCTCGATAAATTTCCTCCCCGTTTGTCCGATATAGAACTTATCGCACTCACTGCACTGGATTCTATATACTCCTGAACATTCCTCCAAAGTTATTGGTTTTCGTGGCTTAAGTATATTTTTTAGATTATTTATGGTCTTGAATGAAACATTTATATATAATTTTTAAATTCATTTTTTATTATGTTGCATTATTGGGTTAATCAAACCTAAGGCACCTGAATTTACGGGACTGCCCAAATTACACAAACAAAACATTCCTATACGACCTTTGATTAACTATATGACCGCCCCTAATTATAAAATAGCCAAAAAACTGCAACAAATTATTAAGAACAGCATAAAATTAGAAAATATCCACAATGTAAAAAACACCTTTGAATTCATAAATAAAATTAAAGATATGGAGATTACACCTAATTATAAACTTGTCTCAATGGACATTGTCAATTTATATACAAATATTCCGGTTTTGGAAACATTAAAAATTCTAAAGGTAAATTTAACTACAACAGGTATTCTAAACAAAAAACAGATAGACGAACTCCTATCTTTGTTACAGATTATAGTACAGCAAAATTATTACACTCATGACAACAAGTATTTTAACCAAGAGGAAGGTTTGGCTATGGGTTCACCTCTAAGTGGACTTTTGGCCGAAATATATATGAACTATTATGAGAATAAATTTTTATTGTCTGACTATAACCGATTCTATGATGAAATTGTTTCTTATACACGGTATGCAGACGACACCTTCATAGTATTTAATGGCACTCATAGACAGGTGGATATGTTTTTTAAATTTATTAACGAAATTAACCACAACATAAAATTTACTATGGAAATGGAAACCAATAATGGCTTGAACTTCCTCGATGTATTGGTGTTAAAAAGAAACAACCATTTTGGTTTTAAAATATACCGAAAACCTACCACAACAGACATAGTTATAAATGCTAAATCGAATCATCCATACACACAAAAAATGGCGGCATTTAATGCACTAGCACATAGACTAGTAAGCGTACCAATGAATACGGAGGATTATAAGGAAGAATATAACATAATAAAACACATAGCCTTGAAAAATGGATATAACACAGAAATTGTGGATAAAATGATACATAAACAATTACGGAAAATAAATGGTGACAATAATAATGTTAAAAATACAACACAATATGTCTCAGCATTATATACGAACATACTCCCCAACATAATAAAAAATGAATTTAAAAAATTATATATAAATGTTTCATTCAAGACCATAAATAATCTAAAAAATATACTTAAGCCACGAAAACCAATAACTTTGGAGGAATGTTCAGGAGTATATAGAATCCAGTGCAGTGAGTGCGATAAGTTCTATATCGGACAAACGGGGAGGAAATTTATCGAGAGATTTAAAGAACACCTACCAAAAAAGAAACCCCAAACCACCTCATCAAATTACGCACTCCACCTAATAAACGAAAACCATAATTACACCGGATTCAAAGAGAACATGGAGCCGATACATGTTTGTAATAAAGGTCATTTCCTGAATGCTTTAGAAGAGTTTGAGATATACAAGGCATCCAAAGTAAATAAAGAGCAGTTACTCAATGATCAGCTATCATTTAAATCCAATAAATTATATGATACCGCGTTGATGATAAGCAATGAAGCACGAACACGGGCTAGTTGACGATCGGAGGTTGACCGGTGCACTGAGTCGCTTTTAACGTGTTCATGTGTTTGTGTTATATGTTAATTTATTCAGTGATTTTTGTGCGTGTGTTTTTATGTATAAACATTTTAATCATTTCGACGACCCCTGGGAATAATACATTTTTTACTGTACCTGAAGATGGGGATTTAGTCCCTGAAACATGTTGTATGTAAAAAACTGAGATCGCATAGTGGATTATACAAGGTAAAAAAATTCTTAAGTTAATCATAATACCGATCTGGAGACTGGAAAAAAAAAATGTTACTGTAATCATTGACAATTGCATTATAAAATTCATCTCTCACCTACTCATAACAGTACATCTCAATATTAAAATATATATTCTTACTTAATCATTTATTATTCATTAGAAACTTTCTTCATTACAAATTAATAATTTAAATTCTTGGATTTCGTTGTCCATGACGTGTCCGTTACTTAACTAAATATCACTATAGTATTGACAATTCGGAACACTAAGTTTTTAAGTGTTCCGAGTCATCAATACTATAGTGATATTTAAATTTAAATTCATTATACAAACTTTCTTTTGTATCACATTAATTAAGTGATTAATTTTCAATTATTTAGTTTAATTACTTAAACTTTCATTATTCATCATTTGTTTAGCAAAACAAAAACATGTTAATTGTTAATTATTAAAACAATTAAATTGTAATTTACTGTTACATACCTGGTGTATATAAAAGTTACCTGTAATACACACATCAAAATTACATAAATACATTGACATTAATACAATTAAATATATACAATCCATCTTCATTATTTTATCATTGATCAAATCAGTCCATAAGCAGTCCATTTCAAAATCACTGTTCACATATATTAAATGTTCATACACAATAAAACAATCTATCCTCCATCATTGAATAACATTCTAATCTTAGGTCGATATAACATATTTTGTATCATATAAATGATATTATTATTTATATAATATTTGTTTAAACTTTTATACTCTTCCACAATCTCATTTCCAGAATTAATAGATTTATTCTGTAACTTTTTATCATATACCATGTCACGATCGAGTATGGTTCTGTCTATCTCAGTATTATATGTTATAATCATGTTAGTCATATAGTCATCAGAATTATTTACTGCTACACCCGTTACTTCCCAAGGTAAGTAATTGTATTCATTATTCTCATCTACTGTTATTGTTATTTCAATTTTACTACAAGGTAGGTAAGTATTTGCTATAATCATCCACCATCTCTACTCCTAACCTTTCTACAAATTCTCTATACTTTCTATTTACTTTAAAAATCTCTATTACTCTCTTTCTCTCTCTCTCAATATATTTCTCACCATAACACCAAGTTACATTCTCTCTCTCCAAATATGCAGGGGTCACTAATTCATAACTACTGCACCATCTATGAGGTACACAAAAAAACCAGGGAATTCTATTTGTAGACCTTTCGTTTCCCAAATATAAATCTAAGGAACTCTCGTCCTTATTAAAAATACGTGAAGACTTTTCTTCACCCTCTACCACAACATCAAAGGAAAATTCTACCCCCTGCACCCTTTTACAAATGTACTTTCTCTACACTTTCTCTCTGACTCAATACACACAAACATCTCATTATCACTCCCAATATTCCCATTATCATTTTCTAACACCATATTCTTAATTATATCATTGTTACAACCTGTAAACTCATTATTCAAATTATCATTGTTACTCACATTATTAATTAGCACTTGGTTTTCCGTATTTTCACTGTTACTTACTTTCTGATTCTTCATTTGAATTAACCTCTCATCTAACCCTTTAATCACTTTGTCACATTGTTTATCAAGATTATAGTTACGTTTTTTAATTTCAGTCTTTATTTCATCAAACTTTACACTCTGTTCATCAAATTTGTCATTCAAGTTAGTAAACTTTTCATCAAATTTATTTAATAGTAAGTGCATCATTGCAGCTGTCTCATCTGGTTTATTTACGTCTTGAGTTGAGATGGGGGTTAATGGAACCGGATTTAATTCAGTGACACTGATTTCACTGGCCTGACTAATTGGGTTCAATTTAACGTCCATCTCACTCGTAACTGTTTCTTCTACATCACTTTTACCAGTATTCATTTTGCTTATTTATAATACACGCATGCATATAACCTTATAACATAACCTCGTGGAAGATAGGTTATGTTGACGTATTTAAAATTATGTCTATTATTTCAGATAACCTTCCCCGCTCTCTCCAGTAGACTTACTCCACATAAAATTTTTTATGTAGAGTCCCTGTTCGGGCGCCAATGTTATATTATTTTTATTACTGCTAATAAAATATAACTTTACACTTAGCCAATAATTGTATTTAATTTCAAATGTCGGGCGCCATCTTGTGATATATTAAAACGTGAAATTTTACTTACCTTTAAGGGCAGAGATTCGGTTAAGCGAACTAGAGTAGCGGAAAGTGTTATTCGAAATAATGACACTTTGTTAAATTGTTTACCATATGACATTACCCGTTTTATTTATATAATATGGAATTTACTTACATAAGACATTACTACGTGAAACAAACAAGCTATTATCCGCCAGGTGGCGACATTCAATATTAAATTAAATTTTCCCCTTAACAAGCCCTCCAAAATACATAGTTATTACCTTACTGAAATATTAAACATATTAAATATGTGTATAGATATATAGGCATTTATTTTGCACAACCCAGCACTTTTTAATAATCTTTTATTATTCTCTCTCTCTCTCTCTCTCTCTCTCTCTCTCTCTCTCTCTCTCTCTCTCTCTCTCTCTCTCTCTCACTCTCTGGTACAATTATTATTATTATGAGCTCATGTCAATTTACGGTATACCGATTTTGTTAATGAATTTACTGGATTTTGGTCATTTTAACATTTTTGAAATATAAAAATGGTTGTAGCTGATACTTAGCTGCAAATTAGGGTTGACGACATCGAACACCTCGAATCCTGCGATTACATGTGCAATAATCTGACCTGTCACATCGTCTTAGGGCACACACTCTCGATGTAGCATCCCCCCTCGGATCACACTTCTGCCAGAATCTTTATCGTGATTTCACTCTGTCGATGACATCAACTCAAAATTTGTTACAGTACCACAGTTATTATGTTATTAACAGTTATTAACCCACTTTTGGTGGTGTAAAATTTAAGTAAATACGCTTAGTGAATATGCCGGCCGGCTCGATTCACTGTCTGGACGAAAATGACACAGTTTCATCAGTCAACATTGCCGAGGTGGGGCAAAACTACGTCACTGGTTCTTTGTTCAAATGGCCAAGCCCAGTGGAATACAATGCGCACTGCATTCTTTGCTTCTGACGTAAACCTGGGTTGGTCGTGTTTACTGCTTATTTTGTGACAAACAGTTTTTTGCGGCTTTTGTAATTTTCCAACGAATTTGACAGAAATCCTGTTAACTCAAATGTGCGTTGTTTGAAATATTCACCAAAACTTTATAGGGATTATGAAATAAAATTATTGTTAAAAAATAAATGGTTAGAGAATAAAAATACAATAATTATGGTTTTTTGGGACCATAGGTTTACAAAATTATTATGGTACCAGAATTGTACCGTCACAATTTGATATTATTAAAATTTGTGCACATGGCACTTACTTCAACTTAAAACATTCGTTATTATGCTGTAAGGCTTATGCTATATACATCCTTACTGATTAAAAATTCTATTCTACTAATTATTGTATTAACGAAAAATCTCACTTCCAGACTACTCAGTCAATTAGTGTGTTTCAAAATATCAATATTTAAATATTTTCTTATATATTGCAATGTAACTCAAAAATATCAATAATTACTGAATTTATCTTTTGTTTCTCAGTACTGATTTATATCAAACGCTAATTTTTAATTAAATGCTTTGTATTCTTTTCATTTCAATACTAATTTGAGCTCTTGTTTACGTTAATCTTATTTCAAAGCAGCTATGATTTTAATTCTAATTTTACAATAAACATTGACTCTTACTTTTAAATAGAACAAGAATGTCCTTAATTGTCTTTACGTTAATTGTTTGATTAAGAGATAAATAAGTTGTTTATCACCTTATCGTTGTCAATCATACTCAATCATTGGATCCCTCTGTAATCGTCCTCATCTCGAACTTCAGCATCACTAGCTCTTCTCCTCTTGTCCAGCATCGCCTCTCTCTTCTCCTCTTATCCAGCGTCGTCTTCCTCTCTCTCTGTCCAGCATCGTATCGCTCTCTGGAACTTCTCCTCGTGCTGTTTCGGACGTCAGTTGATCTTCGTATGTGGATCTTCTTATGTAATTTTTGTTACTACTTAAAAATTGTTTGTTTTACAATCGTTAATACATTATTAATTATTTACAGTTTATTAGGTATATTTAAATTTTTATATTCAATGCTCAGTACATCACTTATTTGTACTGTCGCATTATCCCTCTTCTTGGTAACAAAAAAAATTTTAATAAGTTTATTTATTAAACATTTTTTTTATTATTATTACACTTGTAAAAAAATGTAACAAATAATAAAGAATAATATTCGTCATTTCACCCTTAATTGGAGTGTATACAAATGTCTTACCTCCCCTCTTTATACGCTTACTGCTCGTGACCTTGTAGTAGGGTGGCTTCAACAAACAGCTGATCTGACTGGTTTCATTGACCTTGTTGTTTTCATGTGCAAAAATTCCTAAATGACGCGTGGAATTTACCAATTTCTTTCTTCTGTATCTCATCATATACAATGAAAGTGTGTTGTCCTACTCGCTGTCTTAACGTATACGGTCCATTATAAAGTCTGAAGAATTTCTTCGCTGTATTATCACTCCGTTTTCCCACTGGATTAGCTTTGAGTAGTACACTTTCTCCCATGTTGAATTGTTGTAGCTTGTGAGTTACATTAAATCTTTCTACTCTCTTGTTACCTCTTTCTCTTATCCGTTGCTTTGCGTATTCAGTTTTCACACTTATTGGTACATGTACATTCTGGTTATTAGGTTTGTTTATATACTTATTCCAAAATCTGTTTGGCTTCTTATCTTCTTCTAATTCCATTGGAGTATATCCTGTTGCTTCACTATAATTTTCGTTGATGGCTTTTTCAAGAAATGGTAAATATTCTGCCCATTTATTGTGTTGATCATGGCAGTATATTTGTAAATATTTACCTAATACAGTGGAAATCGTTTAACGCGAAAACGGTTACCACAAAATATCGGTTAACACGAAATACCACTCGGGTACCGATCGCCGTTTGTTATGTACAGTGTATTATTTGTACGGTTAACACGAAAGGTTTACCTGAAAAATATCGGTTAACACGAAAATTTTTTGTTAAAAATAATTTTTTTTTGGCTGGCTTTTAAGTAACTGCATACAAAATAAAGCCACACAAGTACGCCCAAAAGCTTGTTTTCGATGTAACGGAATCCACTCTTCATCTCTCAAAGAGAAAGAGCGGGTAGTGACCATAGTTTGTTTTGTCTTCAGTACCAAGTTCTATTTACAGTACGTACTGTATACAGTGTATCGTTGTTTACGAGAAACCATAGCCTCTCCTTCAGCACCAAATGTGTTGTTCATTGACCGCAAATAAACCGTTATCGCTTACATTAACTACCTACTCTATAGGGTGTGGTGAGTTCAGTTCAGTTGTATTCTGTGCGTGTAGCCTACAGCGGTGGTAAAGTTTGCGGTACGGTACCGATAACATTTTATTGTAAAAAATTTACTCAGTTGTGAGGATTAACTGTTTACTTTTTTACTGTACAAACTTCTTAGTCTTTTACAGCCAGTTAAGTGACGTTAAGCGTGTGACGTGTACGTGTTAAGTGAAGTTACGCTTTCGTAAATTACGTTTTTGCAGTCCGGAAGTAAAATGGAGAAGAAAGTGCGTAAACAAAGTGCCCTCTCTTTAGAAAAAAAAGTTGAACTCCTCCAAGCTGTTAATGAGGGTATTCGAACTAAAACAGAAATCTGTAAAACATTCGGTATACCAAACTCGGAAAATGATAGTGAAAATGTTCCTACCGCTACCGATATGCTTTCGTTGCTGAGCCGTGTTCGTCGATATTTTGAAGCCAACTCGGAAGGTGAAATGTTTGAACACGTTGATAAATTAGAACAATTTGTTGAAAATAAAATAGTGCAAAATTGTGTGCAAAAGAAAATAACGGATTATTTTAAATAAAGATAAACACGAAAACTACGGTAAAGTTGAAAGACATACAGTAGTCTATAAGAAAACCTAATTCATGGGACTAAATTTAGAACAGCTAATAATAATTTTAAGATAAATTAACAATAATAAACCATGAGGATAAATAAAAGGTTGTAGGCCTATTTGTTGCATTTTACTAGACAGTACAATAAATAATCTACAGTACACTATTTGTTCACTTCCTCATTTTGTTTCACTTTTTGTTCGCTTAACGCGAAATTCGGTTTACACGAAAAAAATAACTGGTCCCCGTCATTTCGTGTTAACCGATTTCCACTGTACTTTGTTGACTCTCTCAGCAAGGTTTCCTTGAGGATGTCTTATGGATGTGAGTACTGGTTGTATTCCATTTTCCCTTAACGTCCTCTCCCATTTTTCACTCTGGAATTGTACACCTTGATCACTGAGTATCTTCTTCATTTTTCCATATGACGGAATATATTTCTGCAGTAGTATCTTTAGAACAACTTTGGTTGTGGGTCGCATAATTGGGTACAGTCGGACTGCCTTGGAAAACACATGGATACATACCAATATGTGCTTCACACCTCGACTTGATCGTGGTAGTGGTCCCAGAAAATCCATTGCAATTAGCTCTCCCTTGTTCCCCTTTTGGATGCTCTGCATTTCTACGTATGTGTGTACATTTGGTCCTTTCACCATTTGACACTCATAACACTTCTTTACCTCCTTCTTTATCTTTCGATACATATTATTAACATGACATTACTTATACAATACATTAACATTCATTACCTTTTATTACATTTCTTTAACATTACCTTTCTAATCGCTATTACTTTCTTGAAATACACTTCCATAACAGAATACTCTTTTAGCTTTGTAGTGTGTCGCATGATCGGTTACAGAGGAACTGTCTTGGAAAACAACGATATATTTTCTCGAAGTCTTTAATCCTAAGTAGTCTCTGCCCTTTTTGACTTTTCACTCTTGCTTTCTTCTGTGTCCTTGTATCTCCATTAAGTTTTCGCTTGATCAGTCGTTCTATCAATTATGGCAATTATTTTCCATTCCTAACCCTTTCTTCATATTAATAACAACAATAGCATCTTTTACCATTACTTTCTTAAATATTTCTCTACATTATCATTCCTTACCATTAATAATACATTTTTTAATTATACTCTCTTATATTATTATTAATAATTAACAGTAATATTTTTTTATTTAAAAATAATTATTTATTTTCGGGTATTGAGTTCGGTTCGGTGTGTCGTTGGAACTGACACCCCTCTTTTATAACAATTGGTCGTTGTACACAGGAAATTTATTGTGCTCACCCTCATGACAACTTTCCATTGTATTACTGCGACGTTAGTGTGCGTGCTTACCGTGTGAACATTTGTTTTGATCGTATAAGCCACCTGTTCGTCACTGCATTGAATTGTTGCTGCCTTTATCGTGCGATCCATTTGTTTATAGGGTGAAAACTTTATCCTCCCTCTCTTTCTCTCATAACGGTCGCATTCCATAATTCTCTCATTCTCTCCGCGTAGCTGCTTTTGACGAACGCATTTTTTACTAGTTCGTATGCGTTTTGCTCTCGTGCATCACCTATAATAATCTTTGTAGTTTTTATACCTACAGTTATATTTACCACAATTTTGTGTAGTGTTTCGTCTATATAATTTATTACGTTTCCTGTTAGGCCTACAGTGATATTTATCTCCGTAAGTGTGGTGTCTTAAGTGTTTCATATGTGTCATCTTGTGTGACTTACTATTGTGTGTGTGTTTCACACTTGGAATATCGCTATTAATAAGGTACGTTTTATTAACCTTAATTTGCTTCTCTTCCTTAATGTTAATTACTTTTTTATATTTATCGTTAGTAATTACACACGTATTTTCAATTAGTATGAATTCTTCGCATATTATCTCTGTTTGTTTATTAATTATTTCACAGACATTTTCTGCGATCGTGTCAATACGTAAATTTGTATTAACAATTTTTTTTGTTAACAGTGCATTACTGTCGATTATACTTTGTTTTATTTCAAGATTATCAATTTTTAACTCTTTAGACTTTCTGAAATTTTTATGGTGTCTTGTCTAAAATTTTCAGTTTGTTCTTCTAATTGTTTCTTATTAGATTCTTTTAATTCGTCTATTCTAGCATTTAAATTTTCTGTCTGTTTATTTAAAATTTCTGCCTGTTTTGTGCTTAATTCATCGACCCAGGCACGCATCATCGTCTGGAATGCTTCTACGTCTAAATTTCCTGGAGTCATCATGTTGAAGTATTATTAAAATATTTATTTAGTAGTAATTCTTTAACAATTATTATTGATAACCGTTCCCTACTTATTTATTTATTTCTTTATTTTTGTTAATAGTTATTATTAATACTCATAACAGTTACACCTGTTACATAGACAAACAATATTATTCGTGGGCGCCAGCTGTGTGATTACACAACAATTAACATTACGTTCAGTTACTATTTAATATAAATTAATATTACATATTATACATTTTTCATTTAACACACTCTTTATATTTGAGAGCAACCATTTAGCTACATAAAAAATTTTAATAGTTAAATGATGGGGATCGGGCCATACGTTCATGGGCAACAATTTATGTAACAAATTTTTGTACCTAAATTTAGGCATGTCGTGCCTCATATCCAGGGCGACATATTATACAATGATACATAATTGCATAAATATAAATTTATTTGTGTTTGCGGAGCCCCACGATCTGGGATGCCAAATTTATACAACGATACAACTGTACATAAGTTGCATAATATATGTTGTATGTGTACAAATTTACATGTAATTTAATTTGTATAGCCCCACGTTCTTTGGGAGCCATTTTATATAACGATATAACGTTGCATTTGTAATATAATTTACATTTGTGATGCCCCACGTTGGAAGCGATATTTCTTATGCAACGATACGATATACATAAAAATAGGCGTGTCTGGCCTCACGTTCAAGAGCGACAAATTATGTAACAATATAACATTTAATTTGGGTTTCAGGTGTATCTGTAATAAGAATTCTATGTAACTTGTAACGGTATTTCAAATTTGATATTATTAAAATTTGTACACATGGCACTTACTTCGACTTAAAACATTCTTTATTATGCCGTAAGGCTTATGCTATATACATCTTTACAGACTAAAAATTCTATTCTGCTAATTATTGTATTAACGAAAAATCTCACTTCCAGACTACTCAGTCAATTAGTGTGTTTCAAAATATCAATATTTAAATATTGTCTTATATATTGCAATGTAACTCAAAAATATCAATAGTTACTGAATTTATCTTAAAGAGTTTGGTGAAAAATACATAGAAAAGAAAATAAGAAAAATGGAAGAGAGATTAAATACGAAACTCAAGGAATTAATAGAAGGACCAAGAAATAAAAATAAAGAAAAAGGTAAAGAAATAAAATTTGCTGAAAAAGTATTAAATTTAACAGAAACAAAGTTTACAGAAAATGAACATAAATTATTAGGGAAAAGTTTAAAATATGCAACAAAAACAAACATAGATAAAGAAAATACAATAATAGAATGTGAAGAAATAATCGATAAAATAAAAAATGAAGAAACTAAAAAAAATTAAGAAGTGAAGTAAAAGAAATAGTAGAAAAAATATGTAAGAAAAACAAAAATGTAAGAAATAAAAACAAAACACAAATAAAAAGAAATATAAGAGAATTAAAAAAGAAAATCATGGAGAACAATTTGATAGGTATAAAAGCCGATAAAGGTAACACAGCAGTGGTAATGAACAAAAGAAATTATATCGAAAAAGCAGAACAATTTATACAAAAAGGACCATATAAAGAAATAAAATATGATTACACAAGTAAATTTCAAGCACAAACAAAGAAATTGATAAAAAAGACAACATATTTAACAGAATGGCAAAAGAAACAAAAAATAGAACATAATCCTGAAGCTCCAACATTTAGATGTCAAATTAAGTGACATAAAGAAGAAATGTCATTAAGACCTATAGTATCATTTATAAATTCGCCAACATACAAAATATCAAAAGAAATAAGTAAAAGAATCAAAATGGCATATGAAAAAGAAGAAATCCACAGCATATAAAATAGCAAAAAGGTAATAGAAAGATTAAAAGAAATAACCATAACAAATAAGACAAAATTAATGTCATTGGATATAAAAGATATGTACACCAACATACCAATAGCAAAAACAGTAGAAATAATAAAGAAAAACAAATTAAGTAATGTAGAATGGAAAAAAGAAATAATAAGAGGATTAGAATTATGCCTAAGCTAGAGATACTTCAGATTTAATAACAAATTTTACATACAAGAAAATGGATTATCAATGGGATCACCGCTTTCACCATTAATGGCAGAGATATTCATGAAAAAAAAAAGGTTGTTTAAGACCTGATGATGTCAGCGATGACGAAAAGCTTTAGTTGAACAATAAAAATTATAGTTGTCTTGATTATTCATCTCTTCTTTCACAGCACTAACACTTAACTAAAAATGAACTTTTTCATGTGGGGAAAAAATTATAGCAGTTAGCAAATTCATAAAAGAAATAATAAGGATGGCTGCTAATTTAAACAATACGAAGGATAAAAATTGTTTGTTTTACAATCCAGTTACATAATTGTATGTAACTGGAAGGATGAAACTATTTACAAAAATTTAAATATTCTGTGCGGACGGGCAGAAGCTCCTGCTGCACCTTGGATGATTTAAGAAAGAGAACCACTGTAGCTTGTGTGTCCTATTTATACCCATGTCTTGGTCAACATCTGCAGTGGTACAAAATCGACATGTTAGAAACTGTCTCTGAGTTCAGTTCCCCCACTCTTTGTCAATTTCGCTATTTCTTATATTTCTGCGAATTGCAGAGTCCTGTAAGTATACTCTTATACTTATAACTATTTTTTCAACACATGTTCACTGTAATTTTGGACATTGCAACTTAACCCTTTTGATTTGTACACAGTTATTTCACTATTACACTCATACGGTGTGGCACTTTCACGTGGTTTTCGTACACAGTATTTAGTAAATTTTCTTAGATTTTATTGTGTTTTTAGATTTTACTTCTTAATTATAGTTTATGAATAATTACGGAAAAACAGTAATTATGCAATTATTCATCTTGGGGTGGTAAACTCGCCTGCATAGACCTGCGTTCACACACACTAGCAACATACTGGTGTACACACTTTCAGTTACATTTGTGTGTGTGTGTGCACGTCAATTCAGGTCGAAACACCTGTTCATATTTTGTCTGAGTCAAGCTTGCAATCCCTGACATGCTTATTTCTAATACATTATTAATTATTTACAGTTTATTAGGTATATTTAAATTTTTATATTCAATGCTCAGTACATTACTTATTTGTACTGTCGCATTATATATATATATTACGACGCCTTATTTCATCTAACAAAATTATCTAATATTTGTGATGTTAGATAACATGTTACTTACCCGTGATATTACTTTACCTGGGCGCCAGAACAAATCCCAGATACAAATGACACGGTTTCAGCTTAGCTCAGCGCATGGAGACACTCTTTCTCAGGATTCGTTCAGTGATTGTGGTTTTCAAGGGGAATCATTACAAATAACACTTTAATATTTTCTTGATTATTTTAATGAACGTTTGAATTAATTATTTTTAAACTTGATTAGGCTAATGGTAGGACTTAATTCTACCCTAACACTTATAATTATTGAGTGAGTGTGAAAAGTAACGAGTAAGACGTTCAAATGACCAATGGCTCTTATCTGGTTTAATTAAGAGATTGCTATCTCCCAAACCAGTGCTAAAGAACAGGTCTGCAATAATTTGCACGTCCAATACTACACCCCACTTTCCACTCAACACTCCTATACTATGTTAAAGCTAATCTTATACATAAAATACGATGTGTGATTTTCTTAGCGTCTTTTAAAAATTGTTTATTGTTTTATTATTTGTTTAGTGCTTATTTCATTGATCAATGAATCTATTTCTTACTGTTTTATGCGTTGACCGAGGATAGGAATCCGTAGAGGTCCTCCTTTTGATGGTTTTGCACAGAAGAATGGATGTAGATCAATGCTGTAGAAGATGCCCTGGCAATTACAGATGCTGTAGCCTTCTGTAGCACAGGTCCTTCACGGCTGATGATTAATTAATTAATAAATTAATTAACTAACGTTGTTTACGCAGCGAGTGTTATTGAACGGTATGAATTCATCTACACTGCGGACTACTTCTCGAATTTGTTGCTTAAATTACACTTTTGCGTGATTGAAAATTTCTGTACGTGAATTATACACGTCTAGTGCATTTAAGAACCGAACGAAGAGTGATGCTACCCCTCGCTTTGAGCTGGCGTCAGTTTTAAATACGGGCTGCTGATTGGTTGTTAAAATAAATCATGCGTTTTTCCAGTTTTGACAATCTCGAACAGGTCGACCAAACACACCGTGACAGGTTTCAAACGGCAGAGAATTTCTTGTCAAAATCGTACTTCCTGTGTTTGCAAATCGATTGAGTACAGGTATTTGCAAATGTGTTTTCAAAGATCTGACCACAGAATATTGTTGCTTAGGTCTTTATCTGTGTGTGTGTGTGTGTGTGTGTATGTGTATGTGTGTGTGTGTGTGAAAACACCTTATTCCTACGTAGCATAATTCTCTCGTTATTCCTTTTGGTGTGCGTCATCCGTATAACTTCGTCAATTGTTAATTATATTAACTGAGATTGCGGCTACTTATAAAGCTTTTCTTGCTGAATACAATGCTGTTTTCGAAATTGCCGTATATTTACAGTTTTTAAGTTATCACAGGTTGAACTGATAATTTGTATTGAGTAAAATTTCATGTTTGTACTGGTTTCTGATGTAGTGGTGACGTGGTTAGAGTGAGATGGCTGCGATTATACACTCTCTCTCTTACTTACGGCGCTACACTCATACCGTCTGACACTTTCATATAACGCTCAGTTAGGACGCTATTATGAATCGTTATAATATATATATATTTATAATTATATATAAATATATATTTGATATATATATTTTTCAGTGAAACGTGCGTCAGGTGTTAAAAAGATTATGCAATATTATCTACTTGCAGAAGAAACAAATTGAATAAATAAATAATTAAGTTACATCAATAAATAGAAAAACTTGTCATGTATTTTTATGAGTTGAAATCAAATCCAAGACATATAAATTTATAAAAACAATGGTAAGAGGAATAAGACATTTTAGAAATTACCACCGAAACGACGACTTTAAGTCATCAGTCTATTGTTACTTGTGAATGTGTACAGATCAGAATTTACGGACGGAAGATCTAAAAAATATAAATAGTGCAAAAACATTGACGTACAACCTCAAAAAATGTTACACAGAGGTAACCAAATGGAAAATAACACCACTACATCATAGCTAACACAAAACTGAACCAGAACAACAGCAATAGTAATATCCATTACGAGCACGAGAAATCAACCGCCATTTTGAGACAAATTCAACAAATATTATCTGGACACGAACTCAACAGATTTGAACAGAACACTGCACCAATAAACTATCACATAACAACATCGCCGAGGAGGGAAGAACACTTCACACAATTTTCCAGAGGTACTACAACATCGCAGAGGAAGGAATACACATTTATTTTTGAGGGAGCAGACCAAACATAGCCGCCGGCGTGTGTAGCAGAATCCGAGGTGATGGCAGCCATTTTCATTTGCTCAGCGACCAACACTGACACAGCCTCCATGAGCCAGTGACATCATTCTACGAATTGGTTCGAATTTTTACTTAATAATTGACAATTTTCAGAATCCTGTTATTTTTTACCAAATAATAATTTAGATTAAAGTATTTTTAAGTATTGTATCTTGTTCCTTGCCCTCTCTGACCATTTCAACAGTTAAAGAGCTCGAAATAATTAATTTTGTAACATTATATTTTGTCATTTTTTCACAATCGACCGGAGCGAATCTCAACCAATGCCATAGTCGATGCGCGTAAGATTGGCGCATAATTCAAATTTTAAGAAATAAACATCAGAATTACTCAATTACTTTGTGTTCATAATTATTTGTATGATAAATATTAGCTTTTTCTTTCTTCTAAACATAATTTAGAAATATTAGAGGAATATATCAAGAAGAAGAAGAAGAAGAGGAGCTAAGTTAGAAAAGCGAATATTTGATCCGACTACATAACAAGATTATCTCTAGTGAACAAATATTTTAAAAACACAATAACTAATTTACTCACTTGAAAGTAATTAAAAATTTACAATTAATTAATTAATTAATCAAATAGAAAAAAATTTTCTATAAAACATTAATACAATTTTTTTATTAAACTTATAAACACAACAGAATTTTTTCTTATCAACCTTAAATTTATTATTTTATTTGTATTTGGGTTTAATTACAAATTGGCGTTCACAACAGTGGGGTATCATCATCTTCTATTTGCACGTTTTATTACAAATTGGCGAGCTCAACAGCGGGACTTCAACAGCATTTATTTGTAGTAAATTATCAATCATCATTTATTTGTATTAATTACAATATATATATATTACTTAAGATTCCCCAACTTTTCGGGCGGTCACGGCCTCACCGAACGCTGACCGTGGAATTGGTTTAGCTTTGACAGCTATGGTCGGGGCTCATTGCGTCACGTTCTGCCTTAACTGGCCACAGCTGTTATCGTTGTGAGAGGTGAATTTAGAAATTGACGGGGGGGGGGGGCAAATCAGGGGAATCACCAGAACTATGGAACAGCGGCTATCACCCTGTTCGAGTAGGAACAGAAAAACAGGTGATAGACCCGTTTTAAGGTTATAAATATGTAAAATCGGATATTTTGATATCTGGCAGTTTAACATGTAAGGCCGAAGCAAGGACAGGAGATGCCAAAATTCCTCCCCAAATTCAGTCCTTGTGGAAGCAACTGGATGCCACAGTCCAGGGGGGGCCATAGTGTGTGTGGTAAGGAGGTTACTCAGCAGAGTAACGAATTAAACCCTTAAACTGACGTAAACTAAAGGAGCTGATAAGCTAATTAAATGATTTTATTTTGATCCAAGAGATGATTACAGTAGATAATTTGTATGAAAGTAATTGATTTAAATAGGTGTGGCTCTCTATGATATTTTATAAATGAATTTACTGATTTTGAAAGGATTATTTCGAGGAGAGAGGGTGTTTATTATGTTTTGTTATGTTATTATTTTACTATGTTAGAGTGTAAGAATTGTAAACGTGTGATGTATTTTACATTGTATAATTTTTTTTGGAGTGTGTCTAGGGTAAGGTCATTCACCTGACCAGGAGACATCAGCTGATGACTGGTGGTAGATATGTAGTATATTCCTTCTAATTGATTTGTAGTTTTTTTTTTTGTTAATGTAATTAAATAATTTTGTTATTTTTGGAATTGTTAAAAGAGATAATTTTGGAAATTAAAGTTTTTTGAAAAAAAAAAATTATTTTTTTATTCTTTGGAGTAAAGAATTTTATTTTAAATTGTAATGTTCACTATAAGTAGAGAAGGTGTCAGCTGATTCATGATGTGTATCTTATGTTATCTTTGTAATCAAGTGTAGCTATTTTTGAATTTATGGTAGAAATAAGTTGTTTTATTTTATTTGTTCATTATGATTGTGAGCATCTAGTTAATAAGAAAGATAATGTAAATTCATTTGAAAGATTTTGGAAATTTTGGGAAAAATTTAAAATTTGCAATGAACTTAAGGAATGGAAAGAAATAAGGTAGACTAACTTGGATGTGGATTTTGATAATAGACCTAGGTTGTTTTCACTACTGGAACAAAATTTAATTAATTGAATTTGATTTGAAAAATATCAGAAAAAATTTGTTGTTTGGAAAGGGAGAATTAATTTGTATAGAAGCAGATATAGAATGCTTGTGAAGTTTATTTTAATAGTTGATAGGTGGAGGTAGTATGTAGTTGATAATGAAAATGTGTACGCACCCAGTACTTGCTAAAGGCAACCCAGTATGTATGTAAGGGGAGATATATCGGTGGAGGATCTGGTATGGTATAAGGTCAGTTTTGGAATTTTATTCAGAATGATACAAGGTTAGGTGGTACTATGGTGAGTACCTGTCCGACTTTACGGTGTTGGGATCTCGCACAGAGAAGTCCAGTGATGTCGTTCAGGTGTTACCATGGTCGCCGAGCTAGGGGGGTAGTTTACTCATGTGTAAAGTATTAAAGGGGGTTGTTGGCGCCATATCCTCACCGATCCTCTTAGGGGTTAGCAATGAGAGTTTTTCTGTTCGGCAGAAAACCTCTCATGGGGGGGGGGCGTATTGTAACGGTACAGACCTACAGGGAAATAATAAGTTAATAAGTTAAATCTTTTCAATATTATTTGCAATCAAATATGTGTGGTGAATTGACTGTTGCGTCGAGACTGGTACGGCTCGGCCCAGGAATGTGAAATTGGTAACGAGGGGGCGTACGCGCCTCCACACGCTCACTCAGGCGGCGAACGTTCTCACGCTAACGGCACGAACAGGTACATACTTTCGCCCTGTGTGCGCAGAAAACTGTCTGTTGCATCCCACCAAGTGAACCGCGTGGTTCTCAGTAAAAGGCCTGCGGGCCAAAACTTATTAAAACTTCCAAAAGATGGACTAGAGAGTGATAGCAATAAAGGTAGAAGCAGTCCTAATTCAATGAAGTAATAATTTTAAACGCAGACTCTTTTGGACCGAATACAGTGAAAGTTTAAAGTGAGAACTTGAATAAGTTTTAATTACGAAAACTTTTTTGGACGAAACATTAAACCATCAGAACGACAGAACCACAACAATTGACATCTGGATCCACATTAAGGAAGTAGCCACACGTAAATCCATTTTAATTGATTATAACGTTTTTTTTATTGAATGAGCTCTTTAACATAGATGGGGTATTACAGAATGAGTGTGTGAGTGAGCAAGATGCTGGGTTGTCTTATATATATATATATATATATATATATATATATATATATATATATAAGAAAAATATTTAAGCTAACTAGAGTAGGAAAGCTATATTAAATTTTCAATGTAACTTAAGCATCAGTAATTGTTCAAAGAAAAAATAAAGATGGAAAGTAAGAAATTTAAAAAGAGAGAATATAAAGAAATGTATTAGCGAGAAAACCAAGCAGATTTTTTATAAAAAGAATAAATCCATTATATTATTTCACTTGATATTTGTGTGTTTGAATAATCATTTTAAGTACCTAATTTCATTTTCTGTGCTGGTAAATTCGCTATACGAAACAGGGTTTACACTAGATGATCTGGCCCGGGAGTTAACAAATTAAAGGTAAGTGGACGTTTGTGATTATTTAACAATTATTTAAAAATAATAAAACACGACAAAATGTATCATTCATAAAGGCTGAGGAGAGGAAATGTAGCACAGCCATTTTGTATTTGGATTTTGTAAAAGGAGAAAGACTCCATTTTGTTTTTGTTATTAAAATATAAAATTTCCGATGATCAATAAACACAAGTTTTAACTAATGCAATCCGAGTATATTATTTCTCAACAAACATTGTGTTTTCTGTGCTCGTCTATAGAACCCTGGGACCCGTAAGTATAAATTTTACATGTTGGTAACAAGCAACATGGCGGCTGAACTGCCCAGAGTAAACACAGAAACCAGAGTGTTAAAATAATAACAATTTCAAAAATGAATGTTTGTTAACAGTGTCTTACCAGTTTTATAAATTTTGCAAAGATATTTTTAGGCATGTGTAAACACTACACATGCTTCCAAACTTAATAAATTGATATGATGAATCGGTAAGATACTATCAGTCTCAAGCTTGGCTACTTGTACTGCTGTGAGAATGAAAGTTGTATTTTGATTCGTTTCTGATCCATTGAATTTGTTGGATGGAAGCAGAGTCTGTTGATTTCATTGCTGATCATAGTGTAATCATGAAAAGGAAAAAACATTGTCTGCTTTGCATTAAGTTTATAGTTCTTTGTTGGTGTTCTTATTATTACCTTCATTAATTGCTCTGTTCCATTTTGTAAAATTTAACATAATTTGTCAATTATATTCAAGGATAAGATTCCTGCATTGTAGCTGTTAGGATAAGATTCCTGCATTCTCTAGGGTTTCTGTTTATATTATATATTCGGTATTTTAAATATTTTTACAATTATCAGTTGTTTTATCTGGATGCGAGTGTAGGTTTTTCAGTGTTACAAAATAAAACTTGGAAGAAAAATTATAAAACGTTATGAAAAATCAGTTGGTTTTATAACTCTATCGTATGATTTTTTTTTTTTTACAGCTTATTTATTCAGCTGACATCAGAAATGGACAAGTCATTAGTAATTGTAAAGTGATAAAACAATAAGAAATCATTCACCATGGAGAAAGACTTCATGTATTTCTTTTTTTTTTATATGAATTGAATGGTTTTATAATATTCTACATGCCAGGCGCAGGCATGTAATACACTTTGCTTTTTTCAGTTAACAAAAATTGATAACACTGTGTGGTATTTATTTATAATTTTCTGTTCCAGAAAAAAAAAACGAGGCAGAAAAACAAAGCTACAAAAAATACTTATGTGAGTAATTCACACTATGTATTTTATTATATTTGTGTACTTTAAAATATATGAGGCATGATGAGGCAAAATGGTGAGAATTTTTTAATTTTGTGTGCTGTTTATTTTCAATTGAGAATATCTTTTTTCTTGTGTTGTACGATGCATTAATTGTTGTCTGTGCATGCATCATTAAGGGTGCGGGGTGTCTTTGCACCTGTGGCTTGACCGCAGCATCTGGATCGAGTCCAATGGCTGCCAGTAGATATAGATAGTCTGGTTCTTAGTCTACTGGTTACCTAAAACTGGAGAAGGAAACTGCCAACGAGTTAATTCAGAAGGCGGGGGAGAAAGAAAACTTTATTTTTGTAGCACTGCCACTGGTACCGATTCGAGCAACTTCTTAAGTCAGCCAGCAGACGCCTTCGGTCGCGCCCCGCGAGGCGGAGAGCCTCTGTGCGGGTGATCAAGGTAACACAAGAAGCAGCTGACTCAGCGTACTAGGAGGCGGTCGGGAAGGAAGGAAGGACAGTTTTGTTAGTGAACTCCGGGGCTGTGGTCCGATGTTTGAACGAGGATGGCTTTATGGCTGGTCATCAAGAAGTGCCCAACCCGGATAGGCGGTAGTGGTTCTGACGCGCAGATAGTTCTCAGGTAAGGGAAGGTTGAGGTCGAGGCTGCAGCGAAGAGAGCTACAGCCAGCGACCGGACAAAGGAAGACAGGGTAGGAACCCGGAGACCCTTTCAAATCACGTTGTTCCTCACAAACCAAGGGGACCCTGACAAGGATTGGAGGGTTTGGGACTGGATAGCTTCCAGCCTACACCTGTTGGTGGTTGACAAAAGAGACCACCATGTAGTGACAATATAGACAGTGACAAACGATGGTGAGGCATAAAGCGGGAGGAGAGATGAAGAACCGTGTAACTCCGAGTTTTGTGGAAGCCAGGGTAGCACAAGTGGGGGTATTACTGTACTTGAGGTGGGTATATTGAAGTAATGTTTTTGCCAAAAAGACAACAGATTTAATACAACCACTCAATCAAAATGTCATAAAAACAATGAAGACACGCTACAAGAAACACTTGTAAATGGATAATATAAACAATACTCTAAGTGAGGTTTCTTTTGTAATAAACACGTTTCACATAAAAGATGGAATCATTAATGCCACTTCTGCCTGGGGACAGGTTACAACAAGTCTTTTGAAGTGATGGAAAAATATGTGGGAAAACACTCTTATTTACAAGATTTGGTAGACAAGCAACAAAAAAATGATAAGTTCCTAGATTCACTATCAGTGGCTTGTGGATTGTAAAGCAAATTGCTTATTCATGAAGCTCAGAAGAGATGCAGAACTGACTACTTTGGACAGAACTAGGTGCTGACCTCACTAACAAAGAAATAATCAATGAAATATCTCAGACTGATAACACTTCGGATGATGTTGATGTGATTGAGGAGGCAGTGGCACCTGCAATCACTAGTAAGCCAGGGCCATGACAGGAAGCTTTGACAAAGCTGGGAAGCTTTGACAAGGCCATGTTGACTACAGCCACTCTAGTGTTCTCAGCCGAGGAGAGGGGAGACAGAATGGAAAACATTCTGGTTTTGAAGAACCTTCAAGAAATAGAGATCTGGAAATCTTTCAGAAATAATATTTCAATAGTAGTAAATAATATAAAATAAAACTCAATATTTATTTATTTCATGATAAATATTTTAAGAAATAAGTAGTAACTGATAACATTTCATATATTTGATACATTTCTTTAAAAAAATTAATTTTATTTAGCTATCTAATTTCATTTTAAGTAAATAAAATTTTGTATGTAAGGAAAACAATTTAATATTTTTTCCAGAGCTCACAAGCCCATTTAGCATTGTTTTAAATAGTATCTTGGTAATCCATAATTCTTGATAATCCAATACATACTGGGACCCAGTGTATATTAATGAACACAGTCAATGTATTTCTTTTCACAAACACTTTAACTAGGTTTATAAAACCAAATTGTTACACATAAACTATATACACCTATGTTTTTAATACATAATTTTTATATATAAGAAAAAGTACAAAAATTATAAAATTAAGAGAAAATGTTATATAATTACAGTTGTGAACTTACAGGGTTATTTATTGTATACTTTAAGTAAATGCATAATAGTCAGGACATATAAAAGATTGTTTCATACGTCTGTACTATTAAAATACATAATAATTGTATTACTCTATCAAATAGAGAATCAGCTTTTCGTTAGAATAAAAAAGTACAAACTTGCAGGATAACTTACTCATAAATATTGTAAATAAATAAAACTACTAGAGAATGGTATGATGTGTAAGAGGTCAGTACAGTTAGTATCATGCTCTTAGTACAAGGATGAGTCAAATGAAAACCGTAAATAGTTTTTATCTTGTATTTTATTGAACTGCAAAGAAATACACTTACATAATTTTTCAACATAGTCGCCATTATGCATTGTACAAGAGTCCCAATGCTTCGGAATTGCATGCACTCCTATTGAAAACATTCTCTAGGTTGTGATTCTAGCCACTTGTGCACGGTCCATGTAACCTCTTTGTCAGGCTTGAAAGACATGCCTCCGAGTGCCCCTTTGAGTGGACCAAACACATGAATATCACGAGGTGCAAGGTCTGGAGAATATGATACAAGTGTTGCACAGGCACTTCTTGTGAGGGTGAGCATTGTCATGTTGCAACAGAACTACGGTACTCAGATTCCGTGTCGTTTGGAGCTGATAGCAGGATGTCAATTGTTCTAGAGAAGATTTGCATATGTTGGACTGGTGAACGTTTCTCCCTTGGGTGTGTTGTAGTGCTCCAAAATTACCCCTTGTTCACTCCAAAAGAGAGTCAACATATCCTGTCCAGCCAATGAATGTATGCAAGATTTTTTTTGGTTTTGGTGAGGAGGAGCTATGGTGCCGTTTTGTGATTGCTGTTTTGGTTTTTGGTTGCTGGTATTGAACCCAGGTATCATCTTCAGTGACAATTCTTCATAGGAAGCTATCTCCTTCAGCTTCAGAGCACTGCAAAAGTTCCTCACATGCATCAATACCTCAGTCTTTCATTTCCACAGTCAACTGGTGTGGCACCAACCTTGCAGAATCTTTATTGAACTGTGGAATATTGTAGACGATATGGTGTGCTGGTTTGTGACTGATATCCATACAGGCAACTATTTCATCCACTGTTACATGCTGATTTTCAACTGCTACTTTGGGAAATGGCTATTGCCTTAAATTAAAATTAAATGAATGTTTCACGATATTAATTGATGACTCGTTGGGCACTTGGTGAAACATATTAATACAAAGGTTTTGTAAAATATATAAAAACACTTGGTAAGTTTCACAAATTTTTTAATTAACTCTGACAGCTGTTTCGACTAACTTAAGCCATTGTCAAAGAGCGAGTGAATGAAATTACTGAACACAGGATGTTAGAGTAGTGTAGGTGGTAAACATCTGTTTAGGGCGTATCTGGAACATCTGTGTTGTGATGGCGAGGGGTGGGGAGTGTGTGCATGAGACAAGGGAAGGTCTGGTGTCTTTAAAAACTAAATACAATCATGAATGCAAAATATAAAATTAACTGAACTAAATATAAACTGAATGCAAAATTTAAAATAATGATGAACATTCAAAATAATATAAAATAAACTAAACTAAATAACAGATTTTAATAAAGGGGATACACAAAATTCAGTCTGTTCATTGGTTAAATGTTTGTTATTTTTTATTTCTTTTTTAATTTTTCAAAAACCAATAAAAAATAACAATCTGATACTGGCCTTAGTCTGCAGATTATCCTGTTTAGTGGTGATGTACAATAATGTGGTACTGTTGTGTGTAATTATTGCACTTTCTAATATGTATTTGGGAATTAAAATTTTGTATTTATAAATTTTTTCTGATAATTACAGACATATCTTAAATATCTTATATTTAATGTTTTTTTAGAGCTCTAATGAAATATTAGTTTTCATAGGTAGACTCTAAGTATATTTTGTAACATTGTCTATTATTATAACTAAGTGGTTTTATTTGTTAAAAATAACAGACTTTTTAGGTACCGGTACTGGTAATAGATTTTTGAAGACAAATACAATATTAGTGTATTAAATCAGTTTTTAGTAAAATGTGTTGCTCATCGTGCTTGAAATACCAATTCTGTATTTTAGTTTGGCCATATGAACATGTAACATTTTTTCTTTTATGTGTCCAGTCCAGTTAAATTCTCTACATTATTAAGTGTAAGCTATGATTTGTGTGCTTTAGGTGTCTGCAAACTGCCCAGCAGCTCACTTCACTAGAAGAAAAAGTGAGGAAAAACAAGGACACATTAAACGCGCAAGAACAGGTTGTTATCTGTTGAGGTGTTTCAATTTTTGTTTCTAATTAGTAGACAGAATTTTTTAACTTGTTCAACCAGCTTATACGCAAACCATTAAGCCTGGGATATATAACATACTAGTAAACCCTCGAGTACAATACTAGTCACTTGAAATTCTTGATCAATATCGTGTATATGTGGGAATTTCAATGGTTTAGGACAAGAAGTGTGCGCCTTAATATATTTTATATATTCTTGCATTTGGGATATTAATATTTTGTCCATTATTTTAAAAATAATTATTCCTTTATGCAAGTATAGCCACTTTTATTACACTTTGTATAGCCGAACGCACCTTTCTTTTACATAATACATTAACACTTTAACAAACAATATAATTTATGAATGATTGTATGTTCACTTATAGTAACTGATCAAGTTGTCTAGTTTCTTGCATTAATAAGATTATTTAGTATAATATATAATATAATAATATAATCTCCTTGCAAAAGAAATCCTTTATATAATTGTGAGTGATTATCACACAAACACACAGAGTAACAGAGTGAACCTCAATAACTCGAATCTCAGAGGAGATGGGAAAAATTTGGTTTATGGACGTTCACATGTAGTGGAATATACTGTATAGTGTTGCCAGCAATTATCACTCAGCTAGTTTGATGCCACACAAATAACTGCAGCCTTTACCAAAACTATGCTGAAAAGGAACTTATAATGTAGTGAAAAGTAATGAATGAGAGAGGTTTTAAAACAACCAACACGGGTGACTGAACCTGCCAGTTAGTTAACATACAGAAGGTAAGGGTGTTTACCTTAAGGCGTGTTTAGGAAAATATGTACATGCTGTAGGGCAAGTAGGGGTATAAAAGGTATAAAGGCATTACTGTACATTTTTGATGTGATGATGAGCTGTGAAACTTGAAAGTGGTAATAGGGGAAAAAAATTCTATAGTAGTGTACAACAGTGTTATTTCTGTTTATATATGATTTGTTTACTGAAAACCATTTAAAACCAAAAACTGTAAAAAATTATACACTGTAATTCTTAGTTACGTGTTTATTCTAATTGCTACTGTTTATTCCATCAATGAATGTGTAAAGACCAGTGGGTTGTTGGGGGGGGGGATTTCTAACAGGGAAGTCTTATCTTTTCTACTTACAAACACGTTACCTCTGATGTATAGACGTTTATGCAGCTAAACTTCAAGTTATAAAGACTTCTTAATAGGACTTCAAGTTGTAAATGTCCGCCTATACATTATTTTAAGTTATAGAAGTTTAGTGGCATGGTCAGAAGGTGACAAAAATTTGAGTTAGCAAGGTGTCAACATATTTAAGTTATAAAGGTAAAATAACATGGAATTGTATAGGGAAAGTAAAAGGAAATAAAAAATAATCAAGATATCAAGGAATTTGAGTTATCGAAGTTCAAGAAAATTCATAATTGCTCACAGTTATTCTTGTTATTAATAATTATTAATAATAAACAATATGTTATATTTTTATTTGCTGAAGGTGAGAGTAAAGAAAACTGTCAGAACAGTGTAAATATACAAATAAATAAAATATATTCTTGTAAAAAAATAAAAATAAAAATGATTGCGGGTAAATGTGATTACTGCATGCATGGGTGATCGTGCATGCACACCAGTTACCAACATATAATATGATTACCGCATGCGTGGGGGATCGTGCATGCACACCAGTTACCAACATATAATATGATTACTGCATGCGTGGGTGATCGTGCATGCACACCAGTTACCAACATATAATATGATTACTGCATGTGTGAGTGATCGTGCATGCACACCAGTTACCAACATATAATAACATTATCATTGTACCTTGCTAAATGTCCGAAGTACCCTATGAAACATTTACATTTCAAACTTTTACCCTAGCTACTAGTATCATGGTTTACAAATTACATGTATAAAAGCAAGAAATGTTTGTTCTTTACGGGCAGCTTAAACAGAAATTCCATTTATTTTTTGATTTACAATTTTGTCGTTTTCAAATCTATTTTATAGTCACAAGGAACTTTAATCCTACACAACCCTATACCCATTACAGTTAATCATTTATATTCTGTTTCAATAAAACTACTTATTTACCACAATAAATTAAGAAAATAAAAATAATTGTCATTATTCCGTGTTAAAGGACATTTATTTTTGTGTGTAAGGCCCGTTCACTGTGACAAATAATATTAAAATAATTTTGATTATGATAATACTTTCTCAATTACAAAAAATTGCTAATGAGCTTGAAAATGGCCTATTCTTAAGGAAAACTTCCTTGTTGATGTTACGATATTTAGAATTTGTACACGTACTTACCCTTATATAAATTAATAAATAAACTTGATTTTATTTGTTTACTAATTTTAGACTCTTACAGCCGCCATGTTGTCTATTACCAACTTAAAGTTTTACTCACCAGGGTCCAGGTTTCGAATCAGCGAACGGGAAGTTCAGAACAGGTTATTTGAAATTAAACATATTGGTTATTCTCGTACACATCTTATTCTTTTATTTTCTCAAAACAATTCAATTGCATTTAATCAAACAACAGAAAAACTTAGATTCTTTTACAATCCCATCATAAATAAAATCTCCCTTCTCTCTCTTAATTTTGATATTATCATTCATGGTAAAATTACAATGATTCCTTATTCACATATATTGGCATGACCTTGATTACAATAGACACATTTAAAATAACATAGAAATAGTTATACCCCATTTTTCACAAACCAGTGCCTCTTACTTTTATTACATGATTATTACACACGCCCATCCACTCTCTCACGGTACATATTTAAATTTCCCCTATGAGCTCATTTAATTTTTAAAAGGTTTCAATTTTGAATGGTTATAAATCTTTATTTTTAAATTTCTTCTTTTCATAATTTATGAGTATAATTGAATATAATATAATTTGTTCTCTTATCTGCAATTGCGTCCCTAAAATTCAGTCCAGCCTCCGTACGTTTTCTATTTCTTTCACCACTCTGCACATTTCGTTCTTTTGTCGTAATTCTTGCCGGATAACTCGAAACTGTCACTTCATTTTACTTCATATCATGTCATGACTGTAAAATTTATTAATTTGAATTAAAATCACATTTTATTTATACGGGCCCGCATTTTCGTTCTGGAACTTTTCTTTACAACCGGCCGGTTTAAAAGTGTAATTTCAACTGGGGCGGATTGTACTGCGTTGAGTTCTTTATTTCCATGACATGTTCGGGTCTGGAATGTTTCGTACGTGTCTTTCACGCTGTTCACAGCGGCACACCCGTGCACGCATACGCGTGAATACGCTCCATTCTGATACTTAACATTCCCAGACTCTTAATTATTTTGGGCCTCGCACAGCTTGATACCGCACTGACTGCAAGGTGTTAAAAAATGTCAAGCGTTTGTGATCAAAATGTTGTTCAGCTTAAGTGGCTACTACTTTTTACAATTATTAAAGAATAAATTAAATCCCAATAGTTTATCCTGTTACAATACCCCCTCAATGAGAGTTTTATGCCGAAGCATAAAAACTCTCATTGACACTCTCATACTTCCTAAAGGGATCAGCCAGGATATGTCGCCACAACCCCCTTTACGTTTTATTGAAAAATCATGGTTAACTTACCCCTGGTCCAATGACTGTGACTGCACCTGAATGACCTTACTGGACTTCTCTCTCAAGATCCCAACACCGCAAGGCCAGACAGGCACTTGACGCTCCTGCTCTGATGCGCAGCCCAGCTCAGGACGGCCGCCACAGCATCAAAAGACACTGAAACATCAAATCAAAAAAATCAAATAGTGGCCTTGTATAATACCATATCCCTAACTGATCTGGTTCCCCTTAGCTTTGCGCTGGTTTGCGTTAAGAAGCACTGGTTTTCTTGACCTAGTAATATATAATCTTATATCTACTGCATAGACTTTCATCCCCTTACTTCGTTCCCCTTTTCATAAATTTTTTCGATTCCAATCGACAATAATTACGCCTTTCCCGTTTTACAAGAAGAAGTATAAATCCTTACATTAACACAATAATATTTCAAAATACTTAAAGACATTATCAAAAGATTAATCAATCAAATACACTTTATCTATATCTCCCTTCTTCTACAAATCTTAACCATTTCCCATTTATATCTAAAACAATTCAAAATCATTTAACACATTATATAATATTATTATTAACAGAAATTCTATTTATCTGGTGCTGTTAATAATAATCATCCCCCTTCTCTCCTCCACACACACTATTGCCCCCCCCCCAGGACTGTTGCGTCCAGTTGCCTCCACAAGGACTGAGGCGGAAGGAGTGAGCACTTTTTTCTTTCCTCTCACCCCCATCCTTGCTTCAACGTTACAAGAAACTTCAGGGTAAGTATCCCTACTCATTATTTTACTATATGCCCCTAAGGTCTACCACCCCATTTGGGTGAAAATAGCCTGTGTTTAAAATAAACTTGGATTCCCTGATTAAACCCCATTAAATTTCCAAAGTACACCAATTTCAAAGGCAACCAACTATGGTCAGTTTTACAATAATTCTGCCCACAGCTGATTGTCATCCAAAACCACGATCTGGGTTGGTAAGGCCGAGATCGCCCGAAATGTAGAGAATCGCATTTAAAACGTGTTATACACAATACAATTACATGTTTAGATTCCTACACACTAACATAATCAACATAATCAAACATAGTACACTCATAATTAACATTGCGATTATTACATTAAAATAAACAATTCACATTTAAGTTTGACCAAAAATTACACACCTTACAGCTTTACTTTAGTTTCAAAATCTATTAAATCTTTCACTTGTTTCATTTATTATTACATTTCAACTAAGTATTTTCATCATCAGTTGGTTCGGGTGATTCTCAGTCACTCACAATGATTAGATTTATTGAATGGGCATCTATATGTATAACGTTGCTCACCTTCTTCCTCCTAACAACCACTAACAGATTTGCATAGGGTGACACCAATCTCTCAATAATATCTACCTCCACTAATTTATCTAATTTTACTTAAATCCTTCCCCTCTTATAATAAAGCACTTGATACCCTTTTTTGTACATAGGATGTGTGTTCCCGTACTACCAGCTCATTCCCTTATCAGTTCCTGGCCCTTCCAGGTAACTCCGCCAAACCTCATTTAAAACTATTCACCCCCCGCCACAACGTCTTGCGTTGAGGACTCCTTACACCTCCACCCTCACTACAAAATTTATGTACCCTGCTCTCGCCTATTTACTCTCCATTTACATCACTCTCACTTTCTCTACCTACATGTACTCCTGCTACTGTGTCCCTACTACTGACCCGTTTCTGTATTACTTTTATTCCAAAAATTCTTATTTTGTCTAATAGACATTTAAAATTAACTTTGACTGACTCAAAGGCCTTATTGAACTAATTATCACCCAAACTCCAGCTTTTCCAACATTTTACATTAATATGATCATTGAAAATTACATTAGAAAATTCATAACTACCTCAAACTAATTTAATCACCCAATTTAAAATCTTTTAAACTCATCTAATTTCATTATTAAAACATTTTACTTTACTTCAGTTGCCTTATAAAATTCATACTTAAATATGGTCAATCATTTAATCAAATAAAAACATGATTACTGTCATAGACTCAAAAATATAAACATTTATTACAACAAATATATTGTACATAACCATATGTACCTTCTGATACATTATAATAACCATGTAATTCAGCACCTAATCACATTTTACGTTTACTCATTTACTATTTACTATACAGTATAATATTCAGAAAAATCATTTAAATTTACTACCAATATCTATTTATACAACATTAACTACTTAATTAATTCATCTCAAATTATTTAATTCAATCAGTTTTTCAAAACACTAATTTGTTTTAATTACCTTATTCAGAACAATTTCAATTCAGTTATTCTCATTATAAACTCCACAGTTATTCTCGTTATTTATTTAGTCTGGCAAATTATTATTATTATTATCAAATCAATTCCTACTGCATACATACATTGTTTACCTAAAATACAAAATACAACATAATCTATTACACAAATACATTTAACATCAACACAAAAGTATATACAATCCACATTGTTATCTGTTATTATTTACCACAAAGCATTTCATAATTCAGTCCATTTCAAAACCACTACTCTCACATATTTAAATGTTCATTAACAATACTCTTTACCCTCCATCATCAAACAGCAATCTTATGTTTTTATAACACAGTTCACTCTTAATTACTTTCATTTTGTTATCATTATTATAATAACTATTTACTATTTCACATTGTTCCGTTATACCCCATAATAATCTACTGGATTATCCCACATAATTATTAAATCCTATAACCTGTCTACATCATTACTTTTGGTCTTGTTACCGTCAGTATTATTATCTGTCTCAATGAAGCATTTTAACCTCTCCTTATTTTCAGAATCATCTACTATTAATATCCCACGTCTGTGTACAGGTAAGCATTCAATATAATTATCAACATTATCATCATTTATTGCTGCACCATTCTCACAACAAGGTAAGTCTACAATGTTACTAACTCTCTCAATATTCATCCTCTCTATCAACTCTCCATAACCTCTATTTAACTTAAACATCTCTACCTTTCTCTCTCTCTCTCAAAATACTTCTCACAACACCATTTCATTTTGTTTCTATCACTCCATGCAAAGGGTACTACTACGTAAAAACTCTTCCTGGCTTTTCCAGGAACACCACGAAAAATTAAAGGACTACTTGAAGACACCTCGTCTTCCACATAACCTCTGGAGGAACCTTTGTCCTCATACAACACTTGTGAAAATTCTAATTCACTATATATCCAGGGAAAATCTGCCATTTGCTTGCCTAACCTCTCTTCACACTCTCTCTCAATTTCATCAGCACTCGCTAACACTTTGTTATTAAATTCTACTGCCACTAAAACGTCATCAGCATTCTCAATACTCACCACCTTATTCTCTAACACCACATTTTTAATTATATTATCATTTTTCTCACCCCTACTTACCGTATTATATGTTACCTGATCGTCTTTATTTTCATTTAATTTATCGGTATCTTCACCACTCTCTACCCCCACTATAATCTCATAATTATCATCGCTATTCAATAGTTTATTTTCTAACGCTACCACTTCCACTATTTTATCATTATTATTATTTGTCATATCTCTAACACTGTCTATTTGCGTACTAAACTTCTTATTTATTATCTGATTTAAGTTCCTTTCTAAATTTTTATTCATTTCGTTCATCTTCTCCTCGAAATTGTTACTTATTGATTCTATTATTTTATCAGTTATTGTTTCAATTTTTCATCAATTTTTTCGAATTTACCATTAATTTCATTTTTGAAATTATTAATATCTTCATTCTGTTTGTCACATTTACTATCTATCTTTACTAGCAACTGCATCATTGCTGTTATCTCATCTGTTTTGTTCTCATACCGATTTGAGATGGGTGTTAATTGAACTGTATTTAATTCAGCTGATTCGGTAGCGCTAGACTCACCGATCTGGTTAATTTTGGTTGAGTGAACGCCCATCTCACTCGTAAATGTATTGTTAGTAAAGCTGACTTCTACGTTATTTGCCATCTCAAAAATTTTTTTTTATCTCAAAATACTAACATATATTACACATACTTATCACCTAACAAGGTATTCTATTTACCCATACTACACATGATCACAACATAACCTTATCCTTGTACGTCTATTTTCACGTACATCAAAACAATTTTTTATTTTATCTCAAATAACCATTCTGCTCTTCCCAGTAGGCATGTATTTATATAATTTATTTATATAAATGTCCCAGTTCGGAAGCGCCACTTGTACACGTACTTACCCTTATATAAATTAATAAATAAACTTGATTTTATTTGTTTACTAATTTTAGACTCTTACAGCTGCCATGTTGTCTACTACCAACTTAAAGTTTTACTCACCAGGGTCCAGGTTTCGAATCAGCGAACGGGAAGTTCAGAACTGGTTATTTGAAATTAAACATATTGGTTACTCTCGTACACATCTTATTCTTTTATTTTCTCAAAACAATTCAATTGCGTTTAATCAAACAACAGAAAAACTTAGATTCTTTTACAATCCCATCATAAATAAAATCTCCCTTCCCTCTCTTAATTTTGATATTATCCTTCACGGTAAAATTACAATGATTCCTTATTCATATATATTGGCATTACCTTGATTACAATAGACACATTTAAAATAACAGAAATAGTTATACCCCATTTTTCACAAACCAGCGCCTCTTACTTTTATTACATGATTATTACACATGCCCATCCACTCTCTCATGGTACATATTTAAATTTCCCCTATGAGCTCATTTAATTTTTAAAAGGTTTCAATTTTGAATGGTTATAATTCTTTGTTTTTAAATTTCTTCTTTTCATAATTTATGAGTATAATTGAATATAATATAATTTGTTCTCTTATCTGCAATTGCGTCCCTAAAATTCAGTCCAGCCTCCGTACGTTTTCTATTTCTTTCATCACTCTGCACATTTCGTTCTTTTGTCGTAATTCTTGCCGGATAACTCGAAACTGTCACTTCATTTTACTTCATATCATGTCATGACTGTAAAATTTATTAATTTGAATTAAAATCACATTTTATTTATACGGGCCCGCATTTTCGTTCCGGAACTTTTCTTTACAACCGGCCGGTTTAAAAGTGTAATTTCAACTGGGGCGGATTGTACTGCGTTGAGTTCTTTGTTTCCATCACATGTTCGGCTCTGGAATGTTTCGTACGTGTCTTTCATGCTGTTCACAGCGGCACACCCGTGCGCGCGTACGCGTGAATTTCTGATACTTAACATTCCCAGACTCTTAATTATTTTGGGCCTCGCACGGTTTGGTACCGCACTGACTGCAAGGTGTTAAAAAATGTCAAGCGTTTGTGATCAAAATGTTGTTCAGCTTGAGTGGCTACTACTTTTTACAATTATTAAAGAATAAAATAAATCCCAATACTTTGTCCCTTACAGATTGCACATCAAAGAGGAGGAAACTTTATACAAACACTTTTTTGTCACACATGTTTTGTACAATTATAATATTTTTTTAATCTTTGCCCTCTAACTAAAGACAATTTACTAGCCATTTCCCATACACTAACCTCTTATTGTTTAACTTGTTCAATGTAGATAAAATTATAATTAAATGGATTTAATAATGATTACCAAAATACAACAAATTTGTAATGATCTGAATTACTAAAAATTGCCAATTTCTAAGTAAAATTATTTGCTGCAAGAAGGTTGACTGTCAGCCTTAAATATTCACAGCTTCACATACTGTTTCTGTGTCCATATTTACCCTGTCACAGCTGACACTTTGATTTACACATTCTGTCCAAGTAAAAATGTTTTGGTAATTTGTTTAATTTTTTTCTAAAAGAGCTTTAATTTTTTCCTTCACCCTTTTAAGTCCTCATCTGTCCTTATTTTGAAACTGCTTCATATTGTAGTTCTTGTGTTCCTTTGAGGTATATCAAACCGGTCATCTGTTTCAGTTTTATCTACTAAAATCTTGCATCAATGAAGCTTGCATTTTTACTCTGGCTGCACCTTTTTGGTGTAATTTGTCTATGAAATTGATTATTTGACAGTTATTTTCCTTCTCTTCTGAGAAAGTCTGTAATTCTAGCTTTTACAATGTATGTATTTATTACACAGTTCTTCACATGTACATTACTTCATATTTGCATCACAGTACAAAATTCTATAGAAAATTATGTAAATGACATTGTAAGCTACAGTTACAATAACAAACTTTCATTGTTACATGGACTAAAACAGTTATAAAGTATAGTGTAATGCATGCAACATTCAAGTAATGTGAAAACCCCATTAACCAGATAAAAGAAAATAGTCAACTTTTGTTTTTGTTTTGGATTACTAGGATTAGGTTGTATTATTGTAAATAGGAGTCTGTAATTGAATCTTTTTTTTAAGATTAAATGTTTTTATAGTTTATTATTGATTTCAGAAGATCAAAGATCTCATAAAGAAAACTGTGGCACAAGAGCTTGCAAACCACCGGCAAGCTGTTACCAGCACAAACGCGGTACTCAAATCGCACAAGCTGTTACCAGCGTCTCAAACTGAGGTAGACAGGAAATCTGAAGAATTAACTAATTAACTACTAATCTGAAATATTTGTAAACTTGCTTAAGTATTTAAGCTGAATTTCTCTCACACCATTCCTTTTTGTTTGTTTTTTTCTTATGCGATTATGTTTTGCTAGATATTATTTTTGAGATAGTGGCAAATAGAAACAAATTCTCATAAACTCTTTATTTTTAGTAAAGTTTGTTTTAAACAATCACTTACTGGAAAAACTTCTTTGGATGTAGGTTTATTATCATTTTTGTGACAAATTTCTATATTAAGCATATATTTTCTTCTTGAACAGTCATATTATTAGGTATATTAAAAACAACTGACTTTGAGAGAAGTCTTCACTTATAAGAAAACCATTAAAAAAACCTTGAATACTTTATTTAACATTGTGACGAAGCTTCATGTGAGGATGGATTGAACATTTCTTGTTTAAATGAGATGTGAATACAAACACAGAATGTTACTATAAAAAATACTTTTAGTACGAGTTTCTGGTAATTACAGCATAGGGAACAGCCTCTTCATTACTAAATAAGGGTCCATAAACTCACTTATATAAATAAAAGGAATAGAAAACATAGGGAAAACAAGAAACAGTCGGTCACCAGTCACCATAGTTAGATGAACAAAATAAACTTCTAAGAATGACATACAGAGATGTTGCTTCCATTTACATACTTTATTGTTCTCATTGTTCTTGGGTAACACAAATTATGTTTTCTGTGCCTAGCTAATGTTTAATATTACATTTGTTATTTATCTTATACTTAGTGGACAGACAATATGTACAATTGAAAGTATGAAATATGATTTGTAATAGGTCCTTATACATAAGATAGACAGAACAGATGAATGTTTCACATATATGGAGGAAAATATACCAGACAGCTTCAGACATGACTAAACAGCAGAAAGCAGTGTACCACAACAGGGTAGTTTTCACTGTTTTGAACAAAATAAATTTATCATTAGATAAAATCAAATTAGATAATTGTTTTTATACATATACACATGAAGATATTACAAGTAGTATGCTAAGTATCAAAGTTAATTATTCTAGATACAAATCAAAGATATTATGCGTTGTAAGACACTGGAGTCATCTCTGTGACCATAAGGTTAAACAGTTTCATTGCCTTATCCATTGGACTTGCTCAAAGTTAAAAGACATATAAAAGCATGTCCTGAACTTACTTAGCCTGCGATAATGTGACATAACTCCACTTTGGTGTATAATTATTATTAAATGTACTGAGGAATTAAAGGTGTTTTGAACACAGTTCATTTTAATTTGATACCCACATGGGCTTTTACAAATTTTCCCTCATTTTTGGGGTCTGGTACCCTAAAATTTTGAAATATCTAAAATTGAAAACTATATTCAGATTGTGGTTAACATTCTCATCGGTTTCATATACCACATGGCATTTTTTTTTTAATTTTGACCTATCATATTTTTACCTTTTGTCCCTCTGTTTAAAATCAGTTGATATATTTAAAAGTTATATATCCCACTGTATTTAAAAGACATCCCACAAATGGACAAAGAAATGCCAAATGGTCAAGTAAAAACTGAGAACTTGCTTCACTTGTTCAATTAATTGTAAACCACTTTCTAAAACAAATTGGAGAATGCTTGTAAGGACTGAGTGCATCTGCTTCCTCAGTGCTTAGAAAATATCTTCTTCCAAAAGCGTTATGCAAAATAAATAAAAAAGATGTTCCCTGAGAAAGTGGTTTTTCAGTTATTATTGTGTGTGTGTGTGTGTGTGTGGAAAGGGGTACTCACAACAGCTGATTTTTTATAAGGGTCAGTCCACCTCAAATCAGCCATCAAAAATTAAAATTGTTGCTGATAATTTTTTTTAATAAAAAATTATGCCACTGCTTTCTACATCTTTCAAGGAATTCAAAACAGATTTTATTTGTTAATATTAATGAATTTTTCTTGGCTTTTATTTTATATTGGCAGTTTCAGCATTTTTCTTATTTTGCAGAAACAGAAATAACTTTTTATTTTTAAAGATATGATTGTAAAACAAGAACTAATCTGCACAAAATCACCTTCAATTTGTGTTGTTAGTGTATTTCTTGTAGGTTTTGAGGAAACTGCATAAAATTGGAACTGAATATTGTGTTTATTACCTTACGAATGTACAACTTTAGAGGCAAAAATTTCATACAGAATAGATATTGTTCATGTAGGCTACTCTTTTTTTTTCGAATGAAGACTTCATATTGAACTGCCTGTTATATCAGTTAGAAGGCAGAGTCTATTGTCTGAAATTTTCTGAAAATTTTCTTCTAACAACTACTTATTGATCATAGTTGTCATGCATGTTTCCCAGGCAATGGTCTAATATCAACATTTGTAACGGTACGAGATTGTAGGGCCAAGATAACATTTTTTAAAATTACATTCTCTATGCAGTCATTGTTCACCCTTGTAGAACCCCGAGTTAGTCAACCAGATAGGCTGTGTTTATTGCAGAAAAACGTCTATGTTTTGTCTCCGTACTCATGCAACGCAGACCGATTGTGAAATAACATCAACCTGCGCCTCAGCCGTGAATCACGAAAGAAAGTAATGTAACTGCACATTGCGTCAGGCGGCAAAAACATTGCTCACCTTCCCGCCTATGCTAAGGCGCCCTTTCAATAGCACCAATGGGAGCACATATGCACGATCACGTGACCAAAAAACACTGTATGCAATTTAGCAAACTAACGCCAGTGCCAGTTGTGACACAGGGCTGCGCGGCCAGCCTAAGCGAGCTAAGTGTTCGAAAATTTATGTCGGCCGACAAAACAAAACGAAATGCTATCCTAAAGTGGATTAAAGTAATAGTGGCGCATCAACTTAATTTGAAATAAGCAATAACAGTACCGCGGTTAAACAGTGACAAACTAAATCATGGTGTGTTAAACAGTGCATTCACAGCAGAGGTGCAAAACAGCGGAGTTCTTCAGACGTTAAGTATTAACTGAGTTTTAAACAAGATTCTTTTCTCCTTTTCCACAGAGTATAAGTCATCATAAATAAATTGTAAATCTAAAATGTACATCAGAGATCTCAAAGTGGGGTTTAATAGAACGATAAAATCAAAGAACGAATGTGTGTGAGTGTGTAGCTAAAGCACGTATTGGTTCATTGCAAATAGTAAATAGTTGGGGTATACCATAGTTGTAATAAGCTAGTTAATTAAGAAATATTTTATTACTATGTTTGATTTCACAAATTGTTGCTCATTCTACAAGTATTTGCTCTAAATGTCATGAAAGAGAGACGAAGTAGTTATTTTGAATAATAAATCAGAGGCAATTTGTTTTATCATAAACGGTGTATTTGATCTTTGCCTATATCAAATCCAAATAATCCTTTTTGCAGCAGTTTCATCTGAACGACCCTTGGAATAAAAACCCTAAGGTAAGAGATAATTATAATTTAATTAGTTGAGAAGTTTCATTGGCGCCCGAACAGGGACTCGAATATACTTTGTGGTTATATTCGCCAGACCTAATTAAGCTGCAGAACGGGTTATTTGGGAGTGGGGCGAGGCTGTAAATTGTAGAAACAAAATTACGCATATTTATATATATATAAAAATAATAAATAAAAATGGAAAATAATAGTTTGACCGAATCAATGGTCATGAGTGGGTTGGAGGTCCATTCGACCCCAATCCCAGTTCAAATTAAAGAATCAAGTAAGTCAGATGAAATAGATGACTCAGGGATTCAGGTAACTCCACCCGTAATGAATCAAAATAATCAACCAGAAGATAATATGATGAAATATCTATGTAGCACATTGTGCAGTTTAAATAATAAATTTGATAAATTGAGTAGTAATTTTGATGTTATAAATAGTCGTTTTGATGTAAGTGATGTTAAGTTCCATGAGTTAAAGGGCGATATAAATAATATTGACCAAAAATTCGATGAGCGTTTATATGATATGAAACAACAGAGTGTTAAGTTAGAAGACAATATTAATAAACGTTTAAATGAGACGAATGAATGTTTCAATACATTTAAAGAACAAGTGGTAGAACAAATTGAGAAACAAATACAAAAGGTAATTGAAAATTTTGAATATAAAACAAATGAGAATTATAATATGTGTAAAAACGTGGTAGTTGAGAACAAGGAGATTAATGTTGAGAGTGATGAGGAAGATTTTGTTGAAGTAGAGTTTAGTAATGAAGTGTTGCTAGTAAATGTCGATGAGAATGAGAGAGAGTGTGAAGACAGTTTAAGTGTAGAGGGTGAAAAGAGGGCACATTTTTCTTGTGAGATGGGTGAAGAAAATGCTTCACTAGTATTGTTGGAGGACACAGGTTCCTCCTTAGTTTTTGTAAAAGACAAAAGGTCTTTAGATTATTTTTGTGTATCTGGTAAAGCCAGATGTTGTAGTAATGTTGTGTTGCCCTCTGGATGGAGTGAGATTATGAAATGTTGTGGTAATGGAAGTGATTATGAGAGAGAGAGAATGGTAGAAATATTTAAGGTGAAGAGAGATTATAATGAGTTCAAAGAGATGTTAAATGATTTGAAGTTCTTACCATTGAACAGTTTCACATTCCTTGAAACACTAGACATTTCAGCCGTACTATGGCGGGCCATCTTCAGTGGGGTCAGAACAAGGTACTACATCCGGCTAGAAGGAATTAAGACTTTAGCAGGCTGTAGTACTTTCACTCCACTGAAGATGACCACTATGGTTGGAGCCAAAACGTCTGATGTTTCAAGAAATATTGATATTAGTCCACTGCCTAATAGCCCGGAAAACATGTCTGACAAGTACAACTCCAGCGATGAGAGTTTGTGTTTATTAACCAGTTATTGAAGTACAACATATAATCACTGAGACTTAAACGTTACTGGAACAACAAAATCCTTAAAAACACAACAATTGAGGTACTGTGAAATCAAATTTTCATTAATAAAACAAACTTTTATAGTTTTGTGTATTGGAATTATCAAAATATATTTTGTGTTGTGTTAACTCAAATTAATAAGAGACTTATAACATTTAAATTATTGCTTACCCAGGATAACTCACCTTCCAGTCCAAAGTCCGTCACACAAACGGTGTAATACAAGCAGGGTTTCAAGGTTATATCAGTAACATACTCGACTCGCATTTGTGTAAAACAACTAAAATTTTATTTCATTTTTATACTCTTTTAAATTCATGAATTATTCATCTTTTCTCTCCAACTATCATATTACTATTTCTTTCGAACATAAGTAAAACAAAACATTCATTTTAATATCGTATGCTTATTCTAATATATTATATTAAGTAAGATGACCCAGCTTGCTCATTCACTCATTCATACAAATTTACCTCCCCATTCTTTAGATCGCTTTAAAATGCAATTATTAATACAGTCAAATTGATTTGGGTTTACTTAACCATCGGCGTTCTTCCCCGTTTCGTGCTGCACTGAGTGTATGTCCGAAAGTTTTCCAATTCACCACATGTTTAATTTTGCTTCCTTCACTTCACTTACTTCATTCTGAGAGACGGTTTTACTGTTTCTGTCTTATTGTCACCTCCTACAGTTAAAAAAATTTTGATGCACACGAGTTCTTCTGTGCTCTCGGCCAGGTAAGCGTAGTTATTTGAACTGCGGCGGATAGTACCAACCAAACTCCCACTACGTCTGGTTGCTGAACAGGAACCTCACTGCCTTCAGGTTATAAATTTTCGTCGTCTTCCATAGTGTACGTATTTGTCTATAGGCCACGTGGCTACTGTTGTCAAATGGAGATGATGGAGGAGGCTCTGGTGGGTGGAGCTTTTACTGTTTCCGCCGTCTTAAAAGCACGTGGAAATAAAGTCTTACCGCTTAGCCATTTTCTCGTGGCGTGGGTCGAGGCTGCAAGCATCGCCTCTCCGCACATGCTGGTGTTGCGCGTACTAGTCGGTGACAAAACACTTGATTTATCAAAACAATATTGCTTTCTATTGCCACACCTCACTCACAAAGCTATGTCACTGTTCATTGTCTGAATATAACCATTTTTCGCCTGGGACTTGCAATGTTGACTACAAACAATTTTAAATAAATTTAATAAAAAATAAAAACCCCTTCTTGCCCCATTACAGTGTATTAATTTAGTCAAAATAATTATTTAAATTAAATTTCATTTTTAAAGCAATATTTGTCATCCTTCATGTTATTAAACATAAAATAATGAAATAATTTGTCTTGAATGAAAGTATTTGGAACAGGGGAAGTTGAAACACTGTAGCCCTTTAAAAATATGAATACCCATAGCATCTAATAGCTGTTAAGCTTTGAAGAACAAATGTGTGATAGATCATGTGTTCAGAATTTGCTTACAACTTTCAAATCTCTGTTTTAGTTTCATTTCTTTGCCTTGTATTTCCTCAGATGGTACATACAAATGTGAAATGCTATTGATATTTTCTGAGTAAAATTTTAACGTCTCCTATGGTGAAAGAATTTTATCTGAGTAAGGTCATGGAACTACTCTTTCTGTTGCTCCTCTAATTCCATCACAAGCATTCTTACCATGAGATGAGATGAAGTTCCACTCTGCCTAAAAGCAAAATCTAACGGTGGTTACAAGTATTTATAATTTGTAAATGTTTGTAAGAAGGGGATACTTCTTATTTTTGTATTGTCTAGTGGCCACATCACAGAAATAATTATTCTTGACTGATGGGGTAACAAATTTTACACACACAGATAATTTTTATATCAATGTAAGGCTTCACTGTTATGTTCAAAATAGTCACTGATAACACAAAGGTGTCTTGAACATTGATCATCTGTTTTATAATAATAAACAAAAGGATGTAAGGTGGCCTGAGGGGTGGCCCATGAAAACTCTGGACTTCATCCTGGACCCCAATGAAAAATTGTCTCAGGTATACAGACCTGAGAATGAGCATAGTCTCAAGTAATACAGACATGTTCAGTTAGTTTTACTTTAAGTGTTTTCAAGTAGTTTTGACTTAATTTTAGAGATGAAGTGATTTTTTTAACCTTTTGTAATGTTTAATTACTTTTATGCTTGTATTAATTGTGTTGAATACTATTTACTTCTAATAGTAAACATTTCGTTTGGGCGCCATGTTGTTACCAACAAAATAAAATAAAATCTGCTTATCTTTTTTGGGCCACGTTCGTTTAAGCGAACCAGAAGTTGTGAAGTTATTCACTTTTTGTGCACTGATATTTAACACATTCCACTCTTCATAAAATAATACTTACCGCTGCCAGAATTTCACTTACCGTCATGGTCCCCATAAAACTTATCTTTTGAAAACTGCCCAAGGTCGCCACGATATTTTTTCTAGAAGGTAAAATATCGAAAACTTATATACTCTTGCCCTTATAAAAATCCCGCGATCTGACTGTAATAGAATTTCAGAAAACCCCCGATTTCGTTAGACGAATTTTTTCAACACAAAAATGAGGAAGTGGTAATGACGAAATAACTTAGACTAACACATTTTCAAAGTAAACTAAATCACTTTACTGAATTAAGTCGATTTTCACTGCTATGAGTACAAAAGAATTAGTTATGATTAATTGTTATAATTATCAGAATGAGAATGCTACACAATCAAATTTTAATTACCTTAAACTATACTTACAACTAAGGCAGCCCATTTTGCTCACGCACACTTCCATACCTCTTTTTATACCTTCCACTTTATTTATTCAATTTTAAACATTCCGATTGTTATCTGCGATGCCCATCCACGAACACGATGCCGGCCGAACACGTGTTTGGTCCCGTAACTTCAATATTTGTTTTATCACTTTAATCTCTCCACATCACTGTCCGTATTACTCACTCCGATATGTTTATTATCTTCTGGGGTCCCGGTCGGTCTTATTGAGTTAAATACATTTACGAAAACTCGACCAACCGGGCCCAAACCGAAACTTTAGATGTCTGTAGCGGTACGCTGTTTTCTGTAGACCGTTTAGCGTCTCTGCTTAATGTCGACTGTCACCGAGAACGTAACAGGTACATGTTCCTTTCTCTGGCGGGAATTGTTGTTCGCGGCCCCTATGTTTTCGTCGCTCATTGCTCATTTGCTGAGAGATAACCATTTTATATATGGAATATTGAAGTTATATTCCATGTACCAAAGTACGATCTTGGCTTTGGCTCTGCTGACGTCATTGATAGTAAGCACTGTCTTGGCAGTATTTCCGGGAGATCTTGTAGAGACGACGAATATTTTTTACACTCTGGCCATCTTGAGTTTTTAGTCAGAGCGTCCTTTTGAGTGCGCGTGCGTGGGTATTCGCGCCTGTGTGTCGACACACTTGCAAAGTTCTTAGAATTTTGAAGGGGGCAAATTCTTCAGCCGCATTACACAACAACAAACTGCGTCTCTGCCTTTGTTTCAAATTGTTGCTTAACACTGTTCTGTTATACGGACAAATACGTTGCACAATAATACAGTTTTACAATATTTTACACAAGCCCGCCCGAAAACTAAATAAGTAAAAATGTACTTGCCCCATACGGTAAAAATAAAAACACCCAAAAATTGACCCGCTACAATCTGTAATTGCCTTGCCTCTTCTATGTGCCAGTTCTCTAGTTATTCTGTGTACTTCTTTATGCCAGAATTGCGTATTTCCAATTACCAATTCACTTTCTATACAGTATTCTGATTTATTTTCAGTTTTGAGTTTATCATTTGCTCCCATGTTCCTGTAAATGCCATTAATATCACACATTCACATTTTAATCTCCTGTAATAATTATATATTGGTTGCACTTGTGTACTTGCTATTACAGTTCCACAAAAAAATTGTCTTTATATTCTTTCTTTGCTTCTTGATTTGAGCCATATGCCACCACTAAAGTGTACAAGATGTGTTCAAAAAATGAAAGAGCTTGAAGAACAACATGTTTGCATATAATTTTGCTTCACACTCCTAGTAAAATTTTTACAGAAATGTTCGAAATGCTTCAGCAAGCATATGGGGATGATTGTGTGATCCAAACACAGTACTGGTTTGTTTGTTTCAAAACAGGAAGAACTTCAACCAATGAAAATCCAAGTTCATCCTTCAACTTCAATAATTGATGATAAAAGTCACACTGTGATACGTGAAGATTGTCGTTTAAGTGTACGTGAGATTGCTGAAGAATTGGGTATCAGCGTGGGTTCATGCCACGAAATTTTAACAGGAAAACTGAACATGTATCGCATCTCAGCAAAATTCGTGCTGCGTTTGTTGTCCGATAATCAGAAATAGAATCGCGTTAACATCAGTCAGGTACTGCTTGACTATGCCAATGCCGATGAAAACTTCATCAAAAACATTGTAACGGGGGACGAGACGTGGGTGTATGGATACGATATCAAAATGAAGGTACAGTCTTTGCAGTGGGTGGAAAAAGGATCACCTTGACAAAAAAGAAGCCCGGATGAGTTGGTCAAACACGAAGGTGATGTTGGTGTTGTTTTTTGACTGGAAAAGGTTGGTTCATCATGAATTCGTCCTACATGGTCAGACAGTAAATAAGGAGTATTATAGGGAAGTTTTAAGGTGTTTGAAGGAAGCAGTACGCAAGAAGAGGTCAGACCTGTGGAAAGAACAGACTTAGGTGTTACAACATGATAACCCACCAGGTCACATTTCACTCCGTGTCATCAGTTATCAGGCAAAAAATAATACGACTATTCTGCCCCACCCACCCTACTATCCAGACAGCTCCAGCAGACTTTTCTTGTTCCCAGAACTGAAGGCGACCTTGAAAGGACGTTGTTTTGAAACAATAGATGGAGATCAAGAAAAATACATAAGAACAACTGCATGCCATTCCAAAAACTGTGTTCCATGAATTGTTCCAGAATTTGAAGAAACGGGAATGGTGTATTGCCAGCACGGAGGGGGGGGATTTGAAGGGGATAAGCATGCATAAAGTTGTAAGTACATTAATAAAGGTTTTGTTGCAAAAGTTTGGTCTTTTTTTTTTAACACACCTTGTATTCTTTCTCCCTCATATCAGTTGACAAACCCTATTTTATCAAATTTAGTACTTTTTTCACTCCTAACCAGAATATACAGTACCCATTTGTTAGTTTCTTTAAACCTCTACCTTTTTTTTTTTCTTTGTGTGGTTCAATAATGTATCTACTTGTATGTAAACATGAAAACCATATAAATGCAATATATTACGTATACAAGAGTACTATACATGAATATATAATTATACAAAAAATATATTTAAAACCGGTTAAAACAAAATTTTGTTAAAGTTTTTATAGATCTACATTTTTCAGGCCTCTGTTATCATTGACAATTGCAGATTGTAAGTTTAATTGCTTTTGTAAATTTAATTATATTTTATCTGAATAGAGTTAGAATGATAAATAAATTGAAGTATGTTTCTCTGTTAGGTGTACAAAAAGATGTCCTATTGGAGCAAACCCTGTGATATCTGTAACTGATGAATTAGGAGACCAGAGAATGTTAGCAGATTCTCTACCATATACAGCTTCTGAAGAGTGTGATTTAAGTCCACATGCTTCTGACTCTTTGGAGGATATACCAGCACTCATCAATCCTGATCATCTCCAGAAAACTGAGTGTGTTTAGTATTTATGTAATTGTAGTAAGAATAATTTAGTAAGCATATTTAAAGTAATTTACTATAACATTTTAGAATCATGTGTTCAGTGGCATGATTTTTAAAACAAATATTTTATGTAGCCCGTAAATCGGATACTAAAAGTTGCTTTAATACTGTAATACTGTTAGCAGCATGTAAAGTTTACCACAAGAGTTGAATATAAACACTTCATAAAATTAGAATGGAAAGGGATAAATCACCCAGTATCCAAAAGGAGTCACTATGTTATTAATTAAGTAGCATTTAATTCTTTAAAACTATAGTGAAATATTTTAATATTAAAAAATGGGGAGAAACTTATTTATTTTTAATATATGATTATACATAATGCAACTGGACTTTGTTGGTGTGTTTTACTGGTATCGCCAATTTTGGGCAACAGCGAGTATTAATACTGTTCAGTTTACACACACAAAGACCAATGCAATTTTAATTAGACTTACCTTAACTGAATTTACTTTTACTTCTCTGCTCAAGGAAACCTTGCAGTAGGTAAATATTTAAGGATATACTGCCATAATCAGCACAATAAATGGGCAGAATATTTACCATTTCTCGAGAAAGCCATCAACGAGAACTACAGTGAAGCAACCAGTTTTACTCCAATAGAATTAGAAGAAGATAAAAAGCCGAACAGATTTTGGACGAAGTACATAAACAAACCCGACAACCAGAATGTACCTGTACCAATAAGTGTGAAAATTGAATACGTAAAGCGACGGATAATAGAAAGGGGTAACAAGAGAGTTGAGAGATTTAACACTAGTACGACAAGTTGGTAAACAGACATAGTGTATGACGGCGTGAGAAAAAAAAGAGATGGGTAAATACCATACGAGCTCTTTAAGAAAATTCCATTCATAAATAACTGAGTCACTAGAACGAATAAAGGGGAACAATGATTAAAGCGGATGTATCGAAACAACACGGCGACTGTACTTAACAATACTCGCATAGAGGGGGGAATATTACGTAAGACCTCCAAATAAGGGTACAATTGAAAAATCGAATACTCATTATTAATCGCACATAAAATAAATAAATATGTCGATAAATAAAAAAAAAACAATATATATATTATTTGTCTAATAAAAAGGCAGAGAAAAAAAATTTTTAAATTTGTATTAAAAAAAAAATTTGTTTTTTCTCACCAAGCTGGGAAATAATGCAACAGTACAAACAGTAATGATACTGTGCATTGCCCAAATAAATAATAAAAATGAATGAATATAAATTAATAAACATGATTCAGGTTGCATAAGCTGAATCGTAGTAAAAATAGGGAGTACAGAGTTCATGCATGGACATGCAGTTTCAACACACCCGTCGCTAGTGTTGTGTACGCGTGTATGTTGTTAGTGTGTGTGTACCAGCGTGTACCTAGTACCACTACACGGCATTCCCCAAAAGTTGTACATTTATTGGTTAAAACGGGTTCCCCCGTTACACCCCTTCACCTACTCCAAGCAACGAAATACCTCGGTGTGACCCTGGACAACAAGCTAAGCTTCTCTCAGCACGTTGACAGCACAGCCGACAAAGACACTAAAAGACTGTGCATTCTTAGGAGGCTTACAGGCACCAAGTGGAGGGCCACACAAGACGTCCTAGCCAGCACCTATAAGACCGCCCATTAATGGAATACGGCTGCGAAGCTTTCGCCATTGCCAGCGACGCTACCAAAAAGAAACTGAGGACAGTCCAGAACAACGCCTTGCGCCTGTCTGTAGAGTGGCTGCATCGACTCCCATCACAGCGCTTGAAACCCAAACTCTGACCAAACCCCTGGAAGCTCGATGAGACAAAGCGGTCCTAAAGTTTTTTGAGAGATCTCGCAGAGTCAGTGACAAATTTTGGGAAACCTACTGCACCGCGAATGCACGGCTTAAGACACAAACCACACCTTTAGCTAAAGAGCTGGAACTCCGGCAGAAGTATCAAATAAATGCCCAAGAACGGTTGCCGTTCCAAAAGGCCGAACTCGTCCACAAAAAGCCCGAGCTGCTCGGCCGCGAAAAGTTTACCTGTTCCTTCCCGGGATAACGGAACGCAAAGCCGACGTTTCTCAGCACCTTCTAAAGGCCACTGCCCTGGAAATGCTTACCACCAAATACCCACGAGCAGAATGGATCCATGTCTACACCGACGGCTCTGCAATGGGCGATAAAAGCGGCACAGGGTTTTACACAACCTTTCTCGAGGGTTCCATCCCAGTGGGAAGAAACCGAACAAACTTCGACGGGGAGGTAGCTGCCATCAGCGAAGCTGCAGACAAACTGCTGGGTCTTCCTGGTCTAAAGAAAATTGTTTTTCTCTCCGACTCAACGGCAGCACTACAAGCCATCACTTCTTCCCTACTGCAAGATAGCGACCTTGTCCCACTGTGCCAAGAACGGCTCTTCAAGCTGCAATCGAGATCAGAAGTCCGTCTGCAGTGGGTCCCTGGCCACTGCAACCTCGAGGGAAACGAGAGAGCTGATCAACTAGCTAAAGCAGGATGCCTTCTCCCACAAGAAGACCGCCCAGTTAGCTACCCAGCAATATGCAGCCTGATCACGACATCCATCAACAGAATGGTGAAGACAGCCTGGGAGGCATCCGCTGTTGGCAAAAGATGGGAGCCAATTGTAAAATCCAACGCCATCCCCAACAGCCTGCCAAGGGACGTCGCAGTCGCCACGTTTAGAATGACCACAGGTCACGACTACCTTCAGAGCCACCTGCACCGCATCGGCCTTGCCGACTGCCCCCTGTGGCCCTAGTGTTCCGAGGATGAGGGTACGGCCGACCACCTCACAAGCTGCAGAGCCCTGGAAGTCATGGACGACAACTTGCAAGGACGGGCCAGGCTCTGCTGGTCAGCAAGGCGTCTAATGGCCGAGCAGCCATGGACAGGCGTTGGATGGAAAAAAAAATTGAATGAATGAAATTTCAGGAACTGTTCCCAGCCAGGGTTGATGGCTCCTAGTTGTTTGTATACCCTGTCTGTAACACAGCTTTTAAAGGATAATGACCTGGGAGTTTGAAAATAATTTTGTTGGTTTCTGAACATTTCTTCCAAAAATGAAATTCCATCTTAATATTGTGAGTTTGTGTGAACACAGATTGTTATAATTATTTTAAGATAATTAATTTTGTTTAATCTTATTAAAGGTCATTGTAAGATACCTGTGTACAGTATGCAAAAAGTTGCGTAACAGTTGAAACGATAACATTAACATTAATTTAATAATTAACATTTAAAGTTAATAATAAGTATTAAAAACTTTTAAAATTGTTTTCTCATTATGGAGTTATTTATTAATTTTTTTTTTTTTTGACAGTGTGGGAATACATTGTATTATATTTTTCACATCGTAATAATACACTTGTTTCTGAAGATGAAATTTATTGATTTAATACTTTGGATACGCACATTTTTTAGTTGTATTTCTTTAGAATATGTCTGATTTTTCATGTAATTCATAATTTTTTTTAGAAGTTGGAATATTGCTGGACTAAGTGTATCTAGCTGAAAGGAGACTATGTTGAAAAATAAATAAATAAATAATTTGTGTTTTCTTCCCTAACATGGGTACTTATCACCATACCGCGCTCGTAAGCGTCTTTGTTTTTTGAAACTGGTGTTAAAATTGTGAGTAACAAATTCTCTGATGTTCGGTTATTTTATTCCACTGTTTAAAGACAATGACCCGTGCAATTATCGTAATAGTATTAAACTATAGTGACAGGGCTCCATTTGATACACATACTCGGAGAAAATAAATACTACCATATTGTTCCAAATACTAGGTGAGTTTCATCATACAAAATTTTCAAGAATGGTGTACTTTCTGGCAGTTGCACAGTAATTTGTTCTTTCAGATTTGAGAAGAACTGTTAATTTGTCTATAATAATAGGCAAGGGGTTGACCCTTGGGCCACTCGTGCCTTACTTCGATTTTGGTTTTTCGTGGTTTAAAAAAAAAAAAAAAAGTTTTACATTACACACGTATTGGTTTCTGTATATAATTTCAGTTTTCATGTTAACCTAACATAATCAATTTTTGGTGTCACAGCCACGACCCGGTGAAAAATTACCACTACGGTCATTTACCATTAAAAAATGACAAACGAAATCAATTGCAATCACCAGCCAACTATTTTGCAACATACAAAATTAAAATTTGTATAATTCTTTCACTACATAAATTATGTGCGATATTCACTACATATCTAAGCACAAAAATCGCATTATAGAAATAACTGCGGGTACGCATAAAGGCAGTACCAAATGATTTTATATATAATCTGAGAGCATGGAAGTCATGTATGGTTCTCGATACCGATTTTTTACATTTGAATTTTACTTATTCTTTGTTCGGGGTTGTTGATAATTTATTTTATGGTGACCATACTAGGGGTGGCCAAATGAAGGCCCACATGTCAAATGCTGGACAGGCAACTGTATACAAGATAAATAAAGTGTGTTTGAAATACTACAAATTGCACTGAAATTTAAATGATTTGCTGAAGTTGGGAAATCATTTGAAGATATTGATGAAAAGACAAGTTGTGTTTATCTATACTGAATATTACACGTATATTGCACATCAATATATAAATAATTTTTGTTTTAAGTGATTTTCAGTAGATTTAGTTGCTACAGTGTAGCTTTCAAATGCTATTTGTTGTGTTCATTACAAAAAAAAAACTGTTTAAGCAATTTTATTTTAAGAATTTCATTAACATGGTTGTATTGCGAATTGTGGTTATATTTTAGTATACTTTCGAATAGTTTATGAATTATATTTAAGTTAGAATATTGAAACTTAGTTATATAAATTGGTACTTATATTAATTACTGCTAAAAAACATTGGACATATATTTCAACAATTATAAATCCATTTACCGAAGAACTGGAGTAAGTAGTAATCAATAGTTATAGATTACACTATGTGATTTTACTGGTGCTGACAAAAAGTAAACATTTTGAACGTTTTTAAAATATATAATTATTTATTTGTGAATAGTATTAGTATAATTGTAAAGTGTATCATATTATAATCTATTTTTATTGTTTAAAAGGTTATGCTAATGTTTTCCTTTCTTTGTAACGATAATGTTTTTAAATAACATGTAACACATACAGTACTAGAAGATCTAATTAATTATGTCCACTCTTCTAGTTCAACTTTTTTCATTTTTTTGAATTTAATCAAATAAATAGAATTAACAGTTTGTAAGTCTACAGTCAAATAACAGTGTTGTGTTTACATTAGGTACACCTTTTTCATGGAAATAACTCTTGTATTTCCTATTAATGTAGATTTAAAACTATGATAAATATGGTTTTTACTTCCATGTTCCATAAGAAAATGGAAGTATGGTGATGGCGAAAAAAATCGTGTTCGAGATAAGGACAGTTTCTGATTGTACTACCCTCAAAACATGAAGAAAAATCATTTTTAAAAACGTGTCTGTGTCTGTAGAATTTTTTCTATGGCAAACGATAACAGCCACAAATTCAAACAGAATCAAATAATTTTTTGCATAGAGTTCTGAATTGTAGAGGACTCGAGGCCTATTGATTTTTATGAAGATCGGTTAAGTGGAAGGGGTAGTTTACCTGCAACCTTTTACGTTTTAACAAGAGTAAAGTGCTTAATTTTGATAAATACAGTATCCTTAAAAGAAGGTCATAATAATCCACTGTAGAAAGGTAGATGAAATATCTTTAAATGAAAAGGGTAGTTGAAGGGGAAGGGGGTAATTTTCTATAAATTAAAATGGTAGTTGATGAGGGAGGAGATAATTTTTTATAAGTTTTATGTGTACTACGTTATTGACAACAAAGAAGTAGTTTCTATGGAAATATTTTATTTCACTTTGACAAAATTCTATATTTTTTTAGGAATTATCGAACCGAATTCAAGTAAATGATTGGAATTGTATGAGTACTCGCAATACATTTCGATGTTTTTAATATGCGATTGTATCGATATATTATGGTGTAGAAAAGAAGAAGTGTACTAATTGTAAATTGCCCTATTTCTTAATGTAAAACAAAAATACGTGTTGTTTTCATTTGGTAGTTAGGTAATAATGGTTTTGGGTTTTTAGTTTACTGTTAAAATAAATAAAAGCTGTGGTTGAGAAAACATAACATTAAACGTGTAATACAATGCTTATAACAGAGTAACACTTAAAATAAAGAACCTAACGTTTTTAAGTTTACAAATTGGAAAAAACAACAGCAAATACAAAATGAAAAATACAAATATTTATGGTTAATGAAAAAACAAAAAACACTGTATTAAAGAATAACAACATATGCTCTACAAATTTTACATAATGGGTGTTTGTTTTTTGTTAGTCACAAAACGAGTACTTGTCGGAAAACGAATTTTACCAAAAAAACGAGTTCTGCCACAAAAAAGTGACATGTAGGTCTATAATAATAGGGAGGGGTTGACCCTTGGGCCACTCCTGCCTTACTTCGAGTTTGGTTTTTCGTGGTTTTAGAAAAAAAAATAGTTTTACATTACACACGTATTGGTTTCCATATAATTTCAGTTTTCATGTTAACCTAACATAATCAATTTTTGGTGTCACAGCCACGACCCGGTGAAAAATTACCACTACAGTCATTTACCATTAAAAAATGACAAATGAAATCAATTGCAATCACCAGCAAACTATTTTGCAACATACAAAATTAAAATTTGTATAATTCTTTCACTACATAAAATTATGTGCGATATTCACTACATATCTAAGCACAAAAATCGCATTATCGAAATAACTGCGGGTACGCATAAAGGCAGTACCAAATGATTTTATATATAATCTGAGAGCATGGAAGTCATGTATGGTTCTCGATACCGATTTTTTACATTTGAATTTTACTTATTCTTTGTTCCGGGTTGTTGATAATTTATTTTACGGTGACCATACTAGGGGTGGCCAAATGAAGCCCACATGTCAAATGCTGGACAGGCAACTGTATACAAGATAAATAAAGTATGTTTGAAATACTACAAATTGCACTGAAATTTAAATGATTGCTGAAGTTGGGAAATCATTTGAAGATTTTGATGAAAAGACAAGTTGTGTTTATCTATACTGAATATTACACGTATATTGTACATCAACAATTAAATAACCAAATAATATGTATAGGAAAAGGTAACTAAATGATTTGCGTTAAAAAACTGCAGTATAAACATTGTATTTTTTATTTTTATAGACTTACATTAAGTGTACTATATGCTATACTTAAAATGTTTGTATGTACTTGTTTGTAATTTACTAATTATTGTTTTATTGTATTTTTACCAATTATATTTTTACCTAATTAGGAACATTAGGTATTTTGTTAACTCCCTTTATTATTATTATATATTATTATTATATTATTATGAATCATATGTGTTTTAACTATATCATAAAGCTGTGAATCTTTATCAGGGTCCGGCAGCTCTGCACTAATCACAGAATCTATCTGATCTGGTCGTATTTTTTCTTCTAACCAGAGCAAAATATGCGCATGCGGCAAACCTCTTTTTTGCCACTCTACGCTGTACATGTAGCAGACAACTGAACCAAAAATTTTACCTTTCACTAAGAAATCCATTAATTTCTTCAATTTCAGATGAAATACGTGTGCTATCAAATCGTGTCGATCTTGAGCTGAAAAGCCTTGATGCAACTCCTGGACTATCTCTCTCCACTTAGGATTTGTAATGGACGTAATAAATAAATCAGGCCACGAGTATTTGCGTACGTAGCAAAAAGCGTATTGCGTTCGCTCATGCATATATCGTGGACCTCCTGTGAAACTTGAGGGTAGAATGACCAAGCGGCCTAAATTATCCAAACTTTCTTTATTTTGTAATGCATCTCGCAAATCTATGTAATTGTCAGCTCGTAACTGAGTTTGATGAGTACGGATGTATATAAGCCTTTCCGTCTCTATCGTAGCATACATATCAACAATATATTGATTCAGAAGCTGTGTGTAATAAATTAAATGATTGTACTCATCTTTTCTCATCATGAGTCTGTAAGAATAAAATTGTAGAGCTTGAAACTTTCTTAGTAGTTTGTAACCCAGTCTGAGGATCGACTAATTTTAATGTAAAATGATAACCATCTTCTCCTCTGCAAAACATTAAAGGGTACTGTAAAGCGTCATAAGCTCGATGTGTTTCTGCAATTCGATGTAGCATATGATCCCTCGCATGGATTATTATATTGCGTTTATCGCATTCCTGGTTAACTAAAACTACTGCCACCTCATTAGTTGTCAGTGCATTGTAGCGACCCCTGTGCTCTTCATTATTTTCTTTTCGATCAGCATGAATCACAATATTGTACTGATTATTTTTCGCAGATGTTAAAAATTCAAAAGCACTTTTCAGTTCACTAACATATGGGTTGATTGCGTGAAGTAAATTTTGTAGTTCTGTTACTAATGTCTTATCCAAGTTACGAATACGATCCATTCTTGTTTCAGCTTACTGTTAATAATCAGCTATGAAATACACCTGTAGAAATTTTGGTACTTCGTTTTGTGTGGGGAGTAATGATCCCATGAGGTGATATACTTGCCCTTGAATTTTGAAAGTAGGCATGAAGCTCCCTTCGACTATTTCATTGGCTCCGAATGATGTAAATTGAAAAGCTGAATTGTACGATCTTAATGCATTCAAAAATTTTTTCGATAAACGATGTTCTCCATTTAATAATGATTTTAACGGTTCTGGAGGAAGTATGGGATCTAATCGCACTTTTCCGCTGTGCAACATAATCCATGTGATTCATTTTTCCATTTTAAAGCTTTGCAATGAGGGCAAACCATACTCGGTAACCTGATATCTGTTTCATTCGCATAGTTAATAACTGTATTATAATTGAAACCACTATTTAATTTTGGATTCCATCGTAAAGTAGGACCTCGTGATCTGAGAGTCGCTTGCCTGCGTGTTTGTGCCGCTAATCTATTTTCACGAATCGTAGGACTTTCAGTGCTTGAGACTTCTTCTAATCCAGATCTTTCTGAAGTGTTTCCAGGAGCTGATTGCATTTCGACTCCTTCGACGTCATTTTCAGATGCTCTAAGACGCCTCTTTCTTTCCGCAACAGCAGTAGATCTTCCTAAACATGATCGTCTTTTTGGCATTGCAAAGCTAAAAAAAGTGGAAATGTATTTACAGTACAACCTCGTTAACCCGGATCAACTGGGGCCGGGGCCGATCCGAGTTAACGAAAATCCGGGTTATCCAGAGAATGAGGGGAAAACGATAAAAAAGAACTTACCAAAAATATTTTTAATGGAGTTTAAAAATTATTATCGGCACACTTTCACCTAAAAACACATAATATGTATTTACACTGTACACAATATAGGTACAAACTAGTCGGTAGTAAAAAAGGCAGTGAGCTTTTGCTGCCTCAGTTTTGTGTATCGCTTACGAGCAGCGCGATCTCGCATCCGCTTTAGCATTAGAAGTTCGTTTGGCGATGTTTCGGCTTGACTCTCGAAATAAACCATCAATTTATCTATGTTTGCTACTGCTTCTGCGTGGGTCATAACCACAGCTGGTTCATCAACACTGTCTGAATCCTCTTCATTTTCATTTTCTGTAACACTGCATGATGCAATAATTTCTTCCTCTGTGATCGCTTTATAACCTCCGTCATTGTCAATTTGCAACCAATTGTCAATGTCTTCTTCATCAACATCGGAACAGCCATCGATATTTTTAAAAATGTCTATAAAATCTTCTTCCACACTTATTTTTTCTTCTTCTTCAATTGTATTGTTTTCTGGCAAGTCACACACACCAGGCCACACCTTTTTCCATGACTTTATCAAAGTTTCTCTTCCAACCTGGTCCCAAGCTTCTGCAATCATATAAATAACAGTCTTTACGTTAAAAGATTTCAGCACCTCTACCACACCATGCTCTCCTTCGTCCTCTACCAGTTGACTTAGCATTTGCCTTTAGTACACTTTTTTTATTTTTTCTAGAACTCCTTGGTCCATCGGTTGAACGAGAGAAGTTACATTAGGTGGTAAAAACTTCACTGAAATGTCATCTTTGACTAGTTCGTTGACAGACGGATGCGAAGGCGCATTGTCAATCATCAAAACCGCCTTGTTGGGAAGGCTACAGTTCTTGAAATATTTTTTTACTGATGGCACAAAATTCTCGAAAAACCATTGTTTGAAAATGTCACTAACCATCCAAGCACTTTTTTGTGAGCTGTAAACGACAGGCAATGAGCCTCGTTTCACATTTTTCAATGCACGGGGGTTTTTAGACTTCCCTATTATAAGGAGAGGAATTTTGTGCTTTCCTGACGCATTACTGCAAGCCATTATGGTGAGGCGGTCTTTCCCTTTTTTATACCCTTTCGCTGAATCTCCTAATTTTGAGGCTAGCGTTTTACTCGGCAACATCCGGTAAAATAAACCAGATTCATCAGCATTGTAAACTTGATCTGCAGTCAGTTCTTCCTTTTTAATAAAGTCTTCAAACTCTTTTTAAAATTTTTCTGCCGCTTCAACATCACCTGACAAGCTTTCTCCAGTGATTGTAAGTTGACGCACTCCATGCCGTTTTTTCCATCTGTCCAACCACCCCTGGCTAGCTGTAAAACTCGGGTCTCCATGGGGCAACTGTTTGTTCAAACTCAATGCTTTCTGTTGGATGATGGGTCCAGTAATCGGCAAACCACGTTCTCTTTCAGCACAAAACCAGACAAACAATGCTTCATCCAGAGTTTCTAGTTTAGCAGTTTTTGCTTTACACCGATTATCCAAACTGTCCTTAGAAATCATTTTGAAACAAAAGTCTTCAATGCGTTTTCTGTTCTTTTTCCAATCAGATACGGTCGATGTTCCTACTCCAAACTCAGCAGCAATGTTCTTTAACGATTCTCCCTTATCAATTCTTGTCAATGCTTCCATCCTTTTTTTCATAGTCACAACAATGTTTTTACGTTTTGTCGCCATCGCGAACAACACGCTAACGAAACCGTACAACGATACTGTACCTCGACAGTGACACTAGGACAACACGCGAACACTACCGAGATTGCAGCGCAACTGAGGAATGTTGTTTCTAGGTCAATGTCAAGTGCGAGGCGCGGGGAGGGGAAGGAGAGGGTTGAGTCACCAGTTTGCTGCGTAGCAACAGCAGGTGGGGTGAGTGCAATGAACTCGCCCGCTGGCAAGTAAATTCGAGTAATGTACCTACTGAGAATACCGATTTATTGTCTGTAAAACAAGTCTTCATTTACTACGCTGAACAACATACATGTAATTTTTTTTTCCAAAACTGGTCCGGGTTATCCGGACGTCCGGGTTAAAGAGGTTCGGGTTAACGAGGTTCTACTGTATTTGATCTATACTAATAAATTTCTAGGAGGCAATTAATAATTTATACAATACAATACATATTGCACATATTACTTACCGATGACGTAAAATTAACGAAAAAAGGCACTGATACTACATCACTGACGCTCATCGCATAATTCTCGATGAAGTAGGTTAAGTATAATTCTCTACAATTAATTATTCCTACTGCACATAGGCCTACTGAATATTCAAATGTCGAAGAGTATGGTTTGTCAGAATCAACGTGTACTATATAATCAATGTTGCAATATAATCAAACAATGAATTATTGTATTGTTTATATGAATTCCATATGCTGATAAGAATTCCATAAGAATATTATTAATACAGATGTACCATTAGCAATTTACCAACTCGACAGTTACCACAACAATCATATACAAATATTCGCGATCGAAGCTGCGGGTTTAAAAAAATGAGTTTTTATTTTGCTATAACTTCGGATATTTTTAACCTATCGTTATCAGATAAAGTGGAAAACCTTCCGTTGGGTACCTGCTATCAGCGTGCAAAGTTTCATTGAAATCGGTTCAGTAGATTCTGAGATTACCGGTGACAAACGTAGACCCCCCTAGAGATTTATTATATAGATAAAGTTTGTGGCATTGTTATAATGTAATGTGTGGTGTGTTCTTATCAGTATAATGTAAGAGCTGTAGTTCAATAATTATTTTCAATACAGTTTTATAGGAAACAAATATAAACAAAATACATTGTTTCCTAGGAAACAAAACATCTGTATTTACCAAATTTATACACACACACAACATATAATTAAGAACATCAAAATTCTTTCAGTCTTTATTACAAAAAAAAAATTTACAGACATCAACATACTGAACTGTAAACATTAATTCTTTCACGTACACACAAAACAAAATAATGGCTAATTAATATTATGTGTATTGTAGGCCTAGACCTGTATCAGGAGCGTATGGACTAGACCTTGCTTTACTTGAAACCATTGAATCAGTTCCTGTGCAGTGTTCAGCTCCCATATTAGCAGAGTTTGATTTGAACTATCTCAACGAACCTAGTGCTCAGTAAGTATGAAAACATGAAATTGTAGCTAATAATCCACAAAAAATTATTGTATATAATTAACAGTTAGTTTAGTGTATATATAGATAATTAATTTTAACATTGAAGCATGTATAAGACATACTGAGGGGAAAAGGTTAGATGCATGTCATTCTATAACTTTAAACAACATTTTAATATATTATTCATTTTGTATAGTTGGTTAATAGACATTTTCAGTATGGTTCATGTGGATATGATTTATACCACAATTTAATATTATATAATTAATTACATAATAATAAATAATTTTTGTTTTAAGTGATTTTCAGTAGATTTAGTTGCCACAGTGTAGCTTTCAAATGCTATTTGTTGTGTTCATTACAAAAAAAAAAAACTGTTTAAGCAATTTTATTTTAAGAATTTCATTAACATTGTTGTATTGTGAATTGTGGTTATATTTTAATATACTTTCAAATAGTTTATGAATTATATTTAAGTTAGAATATTGAAACGTAGTTATATAAATTGGTACTTATATTAATTACTGCTAAAAAACATTGGACATATATTTCAACAATTATAAATCCATTTACCGAAGAACTGGAAAAAGTAAAAAATTCTCTTGTTGTTGCATCCTCTTCGTTCACTTATTAATTTAATAATATATATAATACTTTCACTTATGAACTTACTGTTGTCACTTCCCAAACGTTTCGAGATGTTGTTTCTCTTCTTCAGTGGGTTATTAAATGAACAACATATTAAATGAACAGATACATTACAAATCACATACACTATTTGACACACTGATCCACACACATAATTCGAACCTTAGCGCCAATCCCTTCCCACCATCAACCCCCACCACACACTCCATTCCGTAACGGTTATTCTGTAATCGACAGTTAGTACTAAACCCACTGAAGAAGAGAAACAACATCTCGAAACGTTTGGGAAGTGACAACAGTAAGTTCATAAGTGAAAGTATTATATATATATTATTGGAAAAAGTAGTAATCAATAGTTATAGATTACACTATGTGATTTTACTGGTGCTAACAAAAAGTAAACATTTTGAACATTTTTAAAATATATAATTATTTATTTGTGAATAGTATTAGTATAATTGTAAAGTGTATCATATTATAATCTATTTTTACTGTTTAAAAGGTTGGGCTAATGTTTTCCTTTCTTTGTAACGATAATGTTTTTAAATAACATGTAACACATACAGTACTAGAAGATCTAATTAATTATGTGCACTCTTCTAGTTCAACTTTTTTCATTTTTTTGAATTTAATCAAATAAATAGAATTAACAGTTTGTAAGTCTACAGTCAAATAACAGTGTTGTGTTTACATTAGGTACACCTTTTTCATGGAAATAACTCCTATTAATGTAGATTTAAAACTATGATAAATATGGTTTTTACTTCCATGTTCCATAAGAAAATGGAAGTATGGTGATGGTGAAAAAAATCGTGTTCGAGATAAGGACAGTTTCTGATTGTACTACCCTCAAAACATGAAGAAAAGTCATTTTTCAAAAAGCGTCTGTGTCTGTAGAATTTTTTCGATGGCAAATGATAACAGCCGCAAATTCAAGCAGAATCAAATAATTTTTTGCATACTTCCCTGAATTGCAGAGGACTCAAGGCCTATTGATTTTGGTGGCGATCAGTTAAGGGAAAGGAGTAGTTTACCTGCAACATTTTATGTTTCAACAAGGGTAATTTTTTTTATTACGAACGATAACTGCCATAAATTCAAACAGAATCAAATAATTTTTTGCATGTTTGCCTGAGTTGTAGAGGACTCAAGGCCTGTTGTTTTGGGTGAAGATCGGTTAAGGGAAAAGGGTAGTTTACCTGCAATGTTTTATGTTTTAACTAGAGTAAAGTACTTAATTTTTATAAATAAAGTATCCTTAAAAGAAGATCATAACAATCCACTGTAGAAACGTAGATAAAATATCTATAAATGAAGACGCTATTTGAAGGGGTGGGGGTAATTTTCTATACAGTAGACGTCCTCTCGTCCGGCCACCTCGGGACTAGACCCTAGGCCGGATTACAAAATGGCCGGATGAACCGAAAATGCGCTATAATGATGAAATAACGCTCTTTAACGAATGATCCGTACAATAAATGACCCAATAAAAAATTAAAAGAAATCAGGTATCTTCTGTTTTTCTTGTTCAACTGTTTTGTTGAATCCGAAATTACGCCATTTCTTGATCATCATAACATCAACTGCAGTTGCCTCTGTTTGTTGCTCGATGTACGTTGTTGCTAATTCCAGGGCTGCTCTTCCCTTAGGGTGGCGCATTTTTTCTTCGACATTTCCCTCTTCCTTATTAACTTCTTCTTCTTCGTCTTCTTGGCAAATGACAGCTTGCACAATTTCATCATCGTTTAAGATCTCATTTTGAAGCTCCTCCTCTTGACCAGCAAGCCATTCTGCAACATCTTGTACAAGATCATCAGAGTGAGGCAATCGTAGATCTTTTAACAGAGATGCGTTGTCATCTGGTTCAAAACCCTGAAGATTTGGTTCATCTGCTTTAGGGTTGTCCTCTTTATTCTTTTCACTGAGAAGAAAAGAATTTGGCCATGCTTTTCTCCAAGATGGCATTTCATCATATCCTTAGCTACCATATAGATCACGTCTTTTATGTTGATTGTCTTTAAGGACGGAATGAGCCTGTGCTGCCTTCATTGTCCAGTTTACCTAGAATTTCCGAATAAAGCTTTGTGGTACCTTCTCTTAAAAGACTCGATGACCCCTTGGTTCATTGGTTGTGTAAGACTTGTGACGTTAGCTGGCAGGAATAATAATTTTATATCACTGTAACCTTCACATTCAAGTTCTTGGGGATGGGTAGGTGCATTGTCTAGCACTTAAAGTGCTTTAACTGGTAACTTCAAACTCGTCAAATAATAATCAGAATGATCACAGTTGCACACCACTATGTAAAAATTATCCCAATTCGTCAAATAATGTTTCACTTTAGGAATAAATTCGCTTTCGAACCACTCCTTAAACAGATAGTAATCCATCCAGGCTGTACACTGGAAGGGATGACATGTTTAAATTCTTAAAAGCTCTGTGTTTTGCTGATTTTCCTATTACAAAAAAAGGCAGCTTGTGGGACCCTGAAGCATTTGAACACAAAGCCACCATGATTTCTCTTTACTGGCTTTAAATCCTGGGGCTGAAGTTTCCTTAGCCGTAGCAAACGTTTCTTGGGCAAAAGTTTAAAATTCAACCCCGTCTCGTCAATATTATAGACTTGTTCTGGACTAAGATTTTCACTACCAATGATGTCAGACAGAAATTTTGGAAAATCGCTAGCTGCTGATGGATCCGCCGACAATTTTTTACTACAAACGCCAATGAAATGGACTACATGATGCTTTTTCCAGCATGATAGCCATCCATCACTCGCCGAGAATCTTGTACCAGCATCTTGGAAGTTTTGAGTGTAGGATAATTGCTTTAAAATTGGTCCACTTATAGGAGTGCCTCTTCAGCGTTCCTGCATAAACCATAACCACAAAGCATCGTCTACTAATTCGTTATTTGGTTTTTTAAAGTGCATCGCGTCAAAAGCACTTTCAGTTTCAATCTGAGTGCAGAAAGTCTCAATCGATTTTCTGTTTCAGCGCCAGTCATTAACAGTAATCTAGCCTACATTAAACTCTTGGCAAATACTCTGGACCGATTCGCCCTTATCGAGACCCTGAAAAACTTGTAATTTTTGGTCCATAGTCACGAACGTATGTTTTCGTTTCGCACTCATGTTGGAAAACGTTTTTATTTACACAGATACATACAGTATTACTATATACACAGATATATTTACACACTATATACATAGAACTCACATGAACAAAAGCAAACACATACATGAACAAAACGAAAAAATACATACATCCACACATGAACAAAAGCGCGAGTCAACTGAGCTACATATATTTTCTGTTTAACAAGTTGGAGGCTCGTCTAGACTGTGTGACTCACCGTATGGCTGGCCGGACCATCCGACGGCCGATCCAAGTGAGACCGGACTAGAGGGCGTCTACTGTAAATGAAAATTATAGTTGAAGGGGGAGGGGATAATTTTAATTTTATGTGTCATGTGTACTACGTTATCTCGGCAACAAAGAAGTAGTTTGTTGTTAAAATTCCTTCCCGGGCTGTTTGGCGTGGTCCAATGTTTTCTTCGAAACAAGACGTTTCTGCAGTGCCATCGACTACCATCATCATTGAAAATCGAGTGCGCTAGCGTGAGGTGGTATATGTTAGTGACCACAGTATTGTGGTTAAGGTCGAAGAAAGAAGTAGTTTCTATGGAAATATTTCATTTAGAAAATTATTTTAAATATAAATCTTAGGCCATGGTTCTCCATACTGATATTAAAGTATTGTGATAGATCTGTTGTACAATGTTCAGATTCATTTTTTATCACGGTTACATTTTTATGTTGATTTTTGCAATTGTTTACAGATAGATTTTTATGCTGTGTGTGTATTCTTATAAAAAATACCACTTGGCTTGGCAGTTCTTTGCACATTTTCTTTGTGACAGCAAATTAAGTAATTTGTACTATATGTTGTTTGAGGTGTCCACAATTTGTTTTTACAAACGTTCCTCTATTCTTAAATTTTCATGATTATTTATTGATTATTGAATATAGGCCACAGAGTTTTGATAATTTAGTTTATTTTATAACTTAGTGCAAATTATAGGCCTAATTTTTAGTTAGCCCTTACCAAAGTGCTTGTGAAGTCAGCCAGTCTTGCACAGATTTTTCATCTTCTCTTAGTTGTGATAGAGGCGATGATCCCAAATAAATGGAACTTAACTCTCAAAACATCCCTCCATTATCTTTTTAATTGTGTGATGTCTAAAATATTGAGTAGTACAGAGAGATGCTAGGATTTGCTATACTTATGGTTTTTTTTCTGATGCCATTGTTTGTGGGCTTGTAGTTGTTGTGTGTTAGTAACAGATCAGATTGTGAAAGACATCATGACGTTTGTTCTGAATTGTTTCTTTTTTTGACTGCTCACTTTACTTTTATTGATTCTTTTATCCATATAAACTGGGATTTTAAAATTGTTTATGTCTTTGCTGGTATTAATTCATTAGAAAGTTGATGTTTTTTCTTGTGTTCTTAATTAAATTTGAGTCTTTTTGAATCTAGAGCAGTGACTTGTTTCTGGGTTGTAATAGGAACTAGATTTACTTCAGATCTGAACCAAACAAAAACTTGTTGGCATAAAATTTGATGTTAAAAGTTTCATTATTGTAACTTCTCTTGTCACATACAAACACTTGTGTACATTCACACAAATTGCTATTGAAGTAGTGGGATACAGAATTATGCAGATTGGCACCACTGCTGTATTCGGCCATACCTCCTCTTTCAAACAAGTGGTCGCCGAGCTCACTAGGTCGATTACTCTTGGCTTGGCAGCCGTTACCAATGGAGCTCCTGATCGCCGTTCCCGCCAAGTGCAGAGTCATTCGATTTCTCAATGCAAAAGGTGTTCAACATATTGAAATTCATAGACAGTTGATTGAAGTGTATGGGGTGGGGTGTATGGGTGTCAAAAACGTTCGAGAGTGGTGTAGAGAGTTTAGAGCTGGTTGTACAGGAATTCATGATGAAAAAAGAAGCGGGAGACCGTCAGTGTCAGACGAGACGGTCATGAAAGTTGAAGAATTCATGCGTGAAGATCAGAGGATCACTATCCATGAGCTCTCTTGTTTGGTTCCTGAAGTTTCAAAATCCACCATTCAAACGATTTTGTCTGAAAAGTTGGGATATCGGAAGGTATGGGAAAGGTGGGTCCCACGGATGCTCACAGAAGACCACAAACGGCAATGCGTCGAAGCTGCCCGCGAATTTCTTGAGCGCTATGTGGACGAAAGAGACAACTTTTTGAATTCCATTGTCACAGGTGACAAAATGTGGGTTCACCACTTCTCACCTGAATCCAAACGACAATCACGTGAGTGGCAGCATTCAACTATGCCAAGGCCATGAAAATTCAAACAAACACAGTCTGCCTGCAAGATCATGGCGACTGTGTTTTGGGATTGGAAGGGGGTATTGTTGATCGATTTCATGCCTACTGGGACCACAATAAATGCAGATGCATATTGTGAGACACTCAATAAACTCAAACGGGCGATTCAGAACCGGAAAAGAGGAATGCTTACCAAGGACGTGTCCATTCTTCACGACAATGCTTACCCTCATGTTACCTGCGCAACCATTGATCTTCTGAACCAATTTAGATGTGACATTATCACCCCCCCCTCAGTCCGGACTTGGCACCCAGTGACTATCATTTGTTTATATTTGAAAGAACATATGGGTGGAATGCGATTCGACAACGGTGACGATGTGAAAGAAGAGGTCAAACGCTATCTCAATGAATTGGCGGGGAGCTTCTATGACACTGGCATACTAAAACTGCCACAGTGGCTTGAAAAATGCATTGAATGTAATGGCAATTGTGTTGAAAAATAGTGTGTTGTTATGCTTCACAAGCATGTAAAAAGTTTTGAAAATAAATGTTTTTTCTATTAAAAAAAATATGGAGACCATATTTTGGGGTTACCCCTCGTAATTTTGAATGTACAAATTTTCACAGTGACACAGGGTTAATAGTCTTATCCTGTACAATATACTGTACATTTTAAAATCTAGTGTGCATTAACAATGCAAAACGTGTAATGCAATATGAGATCCCATCTTGAACATTACTGGTCTTATCTGTTTTGTAGTTAATAAATAAACTGAAGGTGTACTCACACATTGATGATACAGATTTAGGTAGGTGTAATATGGTTATAGGAGTCAAAATTATGAATCATTGGTCAGTTATAGAGTTAACTCTGACTCTGTTCAGATTATGTAATAAAAAGACTAGATTTTGTGTAACGAGTCTATGGATTATTTTTTGTAAGTTGTGAATAATACAGTAAATGCATATGGAAAATAAAGCATTTGTAATTTTTAGATTTAAAGCTGTGAAACTAAAAGGATTTGGTTTTAATTTGAACTTGTCCTAATATATTTACCAAGTGTTGGCCAAGTTTCAGTCAGTTTAATGAAAAAAAAAAAATGTTTTTATTCAGAACTGTTTATTTGTAATTTCAAACCATCTATGATTTGCATGCTTGTTGATTTTCCCCATTTTAAGTTTTCAATAAATACTGTGCATTAGTCATTTAGTATTTGTTATTTGGTTAATATAGTTTACAACTTCTTTGATTTACTTTCTGTTATGACATTTTATTAATATTTTATACTTTCAGTTGGTTTGTTGGTTTGCCTATCAGCATACAAAGGTCAGGTGTAAATGATTTTTTGTTTTTTTTTAGTGCTTGTATTACTATATGTTTTATCGCAACTAATAAATCTTTATTAAATTTATAACAACTGAGTTTTTATCTTACCTTCGGGTTCCAATCCAGGGTTCTACAGACGAACAAGTTGCAGAAGGATTATTTGGGTTTGATTGCAAAATTTATTCTGATTCACAATTTATTCTGACTAAAACAACTTACTTTTGGTTTATTATATGAAATTTACGTTATTTTCTACACTTTGCAATAGTTCACGTGAATTCTCCAGATTCTCTTCTACTTTATGTTTGACACGCTACTCCAACCCTTTTACAACATCAAATTCATCAACATACATTTGCAATCGCTTAATCGCTATCTATTTTAGACAAAATTAATTAAAATAGAGTTATTTTATAACAACAAACCAGTACTGTTAATATTTTAGTATTATTCCCCACACACACTCTCTCACGCTTATGCCCATCATACTTTTACAATACTTATTTCTTATTAATAGAGCTCTTTCAAAAACTTTTAGCTTGATGACAAAAGGTACTTTACCAGTCTGTAATAGTATCCGAGCTGTTGTACCAGTATTGGAGGTTAACAACGTCTTGCACTTCACATTCTGGAAATAATTTTGGTTTTCAAAAGCTGGCGTAATTGTTCCGATCACATACCGAACTAGATTTTCACTGTAACTGAGTTGTATAGTTATATTTTTAGTCGGCCGACTGTATTTTTTCTCGCACCCAGTTCAATTTAAGACCGCGCGGTCTGAAGAAATTGCGTCGACTGCCGCTTAATCTGGCGTTAGGGCACTGACTACCCTGTGTGGGTCTGGTCACGTGATCGCCAGTCTGAGCTCCGATTGGTTATTTTGAAATGTTCTAGAAGCTGGGCAGCGAATTCTGCAACATTTTGCCGCCTGGTGAAATCTACGCCTGGGCTTCATTTTTTCCGTGATTCACGACTGCCGCGAAGTGTATGTCGTTACGTAATATGTCTGGCCTGTCTGAGCCAGAGACAAAACACAGACGTGTTGTTTTGTAATAACACTGCAGGTATAGTTGGTTAATACGAGGTACCCCACAGGTGAACACTGACTGTTTTAAAATTATTTTCAATTATTAAAATTTATCTCCGTCCCAGATATGTCCCGTTACAATACCCCCCCAATGAGAGGTTTTATGCCGCAGCATAAAAACTCTCATTGCCTAAAACCTAATAGGATCAGTGAAGATATGGTGCCGCAGCCCCCTTAGTTCTTTACTAAAATCACGGGTACTTACCCCCCTTGTCCGATGTCTGTGGCTGCACCCATCCGACCTTACTGGACTTATCACTCGAGATCCCAACACCATAAAATCAGATAGGCACCCGCCACAGTATCACCAAACTCTGTAGCATTCATATAATATATCAACAAATGGCCTTCCATCATTCCATATCCCCAACTGATTTGTTTCCTCTTAGTCGTACTGGTTCATTGTTAGCAAAGTACTGGTTTTTTTTTTTTTTATAAAGTACTGGTTTTTCATTTAATTTGTTAATATACTAAGACAGCTGTTCTTCATGCATTGCTCTTAAACAGAAACATTTTACCTTGATTTTAAATAAACCTATAGCTTGACTATAGGAAATACAATGTTTACATGGCAATATAAATTTACTATATACTGTACTTACATCTAATGCATACAAATTCTATACAAATTAAATATTAGTACTCTTTTCCCTTAACAAAACATTATTCCCCACAAAATTACACATTGATTACATATAATACAAATAAATCATAATAACATTACTATAGAATGCATATTATATCCTCAAGAATACCTTGTCCTTGACTCCTAGCGCAATTTTTTTTTTTTTTTTTTTTACAACCCCCCAAATTCCTTAACGCCTGATACCCGTTACAATTTACTGTGTTCTGCACTAGGCTTCTTGACCATCGCCGGCCTCATCCTAGCCGTAAACCACATCTCACTCGTGGCCTCTAACTTGGTCATCCCCCATCCACACTCACTATTACCCCCCTGGACTGTGGCGCCCAGTTGCTTCCACAAGGACTGATGTGGAAGGGGCGGACATTTTTTCTTTTATTCCATCCGCATCCTTGCTTCGGCATTACAATAAAACTTCAGTATTATCTACTTACTATTCATGATGAACACACCCTTAATGGACTACCACCCCTATATGGGTGAAAATAGCCCTGTTCCAAAATTTGGTAGATTCCCCCAACTAATTTTAACAAACCACCGGGTTAACAAAACAAAAACAAACCACAAGCCGGTTATAACAATTAAAATTTATGATTTGCTATAATTGACTACTTTCGCGGTCATGATCCGGTGAGGTCATGACCGCACTTAGGTGGGGAATCTACAGTTAAACATAAAACATAGGTTGATTATTTATACCTGTTTACATCAACAGTTGTATACACATCTTGTTTTACAAACACTATCTCAACATAAACATTTCTAATCACATCATCAGAAACATTTCCTTCAGTTTTCAATTTAAATAAATATGTTAGTCTTTACATTTTAATCAATTAACATTTATTTTACAATTCAACTCAAAATGAATTTAAATTCATTACTGAAGTTCACATTTTAAATTAATTTAATTCCAGCTCAAATTTACTTTAATTTAATTTCCTCATTTTTTCAAAACAGTTTAACTTTCTTCAATAACATTGTATTCAAAATGATCCTAGTTGGTTTAATATGTTTAGTTTCACCTTGGCATTTCAATAAAGTTTACAAGCATCACATCGTTTGGTTCAAATCTTTCCTTAAATTCCTCCATAATCGCATTCTAACCCCAATTATCTCTACTCATGGCCTAACGTAGCAGATACCACAAAATAATAATTTAACCCCTAGGTTACATAATTGTTTTATTTTAGAATTTTTTCACAAATTATTTTACTTTGACCACCTGTGAATAGGTCATATTTTATATGTACAGAATTATGGTGTAGGGATGCGATCGAAAATGAACAGAACCCAACGTCAATGAATGTGTCCAACCACCCTTTTAGCTGCCCTGAATTCCTTACCTGCCTACTTTTCGAAAATAGAAAACCAACCGCCAATCTACGACCCCATCCTTATATGCCACAATTCGGTCAGGTTATACAGAAAATTTATTATTTCAGTTTGTTTACTCAGCCACAAAACTTCTTTACTACCTACCTATTAAGTGATGAGTCTACAACCCGCAAGCAACACCAGTTTATTAACTTGAAGATTACCTTAATGTATTGTAATTTAAAATTAAGGCAATCGTTGGTCCATGGGGTGTGCCAATTTGTGCACCTCTTGTTTTACAATCATTTAACCACGGACTTTAGGGGTCCCCCTCCCCGTTCTTTGTACTATGTACATTTCTAGTTTCTACCAATTTGGTAGGGAAAGACCATCCTTGTCCCATCACAATGGGAGGTGGCTACAACCATGGTCCATCCCTATGTGTCCAAAATCCATGACCAGGGCTAGTAAGACCGTGGCCGCCCGAAAATGGGGGAGGGTCCCTTCTGAAAACATTAAATTTTTTATATACAATTACAGATTTATTTTGTTATTTTATTTTGACCAATACTTTTTTAAATTTGTGGTGTTATGGGTACCCACTATCTCCCGCGTCACTTGATTTCGTAAAACGTATGCGTTATCCATTTTGATTTCAATTACTTCATACGGTCCTTCATATAGCAAAAAGAATTTCTTAATTTCTTTGTCCTGTGCGTTGGACAAATCATGCCGCCTCACCAACACCAACTGCCCTATGTCATATCTAGTACATTTACCTGCAGCATCATGACGTCGCTTTCTTCTTTCCCCCTTAGTCAACAAGTTCTCATTAGCGAGTTTCAGTTTTATGTCCAGACCTCTGGTATTACTCTCAGGTGGATAGTTAAACAGCTGTTCCAAAATTCTCAGTGGGCGTGTCCCCTTAACTAACTCATATGGCATAAACCCGGTTGACTCATGCGTGGTACAATTTAACCAGTTTTCGATTTTATTCAAATAGGTTGGCCATTCACTGTGTTTAGTATGGCAGTACGCCCTAAAAATCCTACCTAATTCGCGCATGACCCTTTTGGCTTGGTTTGACTGTGGATGATATACCGCTGTGTGTTTAGGTATAATTCCTTCCCACCCCAGTGTTTGTCGCCAAGTCCCACTAATGAATTGGGGCCCATGATCAGAGAGTATTACTTTAGGTTCCCGCTGTTGATCATATAAGCCTTCGTTATTTTTTCACTTAAAACTTTACTCGTTGCCCTCTTGACACTATACAGCTTTACGAATTTAGTGAACGTGTCTAATACTACAAAAATGTACATCACCCCTCCCCTACCCTTTGGTAGTGGGCCGAACAAATCCACCACAACTAAATCAAAAGGTTTTTCTACTTTAATATATTTCATTTCTCCCTCCAACCGGTAATTAGCCACTTTTGACTTCTGGCATAAATCGCAACCCCGGAGTAATGTTCTAACTCTCCGTTCCATATTTTTAAATAAACACGATTCTCTAAGTAAGTTTACACATTTCCTAACCCCGAAATGCCCATACCGTATATGACAGTCCCATATTATTTTGTCTACCAACCCCTTGGGTATAACTAACCTCCAATCCCTTTCACTCCCCTCTACTTTTTTGAATAAACTCCCTTGATAGATTTGAAATATTGGCTATACACAGAATGATCGAAGTCGGATTCTAAACTTGATATGATTTTATTTAACTTAACGTCGGATCTTTGCATTTTGTTGATGTCTTTTAACTCTTCCCCAAAAAGTCTATCTTCCCTTGATAACCTATAAATTTCTATCTCTTTTATATCTACCCGTTCTATTCCCCTCTGTGTCTGCCCTTGAAAGAATGTCAGGTACCCTGTTTTCTACCCATTTTATGTATTCCCAAGAGAAATTATATTCTTGTACAGCTAATACCCACCTTGTTATTCTGTTATGAGTCAATTTGCAAGTATTCAGGAAAGATAACGCCTTGTGATCTATCCGGATGATAGTACGGCTACCTAGCAGGTAGGTGCGTAACTTTCTTACGGCGAAGACTATACTCAACAATTCTTTTTCTGTGGTGGTATAATTTCGTTTGGCTGCTAGCAAGGTCCGGCTGGCGAAAGCGACAGTGTGGTGCTCCTTCTCTTCATCCCCCTGGTAAACTTCTGCTCCCAGAGCAACGTTGCTAGCGTCCGTGTGCAAGTAAAATTTTTGTTCAAAATTAGGGTGATTCATCATTACCATGTTTGCAAACGTTTTCTTTATCTCGTTGAATATATGCTTCTCCGCTTCACCCCATTTCCATAATTTACTCTTTTGCAATACGGTGCTCAACTTTGACGTTATGTGGGCATAGTTTCGCTGGAATTTCCGATAAAAGTTACATAAGCCCAAAAAACTCTGCAGTTGTTTAATATTTTTCGATTCCGGGAACTTCATTATGGATTCTACTTTGTCTGGGTTAGCTCGTATGCCTTCTGGTGTAATGATAAATCCCAATAAATATATTTCTTTCTGCAAAAAACTAGATTTTTCCCAATTTACTGTCAATCCCCCTTGATACAATTTATTCAAGACATATTCTATGTGTTCTACGTGTTCCTCAAAAGTCCTCGACGCTATTAATATATCATCTACATAAATCGTTAAAAAATCTAAGTTTTTTGGTTGTAGTATTTCATCTAGGCACTTTATGAAGCTAGCTACGCTGGTGTTGAGCCCAAACGGTAAGTGTTTGAATTGATAATTGCGACCATTGAATAAGAACGCAGTGTACTTCTGACAGTTTAAAGCTAATGGAACTTGCCTATACCCAGCGGTTATGTCTAATGAGATCATATATTTCATTCCACTGAATTTTTGAAAAATCTCATAAATCGCTTCGGGTGATTCCCGATCCGGAATTATTATTTGATTTATTCGGCGGGCGTCTAAACACAATCTTACTCTACCATCTTTTTTAATAACTACTACCAACGGATTAGAATATGGTGACACCGACCTCTCAATTATATCCCCCTCTAACATTTTATCTAATTCTATCTGGACAGCTCTCCTCTTGGAAAATGGCACCGAATAACTTCTTTGTATGTAGGGTGTGTGTTCCCTTACCTTTAGCTCACATTTGTGGTTCCTGGCTCTTCCAGGTAACTCAGCAAACACTTCTTTATAACTCTCTACCACCCGCCACAACGCTTTGCATTGGGGACTCCCTACAACGCCACCCTCACTACAAAACTTATGCGCCCTTTCATCCCATATTTGTTCTATACTTTCGCTACACTCTCTTTCTCTACATGCGTTCACACTAACTACTGTATCAATATTACTAACCCCATTCCGTATCACCTTTAACCCCGATATTCTTAATGTATCTAAATCCCGCTCAAAACTGACCCGGATCGGTTTAATCTCATTATTCAACTCTAACACCCGTCTCTGAAAATCAATCACGGCTTTATGTCGTATCAAAAAGTCGTTGCCCAATATAACCTCCAAGTTCAACCCCCATACTACTAAAAAAGTATTTTCAAATTCTCCCCCGTTAATTATCATATTCAATTGCACTTGTTTGGGTTACCCGTTTGCTTCTGGCCCCTGTAATCCCCACTATCATCACCCCAGCAACTGGCAAAGATGGAGTGTTTACATTTGTTTCTTTCAACTCGTCTAGTGTATGTTCAGAAATAACCGATACTTCGCTACCTGTGTCTACTAAAGTTTTTACTTCCTTATCTTCGATTTTGATCCTAACTTCTATCAATCCTGTCTCTAATCTTGCTGCCTCTACGTCATCCTCCTTCATCAGTTCCTTGGACAGGTCGGTGCAGATGACGTTACTTCGATAGCTGTTATTGTCTTGGACCCCACAGTCATCCGTCGACAATGGTTGGGTCCTCTCATCCACTGTCTTTGTTAATTTTTCGGTGGGGCGGTGGCACTGCCTGGGATGTATCCATCACGGCCTCTAGTAGAGTTTCCACTGCTTCCTGGTGCTCCTCTACTACTGCTTACTCCACTCTGATGTTGATTGTTTTGGTCTGATCACTGGTTTGCTATGCTGGCAATTTCTTGCCTGGTTGCATCTATAACAGGTTGTTCTTATAGGGTAATTTTCAGAGTGGCACTCTGAACACCGCCAGTCCTCGCGTCTTGTTATTATTGTTACCTCCCCTCGTCCCTCTATATGCAGTTGTTGTCCCACTAGGTCGATTATAGTTTTCATTAGCGTGCAACACTGGCGGGTTTGGGCGCCTACCCATCTCCCAGTCCCTGATATTCTGGAAAATATCTAATATTTGTTCAAGATCGTTTATATCCTCCACTTCCCGCGTCATTAGGTTAATTTGCACCTCCCTTGGTAAATGTTTGCTTATGTGGCGTACAAATGATCTAAATGGCGGTTCGAGATATTTGGCTTCATTATACATTTTCATAACATAAATGGTAACATTGTTACCATGAGTCCCAAAATTGCCCAACCCCATTATCTTACTTCTATGCACTTCTTGGTCCTCTTCAGACCAGTATTTGTTTCGGAAAGCTCTTTCAAAGTTTTCATAACACTCCCACACTATCCGGTGTGCCTCCACCCATATTGCCGAACTCCCCGTAAAACATTTAATTATTCTCAATAACTTTACCTCCCAATTGTTATGATTAAATTTGTTGAACTCTCTCACACGATTCAAGAACTGCGTTGGGTTCACCGCCCTACTTTCACAATTAAATGACTCTAGTTCGATGTTGTTGTTTACTTCTCGCATTATTAATATTCGTTCCGTGACACTGTTTTGTTTTTTGCTTATCTCCCCACTTAATTCATCTTGGTATTGATCAATTTTTGTTCGATCAAGTTAAGCTGGTTATTAGTTACGCGTTCGGATTGAATGCTAGCCTCATTTACCATTTCTACCGTGCCTTTTAATAACTGTATTTCGGACTTATGGCTATTTTCCTTCTCATGAATCTTGCTATCAATATTAGTTTCGTGTATTTGTATATCTCTACTAATGTCTTCGATTTTATTTCTAGTGTTATTTTTATACTCATTTATTTGGGTTATGATGTCACTATTGTATTCGTCTATTTTACTTTCTAAATTTTCATTGATTATGTTAATTTTTTCATTAAATTGTTCATTCACTAACTCTATCACTTTATTATTATTATTATCGCTAATACGGTTATCTAATTGTGCATTAATGACACTTATGCGCTCATCGAGCTGTTGTATCAACTTAATATTTATTTCATTTAGTTTATCATCAATATTCTTTTGTGACTCAGTCACTTTTTTGTTTATTTCGTTAATAATTTCTCCCTTTATTTCATTAAATTTAGTATCAAATCTTTCATCACTATTGTCAAAACGATTATTTAATGCATCCAATTTCTTATTATTATCATTAGAGATTTTATTCTGTTGCTCTAAAAGCAATTTCATCATATTCATTACATCATTATTGTCAAATTGTTTATTTTTATTAATTGAGGTTGGGGTTCACTGAATCCCAGAGTCATCTATAACAGCTGACTCGTCTAATTCTCTGTTTTGAACTACGATTGGAGTCGAATGGACCTCCAACCCGCTCATGACCGTTGATTCGGTGAATGCTTGGATTTCTGACTCATTACCACCAGTTACATTTATTTGATTCTCTGTATTCTCCATTTGTTTATATTATTATGGCTTACAATTATACACTTTGACTTCAACTTATAGTTTTACTTTACTCCTTTCTACCTTACAAAATCGCCCTCACTCCAAAATAATCCTTGTCTGCAACTCAGTTAGGTCTGGTTTGTATAATTAATAAATTATACTCACCGTCACTGTTCTGGGGCCATTGTTACTATACGTTTTATCGCAACTAATAAATCTTTATTAAATTTATAACAACTGAGTTTTTATCTTACCTTCGGGTTCCAATCCAGGGTTCTACAGATGAACAAGTTGCAGAAGGATTATTTGGGTTTGATTGAGAAATAATATTAACACAATTTATTCCGACTAAAACAACTTACTTTTAGTTTATTATGTGAAATTTACATTATTTTCTACACTTGTATGACAATTCTCCAGATTCTCTTCTACTTTATGTTTGACACGCTACTCCAACCCTTTTACAACATCAAATTCATCAACATACATTTGCAATCGCTTAATCCCTATCTATTTTAGACAAAATTAATTAAAATAGAGTTATTTTATAACAACAAACTAGTACTGTTAATATTTTAGTATTATTCCCCACACACACTCTCTCATGCTTATGCCCATCATACTTTTACAATACTTATTTCTTATTAATAGAGCTCTTTCAAAAACTTTTAGCTTGATGACAAAAGGTACTTTACCAGTCTGTAATAGTATCCGAGCTGTTGTACCAGTATTGGAGGTTAACAACGTCTTGCACTTCACATTCCGGAAATAATTTTGGTTTTCAAAAGCTGGCGTAATTGTTCCGATCACATACCGAACTAGATTTTCACTGTAACTGAGTTGTATAGTTATATTTTTAGTCGGCCGACTGTATTTTTTCTCGCACCTAGTTCAATTTAAGACCGCGCGGTCTGAAGAAATTGCGTCGACTGCCGCTTAATCTGGCGTTAGGGCACTGACTACCCTGTGTGGGTCTGGTCACGTGATCGCCAGTCTGAGCTCCGATTGGTTATTTTGAAATGTTCTAGAAGCTGGGCAGCGAATTCTGCAACATTTTGCCGCCTGGTGAAATCTACGCCTGGGCTTCATTTTTTCCGTGATTCACGACTGCCGCGAAGTGTATGTCGTTACGTAATATGTCTGGCCTGTCTGAGCCAGAGACAAAACACAGACGTCATGCTTATCTGACTATTATTTGTACTGTCAGTGATGCTGACATTTTCTTTATTGTCTGCCATTTTGTTGTACTGATGGTAATAGCTTTTGTCTTAATTTTTATACACGTCTCTTTATACTATACATAACCTCCATAGATAACCTCTATTGTTATGTTTATTTCTCTACCCTTCTACCTCTGCTTTTCTGCTTATTTATATAATTTCGATTTTATATAAAGTCACCGTTCGGGCAGCCATCTGTGAAGTTACATCTTTTACTATTACTACTGACATACATAATTATTGAATAATAATGTATGATAGTCAAAATCTATGTAATTTGCATAATAAATTTCATGTCCGGAATAACACGTGCTCAGCTCATTTACTTGCATTAGGCTTTTGGTCCAGAGTTGCGTTAACCAGAAAGAGGCAGAGGTTGTTGGGTATTGAAATAACAAGCTACACAACATTAGGCTAATGAATTTGATTTTATTCAGTTAATTGTGTTGCAAGTTGTTACACTAATAGCCAACAATAATGGTTATAAATTCAAAATGGCGGCGATGTCATTTCCGCAATGACCTCTGTTCAAGGTTACGTACATGTACTTTCTTATTTGATTGAAATTAATTCTTTTAGCATTGTTACTGCAGTCATTATAAAATTCTGTTTCTCTGTATATTTTTAATAATAATTCTTGCGATCTCTCACAAACCAACACCTCAGGCTATATTCAAGTTGGCCAACATAAACACACACTCTCACTTTCTCTCTCTCTCTCTCACACTGTAATTTTACACATGTTTGTTAAATATCTGTTTTGAGCTAATTAATTAATTTTTTGAATTTAGAAAATAATTTGTAAGGGCTTTCCTGAATAGTGATGTGGCGTAGACTCCTCAGCGGCTGTCCATGGCGGTCGGCAGATGTTCGGCCGAATTACATGTTGTTTTGTCCACTGACTCTATCTGAATTTCATTTTGATTTATTCACTGATTCTATGTATTGTTACTGTTAAATTTTGATCACAACTATTTCATTTTATGAAGTAAATATTACAGTTTTGGCAAGAAATTGCCCACTACACTGTGGCGAGCGTATGTGCTCGGTTGACTGCTTTTGATGAACTGGGGGGAAGCAGACACAATTATTATGCAAAGTGGTTGCGTCTGACGTCATTATGTATTGTTCTTTTAGCCAACGCCCGGTTTAACACGTAATTGTTTTATGTCGTCATTGTTTGGTTGTGACGATCTGGCTTTGTGGACTAATGAAAAGTTCGTATTATCAATTTGTTGCGCTTAAACCGCCATTACACATGTTTAATTCCACTCGTACTCCGATGACCTTGGCTTGTCTCCCCTCTGGTGAATCTGCGTAGTTATCGGGACTTGTGCAAACTAACTTTGCCCTGGTTAACCTTTATGATCATGATAAAATTTACAATAAAAATATTCCTACATACCATTATTCTGGTAACAGGTAAATCTGTACCGTCACAAAACCCCCTCAATGAAAGGTTTGGTGTCGAGACACAAAAACTTTCATTGACTCATTCATACGTTCCTAAAAGGATCAGTTCAGATATGTGGCCACAACCCCCTGTAGTGTTAATATAAACAATTTCAATCACTTACCCTTGGTCCTATAGTGTCGATCGTGCCTGTCTGACCTTACTGGACTTCTCCGGAGAGATCCCTACACCATAAGGCCATGAGACACTGTTCTGACGCACCGGCCAGCTCAGGACCGCGGTCACAACACCACAGAACTCTGAAACATTCAATACAAAATTTTAAAATAGTGGCCTTATTCATCTACATATCCGCAACTGATATGTCTCCCCTTAGATGCATTGGTTTGTGATTTGAGGCGTTGGTTTTATTTATTCATAATATTCCAAGTAACACAAAAATTACAACAAGATTTAGACAGATAATCCTTCTACTTGTTAACACTCCTATATATTTTTATCAATTTCTCTGACTCCAGTCAACATCAATTTACTTCTCTCATCATAAGAACTTATACTCTTATACTAAATACAAAACAAATTTTACTCCCAAACAACAACTACTACCTCTACTCATTTATTTCAGATAACATCAGTATATTTAACTATTATGGCAAACTCTTCAAAACTATTTAATTTCTTTACTCAACTTTTCTTTATGTTAATTTTCTTTTTATAATGGAATCATTTCCAGAGATTTGTTAACCCAACATAAAATTTAACATTATTACCGTCACTACCCCTGTAGTAACCTCCTGACCTATTGTACCATCACATAATAAAACATAATAGAACATTGTACATTAAACATTAAACACTAACATTGAACAATTCACATTACTTAATTCATATTTACATAACTTGTAGCAAAACTTTAATAAGACATTACTATTTCGACTTTCTATTAGCTTTTATTATTTAACATTCATTATATCAGATTCTATAAAACAATTTCAAATTCATCATTACCTTTCTGTTACATTACCTTTCTACCATGAATCTTCCTTTTCTAACCCTTTTATCCTTATCTAGTTTGGGTGACTCTCTATTATTCATTTTTCTTTATATCTTATTTTGGCATCTGTCAAACTAACCTTACTCACCTCTTTTGTCACTACTAACCGCTTCTAACCATTAATATAATATGACACCAATATCTCTATAATAACCCCCTTCACTAATCCCATTTAAAACCTCTGGCACCGCTCATTTTTGTACAAGGATGTATGTTCCCTACCTATGCTCATTCCCTTATGTTGGTTCCTGGATTCTACCTAAGGCAACCCTTTCCGGCACACAACGGTCCCTTCCTGTCCCAACACCTTTCGTTGCAGACTCCCTACACCGGATCCTTACTACAAAATATCATCATCAACAACTATATATAATTACCATTCACATTACTCACCTTTACATATAATCACTAACCACTGTGTCCCTAAAATATCTAACACCTCTTTATATATTATCAGCATCTCAACACTTTATTTTCCCTAACTCCCATTAACTCTATTTAACTAACTCCAATGCCCTTATTTATCATGCCCTTATTCCCAAACCTCTTTACAACATTTCACCTTAATATACCACTAGAAAATTCATCACTTACCTTTTAACAACAATACCTCTCAATATCCAAATACATCACCTGCTTCATCATTTATTATTCATTATACTCTGAATTCCATAATTGTTTAAATTCCTTATCACTTATTTAAAATTCCACAGTACATAGTTTACACAAAAAAAATACATAAAATACACAACAACAAAAATACACAAATACACTGACATTACTATACACAAAATATACAATCCAAAATTATCATCTTATCATTTACCATAAATCATCATAAACAGTCCATCCTGAAAAACACTGTCCACATAATTAAATGTTCATAAACACAATAAAAAGTTTACCCTCCATCGTCAAATAAAAATCGAACCTTAAAACTATATACATGGTTTAATATTAGATATTTCATCTTATTATTATACATATATATATACCATTCGAATTTTTAGTATTATTCTCAAACTCATTTAACATGTCATGATTGATCATTGTCCTGTCACCTCCTGTATAATAAGTCATAATTAGGTATTTTATCAAGTCATTATTGTTATCAACATCATCTCTCCTACTGCTGCTATATCAGCTTCAATCCAAGGTAAGTTTTTATTATTATTTTCACTTCTCTCTCCACCTAACCTTTCTATCAACTCTTCATAATCTCTACTTATCTTAAAAATTTCTACTTCTCTGTTTCTCTCAATATATCTCTCACTATCATACCATCTCTCTCTCTCTTAAAACATGTCTCTCTTTCCACATTTGCATCGGGCACTACTACTCCATAAAACCACCCCCTGGCCTCACCAGGTACACTAACACAAAAAACTAAGGGATCATTTGGAGACCACACGTCTCCCACATAAACTCTAGAGGAACCTTCCTCCTCAAATAACAATTTTGGAGTCTTTACTCCAAATATACCACTGGGAAAATTTGCCCTCTGCTCACTATACTCACTTAAACTCTCCTTACCCCCACTTTCACTCTCATCTACAACTGTCACCTCACCATTAACCTCTATTCTCATTAAAATCTCACTATTACTACCAACATCCACACTATTATCTCCTATTACTATATTTTCATCTATTTTATCGTCATTTCCACTACTACTTACCTTGTCCTCTTTGTCAATACTACAACTTTGTCTTTGTATTTCATTTTTTAATTCTTCTAATTTTACATTAAAATTATTTTGTACTTCTCTAATTTCACTTTTCTGTTCGTTAAATTTTTCGTCAAGTTTACTGAATTTTTGATTAAAAAGCATTTGCATCATTTTCATAATTTCGTTATTTTCAGCCCTGTTAGTCGGGACTGGCGTTGAGTGAATAATTCCTTCACTCATGACTAGTGATTCCGTCATGCTTATCTGACTATTATTTGTACTGTCAGTGATGCTGACATTTTCTTTATTGTCTGCCATTTTGTTGTACTGATGGTAATAGCTTTTGTCTTAATTTTTATACACGTCTCTTTATACTATACATAACCTCCATAGATAACCTCTATTGTTATGTTTATTTCTCTACCCTTCTACCTCTGCTTTTCTGCTTATTTATATAATTTCGATTTTATATAAAGTCACCGTTCGGGCAGCCATCTGTGAAGTTACGTCTTTTACTATTACTACTGACATACATAATTATTGAATAATAATGTATGATAGTCAAAATCTATGTAATTTGCATAATAAATTTCATGTCCGGAATAACACGTGCTCAGCTCATTTACTTGCATTAGGCTTTTGGTCCAGAGTTGCGTTAAGCAGGAAGAGGCAGAGGTTGTTGGGTATTGAAATAACAAGGTACACAACATTAGGCTAATGAATTTGATTTTATTCAGTTAATTGTGTTGCAAGTTGTTACACTAATAGCCAACAATAATGGTTATAAATTCAAAATGGCGGCGATGTCATTTCCGCACTTGACCTCTGTTCAAGGTTACGTACATGTACTTTCTTATTTGATTGAAATTAATTCTTTTAGCATTGTTACTGCAGTCATTATAAAATTCTGTTTCTCTGTATATTTTTAATAATAATTCTTGCGATCTCTCACAAACCAACGCCTCAGGCTATATTCAAGTTGGCCAACATAAACACACACACTCACTTTCTCTCTCTCTCTCTCACACTGTAATTTTACACATGTTTGTTAAATATCTGTTTTGAGCTAATTAATTAATTTTTTGAATTTAGAAAATAATTTGTAAGGGCTTTCCTGAATAGTGATGTGGCGTAGACTCCTCAGCGGTGTAATCAATTACATTTATTGTTTTATTACTTATGATAATGTAAAGTTTGTCTATACGTAAATAATTTTTGGTCGCCATGTTTGTTATAAAGCAACATGATCGAAATTTACTGTTAGGGCCAGAATTCGTGTTAATACGTACCAGTTTAGTGGAACCAATTACCTGAAATAAAGACACATCAAATAACATATAAAAGTATTTATTAATATTAAAACATTAATAAGTATTACATATTGCGCCATGGGCTTTGTCCACATGGAATTACTTTACACAAAGAATATACGCTGCATTAATACATGTTATAGGAGAAGACATACATTTATTAATTCAAAGTAACTTTCATATTAATTTAACAAAGATATATAGTTATATGTGTTGCTCAACCCAGCACTTAGAAATAATTACGCACGCACACAACCACTCACCCTTTCATTCTCATGGTACAACTTTATGCATAGTGGAGCTCCTTTTAAATATAATGAAAAATTTAAATGATTTTTTAAATAATTGATTTAAAATTTGGTATTTGGAAATAATTAAAGGATTGAAAATGTAAAAGGAACGTTCTCACCAATTTCGTGTTGCTGGTTGTTATAGCTGGCGGTAAAACTTCGCGTCCAGTACCGCGAGTTTTACGTTTACACGTCTCGGTCACATTTTTGTAATCGACGCACTGTACGGTGTTTTACACAGTTTATTAACCACCTACAGTGGTCTAAAAAGTTAAAATTCACCCGGGAGTGAATTGGTTTGGCCGGCCGGCACTGATCAGTCGCTGCAGCTAAATGATGACAATTCCTTGTTGAATTCTGCGGAAGTGGGGCGTACTGATGTCACATTTTCTTTGTTTAACTAGTTGACATCGCAGTTTGGTTGTTGTCAACACATTCTTAGCCTCTGACGTAATTAAGGCTTGGCTTGTTTATCGCAATAACTGCACACTGTTTTTATGACATTTTACAGATTCTGCTACGAATTAGTTCAAATCCTGGCAAATATTGTGATATAGTCCACTCACTGTAAATTCGATATCGGGTGTTTGAGGTTGGGTTGGGTATGTCAAAAAATAGAAAAATACAATATTTATGATCTTTTTACCATATTTTAGGTAATTATAAAATGTACCATGATTGTACCATCACAAAACCCCCTCAATGAAAGATGGTGTGACGAAGCACACAAACTTTCATTGACCCTTTCATACTTCCTAAAGGGATCAGCCAGGACAAGTCGCCACAATCCCCTTACAAATTTACATAAAAAATAACAACAACTCACCCTTGGTCTGGTGATGATGACCGTACCTAGATGACCTTACTGGACTTCTCCTGCGAGATCCCAACACCATAAGGCCACTTAGGCTCTTAACGCCCCTGCTCTGACGCGTTGGCCAGCTCAGGACCGCTGTCATATCACCAAACACTGAAACAATATATAATAAATATTAAAATAGTGGCTTAGTAAATCACTCCATCCTCAACTGATCTGGTTCCCCTTAGCTAAGTGCTGGTTTGTGCCAATAAGCACTGGGTTGGCTTAATATATTTTAATACGCTTAATAAAATTATAAGATTATATATTATAATCTTCAAGAATTAAAAAGAATATCTCTTCTTCATATTAACAAATACTTCTACCCTGAGTTTAAAAATGGTTTCGATTTCTATCGATAATATTTATCTTCATTCTTTTACAAGTACTAGAATTGTAACATAAGTACATTAATATAATATAGTTACCAAAATTGAATAAAATATAATTGAAATATAATAAGAAAATTACACATTACAATCTCCCAAATCTAGAAAAAAACAAATTATAAAAGAATTAATAACTCTATATATTTATTTATTGAATACTCTTAGTGCATGATAAAACAAAAAATTATTATTATTGTTATTATTATTATTATTCTTATTATTAACAGGTAATTATTTGGCTGATAAATATTATTAACAGCACCATTTAAAATTTTTTCTCTTCCTACACATACTATAAAATCATGTTAAAAAGTTTTCAAATAAATACATAATACATTAATAATTAACACTGATATATTAATAATACAGTTCATACATTTTAAATACTCAATCATATTTAATCATATCTAAGATATGCATTAACATTTGTATAATTTACTTAAAAGTTGTATTTAAATTAAAATTTACCATTGCAGTTATTAATTAAACATCAAATTTATTTATTTATAATAATAAAATACATTTTGAACTTATTGTTACTATTCATATTACATTATTATTTCATTATTCACTTCTTACTTTCTCTATACTCTGAACTTTCTATCTACCTAACTACCTAACCTCTCACCTTCTATCACTGTTTAGTCTGGATAACTCCTTTATTCACTATACTTCTATTTTTTATAATCTTACTCACCTTCTTCTATCTGACCATCAAATTTACCTATCATTGACACCAATATCTCAATTATATACTCCATTACTATTTTCATTTAAATCATATGGCACCGCTCGTCTTTGCACTGGGTAGGGTGTTCCCTAACTGGCTATATACATCTCTAATATTTTGCCCTTCCAAATAATTCGGCAAACACTCCCTTGAACTACGCTAATACCTGCCACAACACTATAGGTTGGGTACTCTTTATCACCTCACCCCCACTACAGAATTCATCAACAATAATTATATGTTTATACCTTTACTTAAACACCTTCTTTACAAACAATCACTAACTACTGTGTCCCTAACTATCTAATAATTCTCTTTATATTTTCTTAAAATTCTTATCTTTCTAACTCCCTTTACATTAATTGCATTACTCACCTGCGTTTTATCTATACCCAGGCTCTATTCCTGTTTAAACACTTACTGTAATCATTGACAATTCTCTTATAAAATTCCTCTCCTACCTACTTAGGTATTGACCTCTTTTCAAAATTCAAATATAATTATTTATTTAAACATTCATTATTATTCATTAGTAATTAATTAAAATATTATTATTAAACATGTTTTATATATAAAATATATAATAATACACACTGGGGTACCTGTAATACATAATACACATCAAAATACATGGATAAATACAATAAAAATATACACTCCAACTTCATTATTGTGTCATTAATCGAAATCAGTCCATAACAGTCCAATTCAAAACCACTTTTCATATTATTATTTAATGTTCATTTCACAATATAACAGTCTATCCACCATCATTAAACAACAAACGAATCTTAGGTCTATATAAATCATTTTTGATTAAATACATTATCTTATTATTATAAATGTAAAGGTTATTCAATTTTTTATAATTTTCCACAATACTAGTATAATCAATATGATCACTCCATATCATTATCTCATATAATTTGTCACGATCGATTATAGTCCTGTCACCTTTAGTATTATCTGTCACAACCAGGTAAATTATAAAGTCATCATTAATAACATCCTCTCCTGCTGCTGCTATATCAGCTTCAATATAGGGTAAGTACTTACAATAATTATTAATTCTCTCTCTACTCACTTTCTCTCTTAATTCTGTATAATTTCTCCCAACTTCAAACAACTCTAACTTACTATCACCATACCTATCTCTCTCAAAATATGCCTCATCATAACACCAAGTCACACACTCTCTCTCTCCAGATATGCAGGGGTCCCTATCATAAAATTGTTGCACCTCTTAGGTACACAAAAACATAATGAAACTTTATTTGTAGAACTATCGTCTATCAAATATAAATTAAAGGCATTCTTATCCTTATAACAATTACATGAAGACTTGTCTTCACCCCCTAATACAACATTAAAAGAAAATTCTACCCCCTGCATTCCTTGTACTAAAATACTTTCTCTCCACTTTCTTTCTGACTTCATAAATTCAAATATTTCATTATCATTCATTATACTGTCATTATCATGTTTATCCTCTTCTGATACCCCAATCTTACTACCTGTATTTTTTGTATTATCTATAGTACATTTATTATTTGAATTATCAGTTTTAAATATGTTATCCAGTACAGCATTTTGCTGGGTACTACTATCTAGTACTTTCTGACTTTCTACTTAAATTTTCTACCACATTTAAATTATCGAGTTTTGCAATAAGCTGGTCACATTTCTTAACAAGTTTGTTGTGACCTAATTGAATTTCATTTTTCATTTCATTGAAATGGCTGTTAAAACTATTTTGAATTTCTTTAATTTCACTTTTCTGAACATCAAATTTAAAATTCATGTCCCCTCTGAGGTCATTAAAATTGCTACACATCATGTTATACAGACGTGTTAACATTTCGTCTGTTTTGTTTTCATGAAGTGAGATGGAGGTTACTTGTTCAGTCTCTACATTTTCGGTCGCACTCGCCTCGCCAACCTGACTAAGTGGGGTTAATGGAACATCCATCTCACTCATAACTATTTCGTCAGAGAGGCTGACTTTTTCAGTTTTATCTTCATCAGTATTCATGTTGTATTATTTTAGGTTACTAAAACGTATTTATTTATAACCTAAAATTTAACCTTACCTTTCGCACGCTTTGCGAACTATTACTCTATTACTTCAAGTAACTGTTTCACATACCTGGTAGGTATTACTCCACATGAAATGAAGTTTTATGTCGAGTTCCTGTTATTACGGGCGACAAATGTAATCAATTAGTCCCTGCAATTCGGGCGCAAAATGTAATCAATTACATTTATTGTTTTATTACTTATGGTAATGTAAAGTTTGTCTATACGTAAATAATTTTTGGTCGCCATGTTTGTTATAAAGCAACATGATCGAAATTTACTGGAACCACTCGAAATTTACTTGGTACCAGTTTAGTGGAACCAATTACCTGAAATAAAGACACATCAAATAACATATAAAAGTATTTATTAATATTAAAACATTAATAAGTATTGCATATTGCGCCATGGGCGTTGTCCACATGGAATTACTTTACACAAAGAATATACGCTGCATTAATACATGTTATAGGAGAAGACATACATTTATTAATTCAAAGTAACTTTCATATTAATTTAACAAAGATATATAGTTATATGTGTTGCTCAACCCAGCACTTAGAAATAATTACGCACGCACACAACCACTCACCCTTTCATTCTCATGGTACAACTTTATGCATAGTGGAGCTCCTTTTAAATATAATGAAAAATTTAAATGATTTTTTAAATAATTGATTTAAAATTTGGTATTTGGAAATAATTAAAGGATTGAAAATGTAAAAGGAACGTTCTCACCAATTTCGTGTTGCTGGTTGTTATAGCTGGCGGTAAAACTTCGCGTCCAGTACCGCGAGTTTTACGTTTACACGTCTCGGTCACATTTTTGTAATCGACGCACTGTACGGTGTTTTACACAGTTTATTAACCACCTACAGTGGTCTAAAAAGTTAAAATTCACCCGGGAGTGAATTGGTTTGGCCGGCCGGCACTGATCAGTCGCTGCAGCTAAATGATGACAATTCCTTGTTGAATTCTGCGGAAGTGGGGCGTACTGACGTCACATTTTCTTTGTTTAACTAGTTGACATCGCAGTTTGGTTGTTGTCAACACATTCTTAGCCTCTGACGTAATTAAGGCTTGGCTTGTTTATCGCAATAACTGCACACTGTTTTTATGACATTTTACAGATTCTGCTACGAATTAGTTCAAATCCTGGCAAATATTGTGATATAGTCCACCCACTGTAAATTCGATATCGGGTGTTTGAGGTTGGGTTGGGTATGTCAAAAAATAGAAAAATACAATATTTATGATCTTTTTACCATATTTTAGGTAATTATAAAATGTACCATGATTGTACCATCACAGCGGCTGTCCATGGCGGTCGGCAGATGTTCGGCCGAATTTCATGTTGTTTTGTCCACTGACTCTATCTGAATTTCATTTTGATTTATTCACTGATTCTATGTATTGTTACTGTTAAATTTTGATCACAACTATTTCATTTTATGAAGTAAATATTACATTTTTGGCAAGAAATTGCCCACTACACTGTGGCGAGCGTATGTGCTCGGTTGACTGCTTTTGATGAACTGGGGGGAAGCAGACACAATTATTATGCAAAGTGGTTGCGTCTGACGTCATTATGTATTGTTCTTTTAGCCAACGCCCGGTTTAACACGTAATTGTTTTATGTCGTCATTGTTTGGTTGTGACGATCTGGCTTTGTGGACCAACGAAAAGTTCGTATTATCAATTTGTTGCGCTTAAACCGCCATTACACATGTTTAATTCCACTCGTACTCCGATGACCTTGGCTTGTCTCCCCTCTGGTGAATCTGCGTAGTTATCGGGACTTGTGCAAACTAACTTTGCCCTGGTTAACCTTTATGATCATGATACAATTTACAATAAAAATATTCCTACATACCATTATTCTGGTAACAGGTAAATCTGTACAGTCACAAAACCCCCTCAATGAAAGGTTTGTTGTCGAGACACAAAAACTTTCATTGACTCATTCATTCGTTCCTAAAAGGATCAGTTCAGATATGTGGCCACAACCCCCTGTAGTGTTAATATAAAAAATTTCAATCACTTACCCTTGGTCCTATAGTGTCGATCGTGCCTGTCTGACCTTACTGGACTTCTCCGGAGAGATCCCTACACCATAAGGCCATGAGGCACTGAACGCTCCTGTTCTGACGCACCGGCCAGCTCAGGACCGCGGTCACAACACCACAGAACTCTGAAACATTCAATACAAAATTTTAAAATAGTGGCCTTATTCATCTACATATCCGCAACTGATATGTCTCCCCTTAGATGCATTGGTTTGTGATTTGAGGCGTTGGTTTTATTTATTCATAATATTCCAAGTAACACAAAAATTACAACAAGATTTAGACAGATAATCCTTCTACTTGTTAACACTCCTATATATTTTTATCAATTTCTCTGACTCCAGTCAACATCAATTTACTTCTCTCATCATAAGAACTTATACTCTTATACTAAATACAAAACAAATTTTACTCCCAAACAACAACTACTACCTCTACTCATTTATTTCAGATAACATCAGTATATTTAACTATTATGGCAAACTCTTCAAAACTATTTAATTTCTTTACTCAACTTTTCTTTATGTTAATTTTCTTTTTATAATGGAATCATTTCCAGAGATTTGTTAACCCAACATAAAATTTAACATTATTACCGTCACTACCCCTGTAGTAACCTCCTGACCTATTGTACCATCACATAATAAAACATAATAGAACATTGTACATTAAACATTAAACACTAACATTGAACAATTCACATTACTTAATTCATATTTACATAACTTGTAGCAAACTTTAATAAGACATTACTATTTCGACTTTCTATTAACTTTTATTATTTAACATTCATTATATCAGATTCTATAAAACAATTTCAAATTCATCATTACCTTTCTGTTACATTACCTTTCTACCATGAATCTTCCTTTTCTAACCCTTTTATCCTTATCTAGTTTGGGTGACTCTCTACTATTCATTTTTCTGTATATCTTATTTTGGCATCTGTCAAACTAACCTTACTCACCTCTTTTGTCACTACTAACCGCTTCTAACCATTAATATAATATGACACCAATATCTCTATAATAACCCCCTTCACTAATCCCATTTAAAACCTCTGGCACCGCTCATTTTTGTACAAGGATGTATGTTCCCTACCTATGCTCATTCCCTTATGTTGGTTCCTGGATTCTACCTAAGGCAACCCTTTCCGGCACACAACGGTCCCTTCCTGTCCCAACACCTTTCGTTGCAGACTCCCTACACCGGATCCTTACTACAAAATATCATCATCAACAACTATATATAATTACCATTCACATTACTCACCTTTACATATAATCACTAACCACTGTGTCCCTAAAATATCTAACACCTCTTTATATATTATCAGCATCTCAACACTTTATTTTCCCTAACTCCCATTAACTCTATTTAACTAACTCCAATGCCCTTATTTATCATGCCCTTATTCCCAAACCTCTTTACAACATTTCACCTTAATATACCACTAGAAAATTCATCACTTACCTTTTAACAACAATACCTCTCAATATCCAAATACATCACCTGCTTCATTATTTATTATTCATTATACTCTGAATTCCATAATTGTTTAAATTCCTTATCACTTATTTAAAATTCCACAGTACATAGTTTACACAAAAAAAATACATAAAATACACAACAACAAAAATACACAAATACACTGACATTACTATACACAAAATATACAATCCAAAATTATCATCTTATCATTTACCATAAATCAGTCATAAACAGTCCATCCTGAAAAACACTGTCCACATAATTAAATGTTCATAAACACAATAAAAAGTTTACCCTCCATCGTCAAATAACAATCGAACCTTAAAACTATATACATGGTTTAATATTAGATATTTCATCTTATTATTATACATATATATACCATTCGAATTTTTAGTATTATTCTCAAACTCATTTAACATGTCATGATTGATCATTGTCCTGTCACCTCCTGTATAATAAGTCATAATTAGGTATTTTATCAAGTCATTATTGTTATCAACATCATCTCTCCTACTGCTGCTATATCAGCTTCAATCCAAGGTAAGTTTTTATTATTATTTTCACTTCTCTCTCCACCTAACCTTTCTATCAACTCTTCATAATCTCTACTTATCTTAAAAATTTCTACTTCTCTGTTTCTCTCAATATATCTCTCACTATCATACCATCTCTCTCTCTCTTAAAACATGTCTCTCTTTCCACATTTGCATCGGACACTACTACTCCATAAAACCACCCCCTGGCCTCACCAGGTACACTAACACAAAAAACTAAGGGATCATTTGGAGACCACACGTCTCCCACATAAACTCTAGAGGAACCTTCCTCCTCAAATAACAATTTTGGAGTCTTTACTCCAAATATACCACTGGGAAAATTTGCCCTCTGCTCACTATACTCACTTAAACTCTCCTTACCCCCACTTTCACTCTCATCTACAACTGTCACCTCACCATTAACCTCTATTCTCATTAAAATCTCACTATTACTACCAACATCCACACTATTATCTCCTATTACTATATTTTCATCTATTTTATCGTCATTTCCACTACTACTTACCTTGTCCTCTTTGTCAATACTACAATTTTGTCTTTGTATTTCATTTTTTAATTCTTCTAATTTTACATTAAAATTATTTTGTACTTCTCTAATTTCACTTTTCTGTTCGTTAAATTTTTCGTCAAGTTTACTGAATTTTTGATTAAAAAGCATTTGCATCATTTTCATAATTTCGTTATTTTCAGCCCTGTTAGTCGGGACTGGCGTTGAGTGAATAATTCCTTCACTCATGACTAGTGATTCCGTCATGCTTATCTGACTATTATTTGTACTGTCAGTGATGCTGACATTTCTTTATTGTCTGCCATTTTGTTGTACTGATGGTAATAGCTTTTGTCTTAATTTTTATACACGTCTCTTTATACTATACATAACCTCCATAGATAACCTCTATTGTTATGTTTATTTCTCTACCCTTCTACCTCTGCTTTTCTGCTTATTTATATAATTTCGATTTTATATAAAGTCACCGTTCGGGCAGCCATCTGTGAAGTTACGTCTTTTACTATTACTACTGACATACATAATTATTCAATAATAATGTATGATAGTCAAAATCTATGTAATTTGCATAATAAATTTCATGTCCGGAATAACACGTGCTCAGCTCATTTACTTGCATTAGGCTTTTGGTCCAGAGTTGCGTTAAGCAGGAAGAGGCAGAGGTTGTTGGGTATTGAAATAACAAGGTACACAACATTAGGCTAATGAATTTGATTTTATTCAGTTAATCGTGTTGTAAGTTGTTACACTAATAGCCAACAATAATGGTTATAAATTCAAAATGGCGGCGATGTCATTTCCGCACTTGACCTCTGTTCAAGGTTACGTACATGTACTTTCTTATTTGATTGAAATTAATTCTTTTAGCATTGTTACTGCAGTCATTATAAAATTCTGTTTCTCTGTATATTTTTAATAATAATTCTTGCGATCTCTCACAAACCAACGCCTCAGGCTATATTCAAGTTGGCCAACATAAACACACACTCTCACTTTCTCTCTCTCTCTCTCACACTGTAATTTTACACATGTTTGTTAAATATCTGTTTTGAGCTAATTAATTAATTTTTTGAATTTAGAAAATAATTTGTAAGGGCTTTCCTGAATAGTGATGTGGCGTAGACTCCTCAGCGGCTGTCCGTGGCGGTCGGCAGATGTTCGGCCGAATTTCATGTTGTTTTGTCCACTGACTCTATCTGAATTTCATTTTGATTTATTCACTGATTCTATGTATTGTTACTGTTAAGTTTTGATCACAACTATTTCATTTTATGAAGTAAATATTACATTTTTGGCAAGAAATTGCCCACTACACTGTGGCGAGCGTATGTGCTCGGTTGACTGCTTTTGATGAACTGGGGGGAAGCAGACACAATTATTATGCAAAGTGGTTGCGTCTGACGTCATTATGTATTGTTCTTTTAGCCAACGCCCGGTTTAACACGTAATTGTTTTATGTCGTCATTGTTTGGTTGTGACGATCTGGCTTTGTGGACCAATGAAAAGTTCGTATTATCAATTTGTTGCGCTTAAACCGCCATTACACATGTTTAATTCCACTCGTACTCCGATGACCTTGGCTTGTCTCCCCTCTGGTGAATCTGCGTAGTTATCGGGACTTGTGCAAACTAACTTTGCCCTGGTTAACCTTTATGATCATGATACAATTTACAATAAAAATATTCCTACATACCATTATTCTGGTAACAGGTAAATCTGTACAGTCACAAAACCCCCTCAATGAAAGGTTTGTTGTCGAGACACAAAAACTTTCATTGACTCATTCATTCGTTCCTAAAAGGATCAGTTCAGATATGTGGCCACAACCCCCTGTAGTGTTAATATAAAAAATTTCAATCACTTACCCTTGGTCCTATAGTGTCGATCGTGCCTGTCTGACCTTACTGGACTTCTCCGGAGAGATCCCTACACCATAAGGCCATGAGGCACTGAACGCTCCTGTTCTGACGCACCGGCCAGCTCAGGACCGCGGTCACAACACCACAGAACTCTGAAACATTCAATACAAAATTTTAAAATAGTGGCCTTATTCATCTACATATCCGCAACTGATATGTCTCCCCTTAGATGCATTGGTTTGTGATTTGAGGCGTTGGTTTTATTTATTCATAATATTCCAAGTAACACAAAAATTACAACAAGATTTAGACAGATAATCCTTCTACTTGTTAACACTCCTATATATTTTTATCAATTTCTCTGACTCCAGTCAACATCAATTTACTTCTCTCATCATAAGAACTTATACTCTTATACTAAATACAAAACAAATAAACAACAACTACTACCTCTACTCATTTATTTCAGATAACATCAGTATATTTAACTATTATGGCAAACTCTTCAAAACTATTTAATTTCTTTACTCAACTTTTCTTTATGTTAATTTTCTTTTTATAATGGAATCATTTCCAGAGATTTGTTAACCCAACATAAAATTTAACATTATTACCGTCACTACCCCTGTAGTAACCTCCTGACCTATTGTACCATCACATAATAAAACATAATAGAACATTGTACATTAAACATTAAACACTAACATTGGACAATTCACATTACTTAATTCATATTTACATAACTTGTAGCAAAACTTTAATAAGACATTACTATTTCGACTTTCTATTAACTTTTATTATTTAACATTCATTATATCAGATTCTATAAAACAATTTCAAATTCATCATTACCTTTCTGTTACATTACCTTTCTACCATGAATCTTCCTTTTCTAACCCTTTTATCCTTATCTAGTTTGGGTGACTCTCTATTATTCATTTTTCTCTATATCTTATTTTGGCATCTGTCAAACTAACCTTACTCACCTCTTTTGTCACTACTAACCGCTTCTAACCATTAATATAATATGACACCAATATCTCTATAATAACCCCCTTCACTAATCCCATTTAAAACCTCTGGCACCGCTCATTTTTGTACAAGGATGTATGTTCCCTACCTATGCTCATTCCCTTATGTTGGTTCCTGGATTCTACCTAAGGCAACCCTTTCCGGCACACAACGGTCCCTTCCTGTCCCAACACCTTTCGTTGCAGACTCCCTACACCGGATCCTTACTACAAAATATCATCATCAACAACTATATATAATTACCATTCACATTACTCACCTTTACATATAATCACTAACCACTGTGTCCCTAAAATATCTAACACCTCTTTATATATTATCAGCATCTCAACACTTTATTTTCCCTAACTCCCATTAACTCTATTTAACTAACTCCAATGCCCTTATTTATCATGCCCTTATTCCCAAACCTCTTTACAACATTTCACCTTAATATACCACTAGAAAATTCATCACTTACCTTTTAACAACAATACCTCTCAATATCCAAATACATCACCTGCTTCATCATTTATTATTCATTATACTCTGAATTCCATAATTGTTTAAATTCCTTATCACTTATTTAAAATTCCACAGTACATAGTTTACACAAAAAAAATACATAAAATACACAACAACAAAAATACACAAATACACTGACATTACTATACACAAAATATACAATCCAAAATTATCATCTTATCATTTACCATAAATCATCATAAACAGTCCATCCTGAAAAACACTGTCCACATAATTAAATGTTCATAAACACAATAAAAAGTTTACCCTCCATCGTCAAATAAAAATCGAACCTTAAAACTATATACATGGTTTAATATTAGATATTTCATCTTATTATTATACATATATATATACCATTCGAATTTTTAGTATTATTCTCAAACTCATTTAACATGTCATGATTGATCATTGTCCTGTCACCTCCTGTATAATAAGTCATAATTAGGTATTTTATCAAGTCATTATTGTTATCAACATCATCTCTCCTACTGCTGCTATATCAGCTTCAATCCAAGGTAAGTTTTTATTATTATTTTCACTTCTCTCTCCACCTAACCTTTCTATCAACTCTTCATAATCTCTACTTATCTTAAAAATTTCTACTTCTCTGTTTCTCTCAATATATCTCTCACTATCATACCATCTCTCTCTCTCTTAAAACATGTCTCTCTTTCCACATTTGGATCGGGCACTACTACTCCATAAAACCACCCCCTGGCCTCACCAGGTACACTAACACAAAAAACTAAGGGATCATTTGGAGACCACACGTCTCCCACATAAACTCTAGAGGAACCTTCCTCCTCAAATAACAATTTTGGAGTCTTTACTCCAAATATACCACTGGGAAAATTTGCCCTCTGCTCACTATACTCACTTAAACTCTCCTTACCCCCACTTTCACTCTCATCTACAACTGTCACCTCACCATTAACCTCTATTCTCATTAAAATCTCACTATTACTACCAACATCCACACTATTATCTCCTATTACTATATTTTCATCTATTTTATCGTCATTTCCACTACTACTTACCTTGTCCTCTTTGTCAATACTACAATTTTGTCTTTGTATTTCATTTTTTAATTCCCTGTTAGTCGGGACTGGCGTTGAGTGAATAATTTCTTCACTCATGACTAGTGATTCCGTCATGCTTATCTGACTATTATTTGTACTGTCAGTGATGCTGACATTTTCTTTATTGTCTGCCATTTTGTTGTACTGATGGTAATAGCTTTTGTCTTAATTTTTATACACGTCTCTTTATACTATACATAACCTCCATAGATAACCTCTATTGTTATGTTTATTTCTCTACCCTTCTACCTCTGCTTTTCTGCTTATTTATATAATTTCGATTTTATATAAAGTCACCGTTCGGGCAGCCATCTGTGAAGTTACGTCTTTTACTATTACTACTGACATACATAATTATTCAATAATAATGTATGATAGTCAAAATCTATGTAATTTGCATAATAAATTTCATGTCCGGAATAACACGTGCTCAGCTCATTTACTTGCATTAGGCTTTTGGTCCAGAGTTGCGTTAAGCAGAAAGAGGCAGAGGTTGTTGGGTATTAAAATAACAAGGTACACAACATTAGGCTAATGAATTTGATTTTATTCAGTTAATTGTGTTGCAAGTTGTTACACTAATAGCCAACAATAATGGTTATAAATTCAAAATGGCGGCGATGTCATTTCCGCACTTGACCTCTGTTCAAGGTTACGTACATGTACTTTCTTATTTGATTGAAATTAATTCTTTTAGCATTGTTACTGCAGTCATTATAAAATTCTGTTTCTCTGTATATTTTTAATAATAATTCTTGCGATCTCTCACAAACCAACGCCTCAGGCTATATTCAAGTTGGCCAACATAAACACACACTCTCACTTTCTCTCTCTCTCTCTCTCACACTGTAATTTTACACATGTTTGTTAAATATCTGTTTTGAGCTAATTATTTAATTTTCTGAATTTAGAAAATAATTTGTAAGGGCTTTCCTGAATAGTGATGTGGCGTAGACTCCTCAGCGGCTGTCCATGGCGGTCGGCAGATGTTCGGCCGAATTTCATGTTGTTTTGTCCACTGACTCTATCTGAATTTCATTTCGATTTATTCACTGATTCTATGTATTGTTACTGTTAAATTTTGATCACAACTATTTCATTTTATGAAGTAAATATTACATTTTTGGCAAGAAATTGCCCACTACACTGTGGCGAGCGTATGTGCTCGGTTGACTGCTTTTGATGAACTGGGGGGAAGCAGACACAATTATTATGCAAAGTGGTTGCGTCTGACGTCATTATGTATTGTTCTTTTAGCCAACGCCCGGTTTAACACGTAATTGTTTTATGTCGTCATTGTTTGGTTGTGACGATCTGGCTTTGTGGACCAATGAAAAGTTCGTATTATCAATTTGTTGCGCTTAAACCGCCATTACACATGTTTAATTCCACTCGTACTCCGATGACCTTGGCTTGTCTCCCCTCTGGTGAATCTGCGTAGTTATCGGGACTTGTGCAAACTAACTTTGCCCTGGTTAACCTTTATGATCATGATAAAATTTACAATAAAAATATTCCTACATACCATTATTCTGGTAACAGGTAAATCTGTACCGTCACAAAACCCCCTCAATGAAAGGTTTGGTGTCGAGACACAAAAACTTTCATTGACTCATTCATACGTTCCTAAAAGGATCAGTTCAGATATGTGGCCACAACCCCCTGTAGTGTTAATATAAAAACATTTCAATCACTTACCCTTGGTCCTATAGTGTCGATCGTGCCTGTCTGACCTTACTGGACTTCTCCGGACAAAATGTATTTTGTCTTGTCCTCGAGGGACGTTATCAGTTTCTCTACCTTACCGTTACTACACACAAAGTCTTTTAACAGCTTCATGCGATAGCAGTACGGTGAAAGCATACTGTCCGTAATAGTACGCTTTTCGGGTGCTAAAGGGTAGTCACTGTGTAAGTCGTGTAGGTAATGTGGATACCCCAGATCGACTTCTAGGATATAACCGGTGTCATCATCGTCACGTAACGCGTGCACGTTCAACGTATCGATCTCTGTACGTTCCAACCATCGAAAAACGTACAGTGGTAAAGGCTGTGTCATAGCCGTTCCGTACAGGTTGGTACAATCGAGGTAGAGTAAATAGTTATGCGGCTTGCTTGCGTCATAATCGGGAATGTACGGGTTGTTGGCCTTGGCGTACCGATTAGAAATTGCTGCTAAGCCGCCACGGGTACCTCTTTCGATGTACAGGTGTACGTCTATATCGCGGAGTAACTCTAACGTAACTCCTGTCATTTTCAGCATCGCGTTCCACGCTAAACCGGCGGTGGTAAAAACGTTACACGGATCGAGTTCGTAGTACTGCAGGCTCATGTTTCGAAAGTTTTCAAATACATCTGCAAGCAGTAGTACATCCGTTTTTAAATAAAGGTCATGATAATCACCGAACGTTTGCATGTCGAAAGCCGACCAAACCGCTCGAGCGTGCGCGTAATCTTCTTCGTATCCGACTCTGTCAACCCGTTGTAAAAATGTACGCGGTCCGGTAACTGCCTCTCGTCAAATTTTGAATCGTCCGTAACGTATTCGTAAGGGTACACACCTTTACGCAACAGTAAATTAACATTACGCGTGTAAAATTGATTAAGGATTTTAAATTTATCCGCGGATAAGTTGGAGACGAGTTTTTCAAGTGACGCGTTCATGAACCGCAGAGAATCGAGAAACCGGAGCTGTCCGAGTGTAACGGAGATGTAACGTTCGCTTGTAGTAGCGATACACGTTATTTCATCTTCCTTGTACTTTCCGAAACCTTGCATCAAATGATGCGAGTCATAGCCACTTAAATTATGGAAAAAAACTGGAACGTGTGTTGGTATTTTGTAATTTATATTACACACATTGTGAGCAGCGCCTAAATAGTTTCCCGTTATGTGGCAATGGTTTCGAACCGTGTCATCTGTTAACGCCTTCTTGCACAGATGACAGTGCGTAGCGTTTCGGAATGACCGTTCATCCAATGACAATTTGGATCGGTTTATTAAACTTTCTATCGAGTCGTTGAACGTCGGCTAAAAGCACACGAAGGAACGTGTCCACCACGTCTTTACCGCGGTATATTACAGGCTCCTTGACGGCGTTTCCCATCCAGTCAACTATCACATAGCAGAAACTGGCTGGTATATGATGTGCCACGTTTTTACCGGTGGCCGGAACAATAAACGATTCGAAGTCAGCGTATACCGTATAAGGTACGCGGTGACAAAGTGAAAAGTTTTTAAAATACATCCACTTTTCGTTCTCGTCAGGAAGTTTTACTTTCTGTACTCCGTGCTGAGAACAGTTGCGTTCGTGTTCTTCAAATCGTTTTCGTGCCGCGTTAGTATCTTTATTGTCCGCAAATCTGTGTAGACAGTAGTTGCAGTAAAACGAAGTGCTCTTTCGTTGTGTCAACGATGAAAGCATATGCGAAAGGTTCCGTATGAGGCAGTAGTGTGTAATGTTCGCGTCGGACAGTAGCAGTAGGTTTACGTGGTACTTTCTACCGCGATGTTCAGTGATACGTAAAGGATATACCCCGCCTTCATAGCCAAAAACGTTAACGGATATGTTTCCGTTTAATTTTTCAAAACGTTTTATCTTATTGACTGCGACGGGATAAGGTATGTCCTTCATGTTTATTTCTTCTTCGTACGGAAGGTAATGGCTAACGCGATGCGGGTTACACGCGATCGGGTGTATACCGGCGAGCACAGACCACAAGAAACACTTTTCATCTTCTAAATTTTTCACATTAATAATTCCTTTCTTACTGTGTGACAATTTCGATGGTGTAGGTAGAAAGCTCGACCCCACAAGAGGATTGTATTTTGTAATATTTAATTCCACCGACTCGACACCATTTTCGACCCACCCGCTTCCGTCACGCGTGAATTTGTCAACGGATTCCATTATTTTCTCGCTAGCTATCGAATACTGTTCATCGATATCGTCATACTGTGACTTAAGTTCTGTACGTGATCTAAATACCGCATCACAATAAATATTTTCGGTGTTTATTAATTTTTTAAAAGATACACGAACTGCTAAATACCACTTTATATAATTATTTAATGCTACGGCTTCGCTACAAATCTTATCAACAACCGTGTGTTTGTAATCTAATAATACTGTTTGTGTGTTTAGTGTATTGTCAAGTATCATAAATTTTATAGTAATTACATTACCATTGATAGCACGGTGTTCGCTGCTGCTGCTGTCGGTCATTGTGAAAGGAGTGAGGCCGGCTTCGCGTCGTCGGTTCCCTATATAGACAGTCCGGTGACCGGCAACGCTGTCGCCGCGCTCCGCTCGCGAGGAGCAGCTGCGCGGGGTGGGGTGCGGGGTTGTCGTGACCGATGCGGTGTGTGCTGGAGGTGCGGGGTGGGGGTGCGGGCTAGGATGTCATCGTCCGGTCATGACCGATGACGCGCGTTGCGGAGGGCTGGGTGGGGTGGTGAGTGCGGTGTAGGAAGCCGACGTCCGTGACGGATGCGGTGCGGGGTAAAGGTGTGGGATGGTGGTGCGGGGTAGGGAGCTAGGTTGCAGCCGGTGTCCGTGACCGAGAGGTAGGCGAGGTGCGGGGTACAGGATGCCGGCGACCTTGACCGAAGCGCGCTCGTTGAGTCGCCTCCCGCGGGATGTAGGGTGCGGGTACGGGGGGGCTGGGTTGTACGACCGGTCGTGACCGAAAGCAGATGGTGGAGCGAGACGACGCGGGTTGGGGTGCGGGGTAGGAAGCTAGGTTGTCGCTGACGGACTCGATTGCGGTTGGTGGGGTAAACCCGGTCGTTGCGGAGCGACAGACAAAGTAATTGAACAAAATATGTAGGCGAGGTGCGGGGTGGTGGTGAGGCTCTGGGTGCGGGGTTGGGGGTGCGGGGTAGGGGTGACCGTGACCGACGGACTCGATTGCGGTTGGCGTGGTGCGGGGTGGGGGGGGTAAACCCGGTCGTTGCGGAGCGACAGATAAAGTAATGGAACAAAATATGTAGGCGAGGTGCGGGGTGGTGGCGAGGCTCTGGGTGCGGTGTGGGGGTGCGGGGTAGAATGTCATCGTCCGGTCGTGACCGAAAGCAGATGGTGGCCCGGGCGACGCGGGGTGGGGTAGGAAGAAAAATTGTAGCCGTTACCGTTGCGGTAGAGGTGCGGGGTGCGGGGTAAGGTGTCGTCGTCCGGTCGTGACCGAAGGAGATGACGCTTTAGAAGGAAGGAACGTGGTCGGGGGAAACAGAATAAATACGCCAGTGTTTCCCTGTGCAGTCATCAGTACTCGCCATGGAAGGAATCGTTGCAAACGCGAAGACAGTTGAAAATTTTTTACCAAAAAGAGACTTGTGAAGTCTTTCTTTAGGAGTAAAGTATCATATAATTCACATGAAATTTGTGAAAACGAAATTCGGGGAGTCAGTTGTGGTAGATTTGGAAGATACCGGAGCCTGTCCTCAGCCGGAGGATAAGCTGTTCTATGTATACCTACCTAAAAGATGGTGTGACGTATTTACAGAGGAGCAATTGAAAGCTGTGAAGCCTTGTGTCCTATCACTATGCGTAACCTCACACACTCCGCTGGCGAACGAGAAAGTGAGCGTGCAGTTGGATATTGATTATGTGAGTATGATATTTCAGTACCACTAATAATTACTTATACAGAAGTGGTTATGTATTAATTTTTTCTCTTTTTTTTCCAGACCAAATAAACGAGAACAGGATTGATTAATTATAATAATACTAACATTAATAGTAAAATGTTTTTAACTGTTGAAGTAGACTTCTCTATTTTTTTGTCGTTTTTTAATGTTAACTGTTCATTTTCAGAGAAAGAACAAGGTGTTGCTTGGATCTAATATTGTTGAAAAACTTTTAAACAGAGAAATAAATGGTAATAATAGATTATATTGTCAATGCGACATGATTAAATTCGATTATAATTTTAGAAATAACAGTAAGACACTGAGTAGATTGATATCAATACGAAACGAAAAGAATATTTACAAAATGAAAGTATTTATTCGTAATGAGTTTTTCAAACTCTTCAAAACATCAATTAGTTATTGTAACAACCATAATATTGAATATCTTCAAATAAAAGATTTGCTAATTGCTAAAACAAAGCTGGTTAATCAGGTGTACTATATGATGTATAATTTTACTGGTACAGCGTATACCTCGCTGGTAAAAAAATATGAGTGGTCAAGGCATGACTCTAGCGGATGTCCGCTTCGTAACCGTTGTCGCGTCTGTTGTTATCTAAGATATCAAAATGAATTTAATTCAGAATACATGTTTTTTTTAATACCACACTAACTATCATTTGATGTGTCTACATTCTTTTGTATTTGATCAAGTATTATTAATTGTAGGAAATTATATTCTGTTTTTAATTATTAAGAAACGTAAGTGGTTTATAACATAAAAAGTTAAGATAAACAATCATTAAAGTGTTAATTAAATTTTTATGTGTAATTAAATTTTTTTAAAGATTTCTCTCATAGTTACAGAAACCTTGTTTCGATGTTATGTGTTTGTGCGAATGCGAGGGAGATGTATGTCGTTCACCACCATATGGTAACCACTGTAACATTCTGAGTGCTTGTGAGTGGAGAGAATTTACACTCTGAAGAACAATTGTTTTAAAAAATTATAAGCGTTGTTACCTTTGTTATTATCTAAAATACTAAAAAGAGTTGAATTCAAGGTTTTGGTGTACCATTTTACACATGTAGTTAACACCATAGTAATTATCATTTGATGTGTGTCTACATTTAGTATGTTATTATTAACATATTACACATCAACATTGTAATATTGTGTGTTATTAATTATTATTACTATTTTTATTGTTAGACATATAAGGCTTGTTTTGGTTGTAGTAAATGTAATTAATATTTTGTTAATTGTGTGTGTGTGTGTGTGTGTGTGTGTGTGTGTGTGTGTAGAGAGAGAGAGAGAGAGAGAGAGAGAGAGAGAGAGAGAGAGAGAGAGAGAGAGAGAGAGAGAGAGAGAGAGAATATATATGTAGAGAGAGAGAGAGAACCTTCAAGGCTGCAAAAGAGAGAGAAAGCGAGAGAGAAAAAAGATTATTTTGTATAATTATGTAAATATATATATATATATATATATATATATATATATATATATATATATAGAGAGAGAGAGAGAGAGAGATAAAGTGTTTATTTTGTTTAGTTATGTATATAGAGAGCGCGCGTATGTTTTGCTCAATTATAATTGTCTTGTGAATATAGAACGTGTGTGTGTAGAAAGAGAAAGAAAATTATAGCTTATGATTTGATTGTAAAAGCTTTCGATATTATTAAAACTTATATATAAACCGTAACCTTTGTTATTTTATTATTATACCTTTATAGAAAACAGTTATTCCTATCATACTTGAATAAGGTATACGCCAGCGAAGATAACAAGTTTTTATAGTTGAGATGCAGCCAACTTATTGATAAAGAGAGACACAGCTGGATTGTGGTATGCGCCAGCATGCGAAAAAAACCGGTTTATAGAGTTCAGATGAGTCTCTCTCTAAAGAGAGAGAGAGTGAGAGAGAGCGTATAATCTGTTTGTACCAACACACAGCGATTCAACCAGACCTGTTTGACTACTTTGTTACAATTTTGCAGGTACACAGAGTAAAATATATTTATACAATTACACAATTTTAGTAATGCATAATTTTAATATGTGCTTTTCTAAACAATATTCAAATGGATGCATCTGTTCTATAATAACACAATATACTCATATATAATAATACAATATATGGTTTTGCGAACCGCAGATCCAGGTTCAAATCCCGAGGAGTCAAAATTTATTTTGTGGAAACCAACACCTGTCGGAACCCATCTGTATAGCCCCCTGTTTCGTCATAACCAGTGTTTTATACATGCGTCATGTGGGCGTACCCACAAATTTCGGGTACCCCCATCCGTTGTTTTAATCATTTAGGGTACCAAAATTCTGACATTAAAAATTTCGAGAGAGAACGATTATTTTGTTACATCAAAATGAACCAGAACGCGGAAGTGTTTTAACATTCGGACACCAGCTGCCAGGGCCTCTGTCATGAACTGGAACCCGGTTAGGGCGTAACCACAAATTTCGGGTACCCCCATCCGTTGATTTAAACATTTCGGGTAACGGTACCCGATACCCCCAAAATTTCGAGTAACGGTACCCGATGACATCGCCTCTGCGGGCAACCGCCGAATTCCGGGTACCCCCATCCGCTACACATTGTTTTCGGCTACCAAATTTTGGAGATGCAGAAACCACGGCCTCCGTGACGTCTTGAAACAGGTTTTAGCCATGCGGATGCCAGCGACTAGGGCCTCTGTGTGATGTCATGGACTGGAACACGGAAGTGTTTCACACACACACACACACACACACACACACACACACACACACACACACACACAAAACAGTGACGTCACATGGACAGCTCGGACACCAGCTGCCAGTGCCTCTATGACGTCATGAACTGGAACCCGGTAGTGTTTTCAACTGGGGGTTCCCCAACCCATTGTTTTCACACCGCGGAAGCCAGCTACCAGTGCCTCTCTGTGACGTCATCGCCATTGATTTCTAACCCTCACTTTCCCTCTACTACTATTAATTACAAGAACCAGAAGAGAAAATTTGAAGTGGGCGCAAGGACATCCAGACACGAAAGTAGATCCAGTGGGCTGCTTACACGATCTATTTGACCTTTACAGAACAAATATTATTCACGCGCCGATTTCAAACGGACGGTGACACACTAAATTCTCGTTCCTATAAAATCGTTGCTAATCAACGAATACTGAAAAACAAAACTGTAAACGATAACAAAACAACTAATATAAATAATAGTCGCAACACCAGGACATTTACGAACCGATTAACGAGTACAACCAAGTTTTGAAGGATAACTTAGTTCGTTATTCGCAGTTCGTAAAACACACCCGTAAAAGAGTTGATTGTTACAATATTTACAGTTCAGTTCGAGAGTTATTATCGGGCGACATTACTGTGTATGTTCAAGTGGTTATTAGTGAAGTGTTGCGTTTTATAATCGGGCGGTATAATTATAATACAATTGTGTTTAATATTAGTGACATTTTATTGCGTGTGAACAATTTATATTTGATGTGTTGTAGTAGACTGTGTTGTTAATTACAAACTGTTTAACTGTAAAAATTAAAGCTGGTGATTAGTGACTTAATTGGCGTCTTGTACTTATTTTGTTTTCCACTGTACCTACGACGATCGGGTAGACCGTCGTAACATTATTACCAGAAACAGCTGAAAACATAATAAAACAGCCTAAACATTAAGGAAAGTAAGAAACGGGTTCAGTCCCATTTGTCCCTCCCCCCTAAATACGCCCCTGTATATACTCAATTCTTTACAATTTTGTTTTGATCTTAATTTATATTTTCTCATCTGTTATAAATAGGTTTTTACTATTCATTATATTAAGTTTTAAGTGGCTGTAATCTTGTTTTATACATACACCTAACTTCATAGGCACTTGCCCCCTCAATGTTCCGAGCATTATAAAATTTTGTTTCCAGTTGTTTGTAAATAAAAACTAACAAATAGTCAAACAGGAGACAGTTTCTATGCTTAAATAGTGCACAGTAAGCACTATTTATCAACGTCTGTACTGTTATCAGACGACTAGTTACCATAAATTTATTATTCTTATTTCTTTTGAAGAAATTTGTAAGGGGAATGTCTGACAGATTTGAATGATATACGTCAAAATAATATTTCTGTTTGAAAAAAAAAACGCTTGAGACCTAATTAACTGGAATACAATGCGTGCCTTTTACAGAAACAAAGACTTGTTTTGGAACACCGCAACACGTCGATGGCTTTGTTCACGAGTCTTAAAAGATGGTCGTTTGGAACTGTTATTTGTTAATGATTACTGATACAAGTGCGGTCGGTTACTCGGTCGTGTACGTAGTCCTTTAAATTACACATCTCTTGTATCTTTCTTAATTCGTTATTGTTGTAATTGTTTTGGGTTTTTGTGTTGATAAGTGCTGGGAAATGGGAGATAAGAAACGCAAAGGAGTAACACGGCTTAATTTCTTTAAAAATTGCCTGACTACCAATTTGAAAATTTCTTTGTATTGTGACTGATTCGGCTTACTGCTACTACTGCCGAGCATTTTGTGACAGTGTGCCTAAAGGAGAGGATGCTTTTAAAAACTGGTTATAAGAATTGGAAGAACAGAAATTGTTTATGTTTATAGGTCTACAGTATATTTGTTCTAGGTAAACATAACTGGAAGTACAACTTATGAAGAAAGGTTTGTTGATCACTAAAAATTAAATTGGCCCTCGTTTACTAACTAAGAATTATTACTAAATTTTCTAATTTTGTATATAATATATTTTATTATATACAAGGTCTCACGACACACTTGAATTTATGAAGCTTTACCCTGCCCCGCCCAAAGTTAAGCCCCAAGTACGCCCATGCCTCACTTCCTTAACATATTGTTAATGTATCTGTAGCACCTTTTTAAGATGGATTTTGGTTATTATTTTGTGCTGTTGATTTCTCTGAAGCGGTTTTCATTCTGCTTATTTGTAGTTACTTATTATGTAGCTGTGCCCCTCAAGAGTGTTTGTTAAGTGCTTCTACTGACACAACGTGTACTACAAGGTCTGTACTGGCAGATATACAGAATCTGTACTATCTGTACAAATATCTGTACAGATATTCTCAAGATATCTTGATGAATATCTTCAGAAATAGCAACTGACATGCAAAACGTTATCACTTTACAACATCAGTCTGTATGACTCGTTGTAAATCGAGCAAATAAGGCAACATAATATTTTTTATAGTAAAAGCTTGAAGTCTGTAGTTTTGCTAGTGTTACTTACTGGGACCAACAGTCGTAAGAGTTAATTCATTATTTTTTCCTTAAAATAAAAAAAAAACATGAAGTCTGTCATGCTAGACCACAGTTCTTCTTCTTTAGTGAGACTGACTTATGATAACTTTAAACTGGCTCCATTTGTCTCAATCCTGAGTGAAGATTCTGTAAGGTTTCGAGATTAGAATGTGTTAACAAGAGTGCTGGGAGTAATTAATAAGGCACAGAATATTTAATTTTTTACACAGCTTTATATTCAAATATTTTTCAGTATTTAAACATTATTTGAAACATACACAAAAGTTGAATCAGTAGGTTTTGTCATCATGAGTTAAATACAAATTTTGCACATATAAAACTAATATTTTTAAACTTGTAAATCAGTACGTATATATGTTTAACATATGTATACTAATATGTACCTAATGAATAATTCACACGCACATGTGCACACACGCACGTGCGCACACACACACACACACACACACACAAAACATATACAGGACATCTATAATATATGCACACATGTAAATTATATAAAGCTGACATATACAGTGGAATGTGTACACGTCTTCCATATGTAGATATTTAGTACATAATATTTAGTATATTTACATCAGTAACACATTTGACTAGAATATCTTTATACAATAGTAAACTATGTTAATTAAATGGTACGTGTATCAAGAATACATCACGTTGAAGCTTAAACGTTAACACACATAAAATATTATAGTACATCATAATGGTACGCTAAGACACACAATCACATTGTTTGTTCAGAAGCAGCATGAATGCTTTTCATAAAACGTAAATGTTGTATATTTTCATGTTGTCTATTAGCACCAAAGAAGTGGCATATCAGTGTATCATTATCATATTGATTAGGATAAGGTAGAAAACTCCACAGTTCAGAATGGAATATTACGTTTATGATTATTCCTCTCCGACTCCCCATCATCTGCGTAAGTCAGAGGATGGTAAAAAGGGGTGGAGGGGATACTGGTGAAGGTAAGAGAGGGAGAGAGAAAGTAAGAGCGAGAGAGAGATGACTGATAAAACGAGATGGCTTGTAAGAACTGTAATATTAGTAAAAAAAATTTACAAAAATGTTTTCAAATGCTGATATTAAAATTTTATCATCTTATTGTTGTTTATCATTGTAGACATCCTATGCTGAAAGAATTATAAGGATTATTAAGGTTTTCTTTACCTTTAACCACAAGAAAAAGTTTATTTTAAAAGCTTCAATAATGCTTGTTTAGAATTCAAAATCGGCTTCAAGTTAATGTTAGAATTATTAGATTGCATTTAAATTTTTGCTCACATTTTAAAAAGATGTATTTATTAAATTTCATTTGAGTAAAATAACTTTGATATTTAAGGTGAAAGCATTTGTACTTTACTAATAGACATATGAGTGTGTGCATCTGTGTGTGCGCGCACCCACACACACACACACACACACTCACACTCACAGCTACTCCATTCACAATTATGAATAGAAGGTCGGAGTGCATTGCATATGCTGACGATGTTGTTCTCATGACAAGAGGAAAACAGGCATTGGAAGAGGCTTAGGCCTACACCTCTCTAGAGCATGCTTCGACCAACCTAGGGCTGCAAGTGAACAGACAAAAGACAAAATATATGCTGATGAAGAAGGATGTCCGAGAAGAAATAGTTCCAAAAATTAAAGTCAATGGCAATTAATTTGAGAGGGTGGATAGGCTTAGATATCTTGGGTCCCTCTTGATGTCAAAAAATCAGATGGCAATGGAAATTCAAGACAAACCGACCATGGTAAATAGTTGCTACTTTTCTTTGCTGTCTATCCTAAAGTCTATATTAAATAATATAAAAACTAAAACATTTCTTCAGCTTAAATCATTTGCTGACTGAATATAAGTGTGATTGTTTATGTGTTGTTGATAAAGTACATTATTTGTGAGAGCCACAAAATGGTCACCACAGAATATTTAACAGACACACAAAGCAAGAAAAATATACATGTATGAAGATTGTCAAGAAGAATGTCATGTTTCTGTAAACATGTTTTATAATTAATCAGTTTATGAAACTACTAATTAACCAAATTAAATATCTGGGTATGTTTTGTATATCGAACAGGGAACTAAGCAGCAAACAGATATGCTGTTAATTTGGACTGTTAAAACAGAGGAGAAGTAGATTAATATCAACATCAACAAGATGCGCCCTCAATAAAACTTTAATAAGACCAGTCTTAATGTATGAGAAGAAACATGGACCATACCCAAAGTAAATGAAACGTTATCTTTCAACTTGTGAAAGAAAGTTATTATGGAAAACTTATGGTCCAGTATGTGAAAGGCATGTGTAATAGATATTTTATAATAAAGAATGATATGCACTCTTTAGGGGTGTAAACATTATATATTATATTAAATTATCAAGGATGAGGTGGAACGCATATTTGATGAGTATTATGGAGGATGAAATACCGAGGAAAGTCTTATCGATGCAGCTGGATGGAAGAAGAAAGAGAGCCAGGCAAAAACTGAGCGAATTGACGATGCGAGCAATGGTGTAAAACTATTAGGAGTGAGGGACTGATGACCCATCGTGTTAGGTCGGGACTATTCGAGAAGGCTTCTGGAGGTATACAAGACTCAGAGATCAGTTGTAGTAACAGGGATGATGCTGATGATATTTTGTGTGTATTGTTTATGCTTATTAATCACAAATATGCATTTGGATCTGAACACAAATATCAGTGTGTTCCAAATAACATTTTATTTCTTGTTTTTATCTAATAACAAGTATGTTGGAATACAATTATAGTTGATACTGTGTTACCTAACAATGACTGTTCTAACATCCACCAACATTATAATGGCTACTGTAAACATGAGCTGCCAACTACTAAATCTGCTGAGGAAGTTAATTTGACATCTGTTTTGTGAACATATTACCTCATTATCTTTTAATACGAGATATGTTACTATATGAAAATAATGTTTGGTCTTCCATGGAAATTATACCAGTTTTAAAAGCAGTTGTATGGAGTATTTATGGTATATGTAAATATGTCTGTATGCATATGTATAAGCAAATCATACAGATTTAAATTTTTAAAAGCTTCTTCTTCTTCCTCACTTCAAAGATAAGGTCATATAAAACTGTTCTGGTGTCTATTTAATTTTCAGAAGACCAACGTTTCTTCTACCAATGGCTTAATAGGTTTTTAAAATTATCTGAGTTTTACCAACACATTCAAAATGAAACCATTTGTTTAAACAATCTTTGTCATCACACGCTATCATCTTAAACCACGTCTCTTCGACGGCTTTATAGTAATTAAAATGATCTGACTTTTATGAATACACTCGAAATGAAACCATTTTATTAAACAGTGTTTGTCATCACACACTATCATCTTGACCGATCTCTCTTCTGCAGATGGCTTTATACATATTTAAAATTATCTGACTTTTACGAATACATTCGAAATGAAACCATTTTATTAAACAGTGTTTGTCATCACACCCTATCATCTTGACCCACGTCTCTTCTGCCTATGGCTTTATACATATTTAAAATTATCTGACTTTTACGAATACATTCGAAATGAAACCATTTTATTAAACAGTGTTTGTCATCACCCACTATCACCTTGACCTATGTTTCTTCTGCCTATGGCTTTATACATATTTAAAATTTTCTGACTTTTACGAATACATTCGAAATGAAACCATTTTATTAAACAGTGTTTGTCATCTCACACTTACATCTTGAACAATATCTCTTCTGCCTATGGCTTTACAGGTATTTAAAATTAACTGGAGACTTTACGAATACATTCAAAATTAAGCAATTTTATTAAACAGTGTTTGTCATCACACGCTATCATCTTGACCCATGACTCTTCTGCCTATGGCTTTATACATATTGTAACACAACAGAAATGCGGTCCCCGACGTTACATAAAGAAAAATATTAAAAATAGAATAGGGAAGTAAATATTTATATCCCAAACTAATAAAAGGGTCAGATAAATAAATTCATCATTGTATAAAAGTAATAAGAATGCAAGGTAGTAATGATAATAAAAAATAAGAATGTAATAAAGATAATAGTGATACGTCTCAATGTTCAGTGAGAGGTAAATAAATAAAAAACATTGATAAAAAGTTGTAAAAAAGAAAACTAATATTGACTATTTTAAAGTAATTGATGATATGAAAATAGATAAGAATGAGTCAATAATGTACGTTATAAGTTAATCTAAAGTACTTATTATGAATTGTATAATGTCATGTTGTTATCATAAATATGATGTTATAGTTTGTGTTATCATATGAAAGCTTACTTGTTGATAGAATATCAAATAATGAAGTAATATGTATTATTCGTTTACTGTTGTAGAAATGTGGTGGAACTCAGTTATTGAGTATTAATTAATTTCATTTTTATTATGTGTGATCTATAGGTCAAGATAAAGTTATTGTTAGATATCATAAAGATAATTATTTGTGTACATGTACGTAGTTAAAGGTTGATTATGTTTGTAAACTTGTATAAAAAGGCTATAGTTGTTAACAAGTTAAATTCAAAAATAAATCAAGGTATAATAATAGGCCTAACAGCCAATAACACTATATCATAAGTCAGATCAGAAAGGTTAGGTAAAGAATTTAATAACGAATACTAAATATAATTCAATAAGTTAGTAGAAAACCAATAATAATTAATAATAAATAATAAACAAACCCAAACTAAACAAATTATGATAATGCCATAGTGCCATGATATCGATAGATAATGTTTGATATCGGGAAAATAATATTTATTAAAAGAAACAGGCTAAGAGTGAAAAACCAGCAGAATATAAGTGAACAAGCTATAAATAAGATTATATTCTGATATAATGGAAGTTTAGTAAGGAATTATTTTGATGAGTGGAAGAATAATATATGAAATTATTACTATATAACAAAATATTGAATAAGAATAAAAAAAGTTGTTGCTATGGACGACAAAATGAATATAATTTGTTGATTTTGATTATTGAAATTTATGACATGAATGCGAAGAGATTAACCACGAGAGATGGTCAATAAAATACTGAACTAATCTAAATTATTAAATACGTCAACATTCACAATAAATGAAGGACTAATTACCATAATTTGGGGCAAATAAACATTAACCAAATTGTATAATTGGATAGTACAAAACGATAATAAGTAATTGAATTCAAAGGAATGACTTGGATTGCCCAATATCTGATCATGAAACAAATGTTAATTTAATGAAGTAATAAAACCAGATAAAGAACTACCTGTGTAAAGATATAATCCTCTAAACCAAACAAAAATTGAATAACCATCAAATCACATTGGACATCGCAGTTTACATCATACAATAGAAGAACGTATTTGGATTCGGAGTTTGTCGAAGCACGTAATCACAAGTTTGGTCGTTGGTGAAAAAAGGAGCGGTATTTCTGCATCAACCCAGGACCAAGGATACCACTTTTATTACAACTTTGAAGACAAGACTGAAGAAAATCATCTCATCTGCGTTTGATACTGAACGACAACTAACAAGGTTAGATGCGAACAGCCTCCTTGAGTCGTATGGTCCAGTGAACGGTAAACTTCAATTATTTAAATAATATTAAATACAATAAACTTTAATCTTGTAATATCTTGCATTCCTATTTATGTATTTTTTAATCTTCCCAGCAGTTGAAAGAACCTTCACGTCCTGTATCTAAAATAATTATAAAAACAATCATAACTGAATTTAATATAAAACATTGTACCGATCGATAATCAATTAACTCAGACTTATAGCCTTTTCGTATCTCAAGTAAGAACAATCTTATTGGATGTTATATATTTGAACTAATAAAGAATCATTGCATTATTTCAAGATCTTATCATTTATGTATTTTTTAATGAAGTGTGAATAAGAAACAAACCGATAGAGAGTTTAACCACTAATCACCGTACGCGGTGGGTTAACCTCTAAATTTCCTTTGTCTTGGAACTGCAGCGCTAGTTGCGGACTTCTCCGGTATTAAAGAGAGGAGAATTACATACGAAATTTCTCTTATTCTCTGCAAAGCAGAATAGGCTTGAGCGGAAATTTTGAATAATACCAACATACATAAGTTTCATTCACTCCAACACTTTTAGATTAAATAGAGAGATAAGGTAGTCATAATTAACTATCCCACGAGACTTAATAAATGAAGATACTGAAGAAATTGGCATATTAAATAAATAATCAGAGAGTAAGAACAGAGAGGTACATACTAGGTAAAGTAATAAATTGGCGCTCAACTAGTGTAGGGCTTAAGTTAAGTAAAACTATAATTATCTAAATATTACTTAACTAGAGGAGGCAACTGTTGGAGACTAAAAATGCCTAATACCAGAGGTAGAGCAAAGAAGAGGGCAGAAGACACGGAGAAGGAAGAAGGTGGACAAGAACAAGAAATAGAAGTAGTCACAGATAGTGAAATAGAACAACAGACAAGCGATAAAGAAAAAACTGAAGTAATTATGGACACGGAAAGGGAAACAGTTGAAGAAGATGCCCAAGGGGACCAAATAGATAAAGCGGGAGCCAGAGAAGTACCCAGTTGGCAGGAGATGATGAAATTTATGACAGAACAATTTAATAAACAGAAGGAAGATAATAGACTAAATAATGAAAAAACTAACAAGAACCTGAGGAAAATAAATGAGGAAATTAAAGAAAATAAAGAAAACTCAAGGAAACAGAATGAAACCTTGAGTGAAAAATTTGATAGAACAAATGAGGAAATTAAGGAAACCTCAAAACTGATGAACGAAAGGTTTGACAGGAATGATGAGGGTTTAAAACAAATGAAGGAAGAAATCCTACAAATAAACGAAGAAAATTTAAGGCAGATTAACAAAAGAATTGAGAATATCCATGTGACAATTAACCAAAAAGTGGACAAAAATAATGAGGAAAGAAAACTAGAAATAGCCGAAACAAATGAGAAGTTAGAAAAAACCAATGAAACAGTAATACAGGTTCGTGAGGAATTACAAAATAAAATTAATGACATACAAAATGAAAATAAAACAATGGTCGAAGGAATCCAACAGGAGACTGTAGAAAAATATGAGAAAATTAAACAAGAAGTACATAGATACGGGATGAGAATAAGGAAGGGATTACACAAGTACAGACAGACATGGGTGAGCGACTGGAAAGAGTGTATGGTAATTTAAACAATGTGGAAGGCCAAATTAATACAAATAAAAATAAAATCGAGGAAATTAGTAGACGCGAATTACAGTTACAAGAAGAAATAGATTCATGGCGGGATAGAACATGCCAGCATAATCATATAACTAACCACGATAACCGGGAGTCAATCAATTTCCGAAATTATAAACGTAACCCAATGGAATTTTTAAAAAGGTTGGAAGAGTTGGTCACACGAAATAGAGAGAACCGTTGGAGTATAATACGCGGTATGATTGATGATACATTTAAGGATACGTACGACAATTGGTGGACGGCGGTGCGTCCGGATATACAGGACATGTCAGAATTCAAAAGGCAATTCAGAGAAAAATTTTGGTCAGAGTCGACCCAGAATATGGTCAGGAATAATTTGAGCAACGGTCGATACGAAGCAAACGTAGGACAGTCTCTTACATCATACTTCCTTGGAAAAGTATGCATGGCACGTAATTTAGAGCCCAGAATTCCAGAGGAATGTTTAGTAATACAGCTATCCTACCATTATGAGGAAGGAATAAAGAACGCACGTATGTGTAGCCAAATTAAAACAATTCCAGCCATGGCAAAATTCCTGGAGAATTACGAACACGAAACTCATTATCAAAGGAACAGAGTACTAAATTCTAAATACCATAAGTATAATGGTAACGACCAACAAACAAATTCCAATAGTAATGATCACAATCAACCAACTCAGAACGTTAACACGAATAGAACACAGAACAATCACCCGAATAGTAATCAAAGGAATTATAATTATCGGGGCAATAATCATTATAATTACAGCGGCAATCGTAATAATAGAGGAGATGGGGACAACCGACCCAATAACTATAGACACAATGTAAATTATATATATTCCAGACCTCAAAATAATCAGAGATGGTATTACCCGAGGACACACCAGTATAACAATTATTATAATCAATCCCGGCGTGAAGACAATTACCAAAATGAAAGAAATTATAGGACAACGGAACGTAATACAGAGGACAGACATGAGCCATTACAAAATCAAACTCAGAACTCACCGGAAAATAGAGAAGACGAGGGAAGCCCTCATTTAAACTAATAGAGGCAGTGAGAAATGAAGAATACCCTTCACTGAACCGAAATCTTGGGGAACAACGACTTACAAATAGACATACAAATGACAATACCATAACTATAATCACCAACCATTATTTAAAAAATATTAGAGAAGATTTATTGGAAGAGGATAATAATCATGTACACAGTAATAGTAATAATGAAATTATATATGTAATAGCTAAATTGAATGGAATACAATCGACAATTATGATAGATACGGGATCCAACATCTCGTTAATAGATAGTACTGAACTGGAAAAAATACAGCGAGAAGGCCAGTTACCTATACCCACCTTACCTGTGAATAATGTAATAACCATTGGAGCCACTGGATGGCAAAATAAAACTGTTAAAAAACAAGTATCACTCGATCTCACCAATAATAATGTAACCATACCCATAGGGTTCTTAGTCGCAACGGGATTACCGTTCAACGTATTGATTGGATGCGATATATTGCGACAACATTCAGCAGTAATTGACTTAGATAAAGGAATAGTATCATTAACATCCGAAGAAGGAATGTGGACAGCAGAATTAGTAGACGCTAATAGAACCGTTCCAGTTAACGACAAATGTCAGGTCATAAAAAGTTATTTTTGTAAGAACAATAAACTACAAGAAGCCATACAATATGAGGACGACGATCCAGAACTATGGCAGAGTAAATTGGAAGAGATACGAGAGTTCCAAAGAGAAAAAACTTGTCAACAAATAAGTAAGGTACAGGCCAAAAATTTAATTAATATATACAATAGATACAAACACATATTCTCCAATGCTCCAGGTAAAGTAAAAGGCTACCAGTGTGAAATAAATTTTAAAGAACTGGTGGACTTTCGTAGAAAATCCTACCCGATAGCATATTCAATAAAAAACGAAGTTCGAGAAAAAATAAATCGTATGATTAAGGATGACATAATAGAATACAGTCAATCACCCTATACCAGTCCCATAGTGGCAATCCCGAAAAAGAACGGAAAGGTGAGAATTTGCCTGGACGCTAGGGAAATAAATAAAATGATCATAAACGATTGGACTTCCCCTGGCGAGATAGAAGAAATCTTAAAAAAATTCCATGGCACCAAATACATTATTACTTGGGATACGGTATGCGGATACTGGCAGTTTGAGTTGCACCCAAATAGTAGAAAATATATGGCGTTCCTTTTTGACGGAAGGAACTATCAATTTAAAAGGCTACCTTTCGGATTAATTAATTCTGTTGCTATATTCGTGAAATGTATGGACCAGATATTGGGACAAGAAACTCTACAATTCACTACAGTCTACGTAGATGACTTACTAATAACTTCTTCACATTGGGATGAACATTGTGCGAGGGTAGAACAAGTACTGAGAAAGCTGTCTGAAAATAATATAACACTCAAATTAAACAAATCTAAATTTATCGCTAACCAAGTAAAGTTCTTAGGTTTTAATTTGACAGAGAAGTGTATCACGCCTTCAACAGAGAAAGTAGAAGCAATTCAACAGTTCCCTACTCCAAAAAATAGAAAACAGTTACAATCATTCCTTGGAATTTGTAACTATTACCGCAAATTCCAAGATAATTATTCAGAAATAACTGCTAAATTCCAAAAACAACTATCATCCAAGGACAAATGGGCATGGGGACCAGATCAAGACAGAGTTCTACAGTTAATCAAAGAAAAATTTCTAGACACCGTTATGTTGCACCACCCTGACTTTAATAAACACTTTTATCTAAATTGCGATGCAAGCAATGTCAGTTTAGGAGCCACGTTATATCAAGAAGATGGAGAAGGTCATCACATGGTAATTAGTTTCGCCAGCAGAGTGCTAAACAACTGCGAACGCAACTATAATGTTACCGAAAAGGAGCTGCTAAGTGTAGTTTACGCATGCAATAAGTTCAGAACTTATATACTTGGATACCCAGTGACCGTAAGGAGTGATCACAAATCAATCTCATTCCTAAAACGATGTAAGCTCAGTCATGGTCGGTTAACTAGATGGGTCCTTGCACTGCAAGAATATCACATTAATTGGGAATATATACCTGGAAGGAAGAACATAGTAGCCGATATCTTGTCCCGAATAAACATACAAGACCAATCGTTCGATGGAGAAAAGGAACAAATTGCCAAAGTGTACAATATTATTAAGAGTAGGAAGGATTTAGAAACAATAACAAACGAAATTAATCAACATCAAAAATTGGATCCCAAATTAGTAAACATATGCCAGAAAGTGCAAAATGATGAAATTATTACAAAATATTACTGTATACATGATGACAGATTATTTATTAAAGTTACCCCTAATCGAGGAAACTGGAAATTAGTAATTCCAACAGCTGTGGAAAACAAATTAATCTTAGATTACCATATAAGATATGGACACATGGGAGCCATAAAAATCGTCAAAGCCCTGGAAGAACAAGTGTACATAAAAAATATAAACAGAAAGGTACAAAAATCAATCCAAACCTGTCACATCTGCCAGATGGTTAAATATAACAATGAGAAGAAGGAGGGAGTAATGATTCCTATTACATCCAAACATAAGCTGGAGAAGGTATTCCTGGATATATGTGGACCGTTCCCACGCAGTGGAGGGAAACATAGATATAAATTTATCATTATTATTTTCGACCATTTTACTAAATATACTAAACTTTATGCTATCAGCAGAGCCACTACCAAGAAAATTCTGGAGATAGTCATTGGACATTACATAATAGAGATCGGTAAACCTTCATCCATTATCACCGATCATGGTACGCAGTTCAAGGGAAGCAAATGGAGGAATAGTCTTCTAAAACATGGTATTAGAACATATAAGACTTCAGTCTACCACCCCAGCAGCAATCCTGCGGAGCGAGTATTGAGGGAAGTTGGCAGGATACTCCGAACTTACTGTCATGACCAACAGAGGAGGTGGCACGAATACTTGTTACTTACCGAAGAATTTCTCAATATATCTTACCATCAATCCATTGAAAATACCCCCTATACTATTATGTTTGAAAAGCTTCCACCTAGGGAAATCCAGGATATCATCAATTTTCCAATAAACCCAGAGTATCAATTTGAAAACATTAAATTTTATAACCGGATAATGGAGAAGGCAGAACAAAAGAAAAAGAAATATGAAAAGAATAATCCAAAACCAATAAATTACCAGGTTGGCGAAAAAATATTAATAAGAAATAGAGAGTTACCCAGTACTCTAGAAGGAATAACGAAAAAATTATTATTATTATATACTGGACCCTATGTAATAACAAAAAATAATAACAATAATACATATGAAATAATGAACCCTATCACGAAAAAGATTAAGGGAACATATAATCAGGCATCTATAAAAAAATATCATGAAGAAACACCATCACCCATAATAAAGTACTGACGAAACGGACGAAATATTATTTAAAAAAAAAACCCTCTAAATCCAAAAAAAGTATGTAAGCACAACTTACTAAACATTTTTTGAACAATATTATTTAATAGAAGCCACCACATTCAAAAGGAAGTAAGTATGTCTTACTATATAATTATGAAGAAAGTATTAAGAAGAGTTAATAACAACCCAAAGATTACAGAAGGAAGTAAGAAAATATCACTATATGTCTACAAAGAAATATTATAAATATTTAAGAATAAAACCCCAAAATAAAAAATGTTTTATATCAAGAAGGACCTATGCAAAATAATTAAAAAGAAAAAACACTATGATCTAAAATACATGTTGAATTGCCCAACGAATTGAACAACAAAATAAATGATTGTTTATGACCAATATAATTTCAAATGGAACAAGAAAAAATGTTTATCAACATAACTAATTGTAATGTGACCAGACCAAAATGGTAAAATAAGAAGAACAATGGATAATTTAATGAATATAATTACACTGAACTTAAGTAATAATAATAATTAAGGAAATTACAATTTAGAAATTCTTGGTCTTGGAAATAGAAGAACAAATGAAGAAATAATACTTAGAGTTACTGTCAAAACAAAAAAGAAGATCAAGATTAATTACAATTAATGACTGTCAGAAATGTTATCAGAAAATAACTAAGGAAAATAAAATGGAATCATGAAGTATGGAATATATGAATAATTAAATATAAAACGTGACAATGTAAAGAATTCCCAAGATGTTTATTATTAATTAATTAAGAAGATTATTATGATATTATTATATTTTTATAGCTGACTGTAGATGAATTCCAGCAGTACTATATTGAAGTGTAGTGTGGACAGCAGAGTATGAAGCCAAACAGTGCCTCTCTGAACTGTACCAGCTCACACACCTATTAGGGATTGTTAGGGAAATTGAATATTTAAGGGATATTAGAATCATTGCGAAGAATGACATCAAATTCCAAAAAAGTATGACGGAAGAAAACAGAAGGAAGATAGATGACAGAAGAATAATGTAGAAACGCTTTGATAGCAGTAACTAGCAATAGAAGAGAAGTCAACCTAAAGTTTCATTGAGTATTGTGACCAACCATCGACAAATACTGTTTAAGGAAAAAAAACCCAAGAATGTTAATATGAGTAATAAAATGTCATTAAATAGAAAATTGTAAATACAAGTCTAAACAAGTTACATTGAGAATTCCATCGTTGACCATTGAAATTGATATGAAGGAAAGGCATGTAAAAGATATAAGTTTACTTGACCTAAATTAAATTCAGGTAAATTAAACTTCTTTAGGAGGGGGAGCATATGTAACGCAACAGAAATGCGGTCCCCGACGTTACATAAAGAAAAATATTAAAAATAGAATAGGGAAGTAAATATTTATATCCCAAACTAATAAAAGGGTCAGATAAATAAATTCATCATTGTACAAAAGTAATAAGAATGCAAGGTAGTAATGATAATAAAAAATAAGAATGTAATAAAGATAATAGTGATAAGTCTCAATGTTCAGTGAGAGGTAAATAAATAAAAAACATTGATAAAAAGTTGTAAAAAAGAAAACTAATATTGACTATTTTAAAGTAATTGATGATATGAAAATAGATAAGAATGAGTCAATAATGTACGTTATAAGTTAATCTAAAGTACTTATTATGAATTGTATAATGTCATGTTGTTATCATAAATATGATGTTATAGTTTGTGTTATCATATGAAAGCTTACTTGTTGATAGAATATCAAATAATGAAGTAATATGTATTATTCGTTTACTGTTGTAGAAATGTGGTGGAACTCAGTTATTGAGTATTAATTAATTTCATTTTTATTATGTGTGATCTATAGGTCAAGATAAAGTTATTGTTAGATATCATAAAGATAATTATTTGTGTACATGTACGTAGTTAAAGGTTGATTATGTTTGTAAACTTGTATAAAAAGGCTATAGTTGTTAACAAGTTAAATTCAAAAATAAATCAAGGTATAATAATAGGCCTAACAGCCAATAACACTATATCATAAGTCAGATCAGAAAGGTTAGGTAAAGAATTTAATAACGAATACTAAATATAATTCAATAAGTTAGTAGAAAACCAATAATAATTAATAATAAATAATAAACAAACCCAAACTAAACAAATTATGATAATGCCATAGTGCCATGATATCGATAGATAATGTTTGATATCGGGAAAATGATATTTATTAAAAGAAACAGGCTAAGAGTGAAAAACCAGCAGAATATATAGGAATTAGTAAACAAGCTATATAAATAAGATTATATTCTGATATAATGGAAGTTTAGTAGAGAATTATTTTGATGAGTGGAAGAATAATATATGAAATTATTACTATATAACAAAATATTGAATAAGAATAAAAAAAGAAAGTTGTTGCTATGGACGACAAAATGAATATAATTTGTTGATTTTGATTATTGAAATTTATGACATGAATGCGAAGAGATTAACCACGAGAGATGGTCAATAAAATACTGAGCTAATCTAAATTATTAAATACGTCAACATTCACAATAAATGAAGGACTAATTACCATAATTTGGGGCAAATAAACATTAACCAAATTGTATAATTGGATAGTACAAAACGATAATAAGTAATTGAATTCAAAGGAATGACTTGGGTTGCCCAATATCAGATCATGAAACAAATGTTAATTTAATGAAGTAATAAAACCAGATAAAGAACTACCTGTGTAAAGATATAATCCTCTAAACCAAACAAAAATTGAATAACCATCAAATCACATTGGACATCGCAGTTTACATCATACAATAGAAAAACGTATTTGGATTCGGAGTTTGTCGAAGCACGTAATCACAAGTTTGGCCGTTGGTGAACAAAAGGAGCGGTATTTCTGCATCAACCCAGGACCAAGGATACCACTTTTATTACAACTTTGAAGACAAGACTGAAGAAAATCATCTCATCTGCGTTTGATACTGAACGACAACTAACAAGGTTAGATGCAAACAGCCTCCTCGAGTCGTATGGTCCAGTGAACGGTAAACTTCAATTATTTAAATAATATTAAATACAATAAACTTTAATCTTGTAATATCTTGCATTCCTATTTTGTATTTTTTAATCTTCCCAGCAGTTGAAAGAACCTTCACGTCCTGTATCTAAAATAATTATAAAAACAATCATAACTGAATTTAATATAAAACATTGTACCGATCGATAATCAATTAACTCAGACTTATAGCCTTTTCGTATCTCAAGTAAGAACAATCTTATTGGATGTTATATATTTGAACTAATAAAGAATGATTGCATTATTTCAAGATCTTATCATTTATGTATTTTTTAATGAAGTGTGAATAAGAAACAAACTGATAGAGAGTTTAACCACTAATCACCGTACGCGGTGGGTTAACCTCTAAATTTCCTTTGTCTTGGAACTGCAGCGCTAGTTGCGGACTTCTCCGGTATTAAAGAGAGGAGAATTACATACGAAATTTCTCTTATTCTCTGCAAAGCAGAATAGGCTTGAGCGGAAATTTTGAATAATACCCTACATACATAAGTTTCATTCACACCAACACTTTTAGATTAAATAGAGAGATAAGGTAGTCATAATTAACTATCCCACGAGACTTAATAAATTAAGATACTGAAGAAATTGGCATATTAAATAAATAATCAGAGAGTAAGAACAGAGATTTATGTACTAGGTAAAGTAATAATATTTAAAATTATCTGACTTTTACAAATACATTCGAAATGAAACCGTTTTATTAAACAGTGTTTGTCATCACACACTATCATCTTGACCCATGTCTCTTCTGCTGATAGCTTTACAGATATTTAAAATTATCTGATGACTTTACGAATACATTCAAAATGAAACCATTTTATGAAACAGTGTTTGTCATCACACACTACCATCTTGACCCATGTCTCTTCTGCTGATGGCTTTATAGATATTTTAAATTATCTCATGACCTTACGAATACATTAAAAATGAAACAATTTTATTAAACCATTTTTGTAAATTTTTGTATTTCACTCAAAAATGTGTTTGTGTGTACATCTGTACAACATATTTAATAAACTTATGATGACAGTGTGTTTCAGACATTTAACATTTATAAAATACAAGTACACCACAGTTTAATGAGATGCAGACTATTGTATGACATCAGATGATATTGTTAGAGCTGACTAACATACTTTTAAATAAAGTAAAAAACCAATGTTGGATACAATATTTTGAAGGACAGACTAGTATAGACCGGACCGGACAGCAATGTGTTTGTTTACTGCCACCAAGCAAGTATCTGTCAGTTAATTACTGTTCTTCAGTCATTGTTTAGGCTTCATTTCCTGTTAGTGTTTGTTTTATGAGACAATCAACCTCTAACAGTAAACAGTATAATGAAGAAAAATTACATTGTTTCAATGAGAGATAAGAAATTTGTATTTTTACTATATTGAAATAAATAAAAAACAGAGTAAACAATTTTAAAATAAATCACCTTTATAATTGCTAAAGGTTTAACACTTTTTTTGTAAAAAAATTTGTGATCCTACACTTGTGGGTCTGTAAAACCTAATCTGTGAAAATACGTTGTTTTCTAATTACTCAAGTGGAAAATATGTTACTTTTGTTTTCTCAAATGAACCAGTAATTAAATGTGAACAACAGTGTGTATATGTTTATAAATATGACTGCAATATTAAAAGTACCTTCACAAATAGTTTGTCCCAGCAATACATTTTGCACTTGCTTTTGTATTAAATATTTTGTGTTGAGGTATGTTTCAACAATTATGTGTTTATTTTTAATTATAAAATTCATATTTCTCTTAAATCCCCCCCACACACACACATACACACATTGATAGTATACTGTACTGGTGTGATTACATTGTATTCATTAATAGTTGTTTCTTGGTAAAAAATTAACTCTTTTAGCAAACATTTCATCAAGTTGCACTTTTGATTAAATTTGTAACTTTGGGTAGAAACTTACAATTAATTTGATATTACATTTATTAAAAACAAAAAATATTATCTAAGTATTTGTACATTTAACTGTGTATTTGTGTGCAGTTTATTACTATTATTTGTGAAATAATTATTATTCACGTTATGTGAAATCATTTTAATAATTTCTTTAATTTTTATGAACATAACATGTTTTTTTTAATAATACTAAGATAATTTCATGCTTTTACAAAATTAATCTGTAAAAATATAATGACATTGCAGAAACATTATGCACGAATATAATGTTAAAGACTTGCAGTCAGTTGCCACAGAGGAGAGATAATTTTGTTTGCAGTTGCTTGGCCGAACTGTATTTACATTATGATCTCTAGTCCTTGGGATTTCCTAGATAGGTGTTAACTGAGATAATCTCCAATAATGTTATAAGGAACTATACCACTTTTAAAGTGTGGGTACGCCGTCTCAAAATGTAAGCCTGGGTAATAAAGGGACAGCTTGTAGAATTCCAGGTACCTGCGTTGCACAGACATTATACTTAAAATCACAAATTCTTTTATATCCTAGAAGGGTCAGGTCAAAAACGTGTTCTGTCTTTACCTTATTTATTTTTTAGCGTGATTTGTTTCTACATGGATTGGGCATGTTTACTGGTGCTGAGTTTATATAGCTCCATATTTTATTACTTATTGTGGGCAAATGAAAATGGCGGTACACTGTAGTTCGGGGGTGTCTGAAACTAGTAATTTATATGAAAATGAAAAATAATTTTTATTTCTCATCGAGTTTATAATGACCACAGTTTGCTGCAGCAACAGTCTGAATGGAAAATGATTTGTCAAGTTATTTGAAAAATTATAACGGGTAATAGTTGTAAGCATTGTATTTAATCAAATATATAACCAGGGATAAATTACCTGTAAATAGAATACATTATGTACTGTAGTATTATTGGGGCTCATTAAATTAAATGTATAATACTATCAGCTGACTGTTCCTAAATACAGGTAATGTATTGGAGGAAAGTAGTATAGTTTGGTCAGTGCCGTGGCGTGGGTTCATAACACCTGTTGCCGGTTGTGATAGGCCTGAACTTAACCTAAAAATTCATTTGAATTTTTTCCTGTACCAAGTGTTTCTTTTAGAGCATTTTCTATAATTTGCTGTGAGAAAAAGAGAGTCCCAGTTCAACAGGATTTGACTCTCATTATACTTACACAGAATAAATCAGAACACAAATAATTGAATTAAAAATAATAAAGACAACCAGAGAAACACATGTCTAAAGGAACAAAACACAAATAGGTTTAGGTATGTAGTATCTGCTGCTCATCAATTCCGAGAACGAACATAGCTTCTAACTAAGCATTTTGCCGGTTTATACAGCGGCAACATAACATGTTGGGTGAACAAATGTGTCCCCCTCCCCAGTTTGTACCGTGACAAATATTACAAGGTCAATGACTGTATGCAGTAAAATGCTGCCAATGTCTGAGCCAGCAACACAAGACGGTGCAAATGCCCAGCAGTTCGAAAACAATGCTATGCTTTTCTTCAATTCTCCCTACTAATATTGTTTTGATTTCAAAATTTTCAATAACTAAAGTATTTATTCCGTGACATAATTAATATTATTTTCTCTTATTTCCAGTACTGTTGCCGCCGGCAACAGCCGTTACATTAATGCCACGCTACTGAGTTTGGACCAGTATTAAATGAATGAATTTATTAACTCTTTGTTTTAACAAAATTAAATACTTTTTCTGTCATTTCATAAGGCATTACTAAAACTACTACCCGAGCTGTAAGGCCGTGGTCTTATATTTTCTTCTAATATAAAGTTGTTGACTCATACAGACGTTTTGACCTCACCTCTGGAGCCCATTTTCAGTGTCAAAAGAACTTAACGCACTGACAAGGTGTCCGTCAGCACATCACAGTACTGTGGATTTACTAATTATGACATACTAATTGTACTATACTAAACATATGCATATTATTTTCATGTAGCATTATCAATAATATATATAATACTTTCACTTATGAACTTACTGTTTTCACTTCCCAAACGTTTTGAGATGTTGTTTCTCTTCTTCAGTGGGTTTAATACTAACTGTCGATTACAGAATAACCGTTACGGAATGGAGTTGTGGTGGGGGTTGATGGTGGGAAGGGGTTGGCGCTGAGGTTCGAATTATGTGTGTGGATCAGTGTGTCAAATAGTGTATGTGTTTGACACACTGATCCACACACATAATTCGAACCTCAGCGCCAACCCCTTCCCACCATCAACCCCCACCACACACTCCATTCCGTAACGGTTATTCTGTAATCGACAGTTAGTATTAAACCCACTGAAGAAGAGAAACAACATCTCGAAACGTTTGGGAAGTAAAAACAGTAAGTTCATAAGTGAAAGTATTATATATATTATTAAATTAATAAAGTGAACGAAGAGGATGCAACAACAAGATAATTTTAGCATTATCAGTTGGGTTTCCATTATCAGTTGCTTATCTTGGAACAATTTTTTTTTAGGCTGTTCAAATATTTACATACTTCTTGGATAACAATTAAGAAGCAGTTTAAATTGTTGAATTATGCATATATAAAATATGATATCTCCTACCTCTCCAGTCCTGCCTTAATATATCCTACTGCTGTTGCACAGCTATTATAGTATTTTTTCATATAAAAAAAACTATAAAAAGCGTTATTATTATTTTTAATTTCATTATGGTTTACATTTATTTTACATGGACTATAAACTTTATTTATTTATTTTTTTTCAGCTCTTTTCTATTTCAGTTTTTGTAGTTATTGTAACTATTATAACAGAATTATGTTTTGAAAGTGACAGGAAACATTTTTAATTTAAGTTAAAGGTACACTTAATATCATGTTGTAAGTCATATTTATTTGTACAATAAGTCTGACTTTTTTTAATTATATTGTTGGATATGTGCATGACTTAGTTAAGTGTCAGAGGTTACAAGCTCATTCATGGGTGAAGCTTAACGAGTTTCGGAAGCTGTCAGTTTGGACAATGTTAATAGGTTAGTAATACCATAAAAATCCGATCTTGTGAAACGTGCCACTGGACTACAAGTTAGATAGACACTGAATTAAACTTTAACCGCAGAAGACAACTTCATTACATCAGTACATCAATCCGTCTTCCAGATTCACAGATTCTGTGTGAATCCTGGTAGCATCCTAATTATATGTTAAAAAAACATCAATGGGATTCTTTTTATAGATGTTTATTAGGAGAATTATGAAATATAGGGAAATAAAGAGAATATTTGGCACAGATGTAAAGTCAGCAAAGAGATAGGCAGTATACAATTAACCATAGTTTGATAGTAATTAATTAGAAGTACTTTTATGTAAAATTCCATATGTCAGATCTTAGAAATTTGAAAACTACTGTTAAGAGTAAACAGTGTTAGGACCTTTTAATTATTCAGACTATCATATCTTGACATGAAACAGTTTTGTGTATTAAAAAAAATAACAAGTTTATAGATTTTTACTGTCCTCAAAATATTTTCCTCAATTAATGTCATAAAATAATTATCCAAAATTGTTACTTTAAATATTTAAGTAAAATGACTAAAGCCATAGTCCAAATAAAATTCATAAATTTGTAATGTTGGCATGTTAATTAAAAATGAAAACCTTTAACTAAGCTCTTATTCAAAAGGAATTGATAATGTTTTATTTGTGTAAGTAAAAAAATATTTGTTGTAATGAACATTTTTACTTTTGGAGCAATTATTTTTCTTATTAAAGTAGGTTTACAGTACATGTTTTCCTGCACCTACAAAAACATATTTTATTCTAACGAGTTTGAATAAAACCTCAATAGATGTAGCTTTGTCCTTTCTAAAAATTATGAAACGACTATATTGTTTATACAAATGGTAGGTTATTCAGCTTTGAGTGACGTCTGATGTTGCCATTACTTATGTATAATACTGTTTTGAATATGTAAGGCAGGAAGTATGCTGTCTAACAGCGGCGGACTCGTTTCATAAACATTGGCTCGTCATCGTGATTATAAAAAGGTGAATTATTCTGTGCTGGTTCGTTACAAGTAATTCCACCCTCCTTGCATGTCAGCCAGTATGTGTCCAATACACCTTTCCCCTGATAACATATAAAAAAGAACAAAACATAGTATTAACAAATTTATACTATACATGCAAATACATAAATATTTTCTTCTTCTCTTTAACTTCATACAATAATGTACACTGGTGTTTATATGTTTAGCTGGCTGATCTATGATTGCCAAAGTATTTTTATCTAAATACAAATCTCATAAATTTCAATAATAAGCAGAAGACATTTTGTATTCATATGACATTCTGATTATAATGAAATATATCATGAGGTGTTATTGGTAAATCTACTAAAGTCCACTCATTTGAATTTACGGAAAATTGAAATTAAAAGTTCAAGTGCAATGATAAATCATAAAAAAGATTTTCAAGGTTAATTTTTATTATTAATACAGTTTTTTTGTTGTGTACATATCAGGGGTCCACATCTTGTGGATATGGGTTTGGCAATCCCAATGTGCCCTAGCTGGATTCTCACTTTGCTTCAAATTGTTTTGGGTGAGATCCTTTCCTTAATCTTTTCTGTCTAGTCTCTCTTGACTGCCTCTTGTTCTTTTCTGACCCCGATGTTATTAGAGTAATCAAGGGCTAGGGTATCTTCCTTTTTCAATTCTAATTTCTTAATTTTGAGTGGATTAGGATCTTAGAGTGATCACAGATGCCAACAGGTGAGCACTGGAAATACTAAGAAACGTTCAGTATCAGAATGACTGATACAAAGCCACCAAATGCTGTCTCTGAAAGAGAAGGGTAAGGGTGAATCTCCTGTGCCCCAAAACAGAGGCCTTTCAGCTAAGGTATGGTAACCCTGACAGAAGAGTCTCTGGTCCTCCTGGTAGGGGTTTGAGCAACAGGCCAGTAACCTGTTTATGTAAAACTTACAAAATACTTGTAGTACCCAAAGCTGCCTCGGAGTTTATATTTAATTATTTCCATTTACAAAAGACAATGGTGGGATCATCTGCAAAGGATGAGAGAGAATCGAATGCTGAAAGAGGCACCGAACTATAAAGCCATTAGTAGAAGAGACGTGGGCCATCCGAGAATGAGATGAACCTGCTGGAACAGGTTTATATAACCTCATCCTTGAAGAGGAGAAGAAGAAGAAGACGTAGCTGTTAAAAAATAAAAAGAAAAAGAGAAATGCATACAAATGTCATTTTTGAAATATCATTAAAACTTGGACTTGGGTAGTTGTACTACTAACCCCACGGTATGATGGCTGTTCAAAAATTAACCTCCTATTAGCTGATATACAAAAACTGATTATGATAGCAACACAACCTATGCACAGTAGAGACCAATATTGTTTCATATTGTTACATGCTAAATTGGTGCCAATTTTGTTTATATCTGTTCGAGTAGTGAGACACCAATACATGGTGCCTGAATTGCCTCTCCTGCACCTACCTGTAAAGTGTGTAGTGGTATTCATTTAAACGCCCCATCATCTGCTAGGTATGTTCATGACTGTGTCCCACTTTACTGAACAGCGTCGGATGACGAGGCTCTCAGTCAATGGAATGGAGGGAGTGAAACCGATTGGCTGCTAGTTGTAACCATGTGAAACCATGTCCTGAATGACCTGGTGTGGACAGTGATCATCCCAAACAACCCCCATCAGATCATTTTGTACCCTTTGCTGGGGACTAGTTGTCACAAGTATAAATGATGCAGAGTACTGAGGGAATTCTGTGTACTTGAAAGACGTGCACTTTGGGATGTTCACAATGGGACTAGCAGACGATTGTGTGTGAGCCCTGTTGATAGGAGATTTGATAACATTATTCCACTGGACAGAGCCTGGGCAAGAGTGCAATTTATGTAGTCACCAAGGTTTATGGTCTAGCTAGTTGGCTATGCAAGTGCCTTGAAATTACTGAGGATCTTGTTAATAACATCAACTCTTGGCCGTGTACCTTGGTAGTAGTGTTTTTCAGTGAGGTAGTACATACAGAAGCTGGTGAAATGTTGTAGCAAGTGCCTATGTGTGGGTGTGATTGTCTGAAAAATAACCTATTTTAATTAATTATATATAATACTACCATCATGTATCACAAATTATTTTGGATAAAAATGATAAATTTTTACTAGTTTTTGCTCAGTAGAGCTTCGTCAGACACTGCCACTAGGAACGTTGTCCATCCTGCTTATTGTGACGGCACCATCGTTGAAAAGATCATTGTTCTGTGTGTGTGGTGTAATATGACAAATAGTATGTGTGCGCCATACTATTAAATACACCGTTCAAAACATATTACAGTTAGTGTTAAAATCGGTAGTGTTAGATATAGTTATTCAATAACAATGGACTAGTCATGGACAACTAACTCCAGGGAATTAACCCACATTTTGTGTATATGAGGTAATACAATGTTTTCTCTCATAATTAAATGTTTTATCTATTTTTGTTTTACTTAACCAGACAATCAGAGGTTAATCTTTGACTAGCCCTTGTGTAATAGGTAATTTCGTATGTGTGTAACGTATTTAGTACAAGTGAAACACAAAATTTGTATACGTGTCAATACATTTGATTTAACAAGAATGTAAGATCCAGAAATATGTAAAATTAGACTGTTTTGAAAGGAGTTTTGTAATATGTATTGACTAACCAGTATGTTTGTACTCTTCATGCTAGACATTGGAAGCTTCGAAAGATAATTCATTTCTGTTCATTGTAAAAAATAGGGATTCCAAGTTAGGGGCCCATCTCTAGGAGGTCTGAGTGATTCCACTGGTCAATTATTATTATTTTCTTTTTTTTTGTGAAGCCCGACACTGGAGAGATATACTGTGAAGAATGCAAGACTCAAGACTTTTGCAACATAATTTGTTTAAAACACCATAAATTGGTTTATTCAAGTACTGCGTTTACAGATTGAGTAACAGCAAAAGTTGAAAGAACAGCCGCTAGATGGCATCAGAATATACTTTACGAAACAAGATGCAGTATTTCAACTGCAATATACTGGGCGATTTAAAATGTTTGAAGAATGTATTCTTTCAGGATTCCAGTTTGTTTGTGTGTTTTTTTTATAGCATGCTCCATTCCAAATAAAGTAATACTACATGCTATATATAAGCTTATTACAAGCTAATTCTCAATACATATAAAGACAACTCCATTATTACAACAACAAAACAACAATTACAAAGATTCAAAATAGACAAGAAAATTAAAATCAATCAATTACAATGATACAATGAATCAGTACTACATTACTAACATGTTAAAACTGTATGTATGTATGCATGCATGATGAAGCTGTTCAAACAATATGTAAGTTAATTCATAATAATAAACGCATACAATGATTCAGAATAGATACACAAGCACAATAACAATAAACACTACAAAGAATCAAAATCAATGTTATTAACATATTTAATAAACTAACATATTTTGAAGTCAATTCACTTCTATTTGGAGGCCATCGTCCACCTCCTTAGTACACTATTTTTGAAAACCCGTCTTTCTTCATTCAACATATTGGACTCAATGTGTGTGTGTGTGTGTGTGTGTGTGTGTGTGTGTGTGTGTGTGTGTGTGTGTGTGTGTGTGTGTGTGTGTGTGTGTGTGTGTGTGTGTGTGTGTGTGTGATATGTAACAGAAGAAGATAAATCACAGGCAAGGATTACATTGAGAACAAAAGCCCTATAATGCATTATAATATGTGGGTTGTGAAAAAAATGGAAACGAATACTGAAAAATATATAAATGCAAAAAAAAACTCATAATGTAAAGGAAGTAAAGGTGAAAATAATATGATTCACTCTGACAAAATTTATACAAAATTTTAGTTTATGTTAATAGTGTTAACAAGACTTCACTGTAACCAATAACAGCCCATTAACATATTGTTATATAATGTCTTCAGAATGTTGCCTGATTCTCTCTCTCTCTCACTCACATCATTCTGCAACATTCAGGCAAAATGAGAAACACTGAAACATTAAGACTCTACAGTACAAACATGCAGTTAAAAAAAAACAACTAACCTGACCTTGGACTTTTAGTAAACATCAGCACAGTGCTATATATTCAACAGTCACATATTTTCTCAGTTAAGATGTTATGCATAATTAAAAACTCAGTGTCGTCAAAAGTTTTTCATACCTTCAACTCAGACTTGTAATGTGTACTTAAATGTTTACATTTGTGAACTGTTTACACTTTATTATTTTAATTTGTCGCGTAACTTGTAATGTACACATTGTAATCCTTATTTCATGTAGTTATTAGTTACTATATAAGAACACTCCTATAATCTATCCAAAACTTACAAATAATTGTAATTATTGTACCATAATAATAATAATAATTTGCAGGACTTCCACACAACCAGGGCTTGATTTCAGAGGGAATGTGCCAGAACGGAGTTCTGGAACCTCTTGGATCCAGAAATATGCTATTGAATCAATAGCAATATCTTCAAGTGAATGTGAGAGGGCTGATTTCTTACCATCATACGACATTGGACACAAAGAGTAAGGAAAGGTCAAGAAACAAACAATATGACAACACAATGGTGAAACTACGGAAACTTTTTTAAAATCTTTGAAGCACTGAAACCATCACTTAGTGTTTGATTGAGGGTCCGGGATGATGCCATCATGAGTGACATGTTTTTGATTGTCGTGTGGCTAACCTGACGATGAAGCTCTTTAAAAATATCAGTAAACTTTATTAAGTTTTTAGATACAAGTTCATACGTATGTTATATATTTTGTAAGGCTTTTTACAAATGTAGACCTCCTTTGTAAAAACCTGATGTAAACTTATACATTAATATAAAATATAAGCATATTTGTGTCTGTACAACTTTTGAATTGATGTGTTCTGGCACCTATAATTTTAGAAATCAACCACTGTACCCTGCTGATACACCCACTGGGACAGAAGGATACCCAATAGAGGAACAGAGAAAAAATCTGACAGAATGGTTCATTAGAACCTTAGCATTACTTACATGAAAAAGCATAAACCAACATATTATGTCATGTAAGGAGATGACTATAAAAGAAAGAATAGAAGACAGAGTATGTGATAAGTAGGCTACAGTACTATGGATCATGTCATGTGACAAAATTAATGAGGCAGGTCAAACAAGTGCAGTCAGAAAATTCCATTCCTCACTGCTCAAAAAAACCTCTTTTTTTCAATAATGAATTTGTTAACGCCAACATAGAAGTTGGCATCATTAATACATCTCACAACTGTACTACATGATCTTGTATGTCTACCAATAAATGTGGACCTTACATGAAGTGCATAGGTAGGGACCTTAAAACCAGTGGTCATGGACAATCCACTAAGTCCAAGAAGAACTCGATAAAAGAAGAGTAGGTCTGTATGAATTCTTGTAGTCAAGAATGAAGAAAGACCAAGAGGTTTCGTGAACCTCCATATCATGACCCAATAAGGTGAAGTTTTTGGTATCCAGTGCAAGAAGCTTCTCTGAACTCCTTTTCACTGTTGTTAGCTGTATTCTCATGAAGCATATTCTAGATGGCTTCAGACCAAAGATTTATTAAGAGTCACACAAGATTCTGTAATCTTTAGGTGTCTCCCAAACCATTTAAAAAGGCCTAGATTCTATGGGCTTTGGAGACAGCACTTTCAACATGCTGAAGAGATAGAAGCTTCAAATCCATAAGAATCCCCCAGATCAGTTACTAGATACTTTCTTAAAAAAAGCCACACTCTCTGTCTTATAAGCATAGTAAGACAGCTTGGTCCTATAGGTTGTAATAAAACTAATTTAAATAAATATAGATGTGTATTGATAATATAAGAGATTATGGAGTATGTGACTCCGATGTAATCAAGTCCAATATAATATGTTTAATTGGTGTGGCTCTCGACGTCTTACTGGCCTGAAACACTTCCTTAAGTTTCCCAGCTGGTCGAGTCCCAATGGTAGCAAGACCGGTCGAGTAGCGTAAAGTTGATGAAGAAATATATATGCTCAGCTTCACCGAAAGTTTCAAAACAAAAATTATTGTTTTGAAGAAAATTAAAAAAAAATTATGTTTATAAAAAAAAATAATAAAAAAAAAATTTAATTTTGTTAATTAATTAATTAGGATCAATTAATTAATATAGGGCTGTGAAGTTTTAAACAGTGTAATGCTCTTCTGAAAATTTTTATTAAAGTTTTAGTATAATTTAAATAATCTATCACCACTCATAAGACTGTCTGTAAACCAATCGATATTTGTTTACCTTTCTATTTTTTAGGTTATCTTCACTTACGGGTGGTAAAGTCCTTGTAGATTATCAATTAGAATTATATTATTGGTAATTAGTATTATTGAAGAAATAAAGAACTATTAAGTACTGAAAAGTATTAATGTTTTATTAAGTAACAGCAATATTGACTCTTATCGATTAGTATCGATTCTCAGGATATCGAAAAAAAGTTACAAGTATATGTTATAAAAATTATATAGGGTTCTTTAAACAGCCAGTTATTACCAAAGTCAGAGAAATCGGGCTAATATTTAAAAAGTATAACGTTACAATCAAATTAATAGTTATTAATAAACACAGACATTGAATAATAAATTGTAAATATAATAATTGTTTTCACCAAACAGCTGTGCTGAACCAAGAAGAGGCACTGGGATTGTCAAAGAAAGATGGCTGCCGTCAAGTCGATGAAAATGTTGCTCGTTGCTGCTGCATTCCAAATAATGTATTTTGACGCAATATTTCTGTTCTCGTGTCCGCAAATCTCTTGTTATATGTTGTGTAGTGACTGGTGTAGTGATTCTGGGTTGTATTTAGTGTATCTGTATAATTATTAGTTCAAACACTTTCTCCGATTCCGTCACTAATTTGGTTTAATGTATTATACAGTTTTCTAGTGTTTTATGGTGTTTTTCGGAGTAGATTTATATTGTTCTGTGTTATGGAGTGTTACTTGATCGTTTCTGTTATAATATGATAGTTTCAGAAGTATTTTACAAGTCACTCGCGATTTCACAATAACTCACTATACACTCGCTTGTATGACGATTATAGGTTAGGTTATCCACGTTATTAAATGTATGTCATGTTAACCGTTCAACTACCAATAATTAACTAACTGTTTCCTTCAGTTTCAATTAAACTCTTAGCCCATATAATATTATCCTTAACATTGTTCAAAAATATTTTCACATCCTGTGAATACTTTATATTTTCACTATATGAATGCCTAAACTTTGGTTATTTGTCAATTTTATTCACTAGATTTGATTTAAATTAATCTTTCAGTTCATTCTGGTTATTTTCAGATTAAATAATGCCATTTTATAGTGTTTTCTGTCCAAAAAATAGTAATTTCACTTTCAGTTTGGTATACTCTGTTTGGAGGTCAAAACATTAAAATTTACTTCCTGTCATTATATAAATTCAGCCATTTTATCAGTTATATTTAATATTAATAATCCTATATTGTATTAAAAGGTTCCTATTCCCTTATTTTCTGGTAATTAATTGAATTAGTTGTATTCTGAAACATTATTCTGAAATATATGACTCCCATGTCTAAATTTCTGAGTTTAGTCATTTTATTTTTATTTATAATTCTGAATATAATTTATTAAAATCTCTCTAAATGGTATGTGCAATTATATGGCATGATCTCAAGTTTATTTTGTCTAAACCCCTTTTGTTTATTTGCATTTAATTGAGCAATTTCTCTGTTTTGATGAAGTTTGGTTTCCATTCTTTTGGCCTATGATTTTTTAACAATTTTTCTTACAAAATAATTTACAAACAATATATGATGTGTGATACCCTCTCTGACTTTTACAAATAGTATTATAAATTAAACATGTTTTTAAATTACACAAAAACAATTAGTATTGGTTACAATACAAACAATAGTTAAACAGAATAAAGAACATTTTTTTAAAATAAATGGTTGTCTTCAAATCAGACATTTTGCAACAAAATTCCCATTTCCAACATGGAAACATGGTTTATAAAAAAGGTTTTGTACTAACTAACATCTTAATTACTCTCTACTATTTACAAGTGGTAATTATTTTTATAGTTTTGATGTTAGTTGTTTCAGACCCAAACAAATGGCCTTATATCTAAAACATTTTTAAACATTCTTGTACTATATACATTAAAACCTTATATCTATATTCTTATTTCTAACTATTATTATAAGTAGGATTCTACAGTTTTTATACAGTCTTTTATACCTTGTCTTTGGGGAATTGTACCCTGTCATTAACAAATAAATAGTATGAACCGTTCAAAAAGCACTATGAAATCTGTTTTTCTTTTTTCATGTAAAACAAAAATGTTATTTTAAACAGATTCATGTCTTATGAACAACATATTGTCACAGTATACATTTTAAGTCATTGAAAAATGCATATTTCATTGCATCCAATGTTTGTGATTGCCAAGAATGAAACACAAGGTTCATTTTTTATAATACCCAAAACTATCACTGGTTCACTTTCACTTATATATTATGTTAATGCTAAATGGTCGTATAGTCTTATCAACATAATAAATTGGTTAGCGTTTTTTCAATGGAGATTTGTTCCATGGGTACTATATTATTGTTTCATCTTAGTTCACAGGAAACTTTTACTTTGTTCACTTCTCTCTCTTAAATTTATATACATGTGGTTTTTATTTCGTTATACTTTTGTTTTTAGATATTTATTTTGGGGATATAGGGATTTGGGTGTCTTTTATAAGAGCATGACATCTTCTTCAGGATGCTGCCCTCTTCTTCTTTCTTCAGTCTTCTTTTCTCCTGCCTTCTGGGACTGGTATCTTCTCCATCTTCTTCTTGTTGCCATCAGGTTTCTTGGGATCTTCTCCATCTTCTTCTTTATTACAGAAATACACAACCTGTATTGGTTGATCTTGGCTTATTTTAGGGTTTCTCTTCTATTTATTCTCCTCGTTGTGGGTTTGGTCATATTCAGTACTGCTTTGTTATTTACTATTTTACCTTCCTGGGTTATACCTTGAAAACCTTTGGTTATGAGACTGGTTTTGGATGACTCATCACTAGTAACTCCTTTTACTTGAACTTGTATTTTCTTTATAATAATGATTTCTTTCCACAGTTGCTATGAATTAATCTATTTATATTAAACTTAATGCTTTCTTCCAAATTTAAATATTATAACTTTATTATTCTAATGATCAACTGCCATTCAATATTATGCTTATATCTGTCACGCTACAGATTGCTCCCCTCCAGAAGTAATTATTTCAGACATGTTTATGGATGAAATAATTTCTTATGATAATTTCATCATTTCTTATAATTCATTTTCTTCTCCATTTTTATATCGACTTTTCTATAATTAGAGTTTTATTAATTTTATATATATAATTATTTGTTTTACTACTGATCCTTTTCGGATAGTTAGTGTCTTCTGAGATATATTATTATTGTAATACATTTTCTTTCTATATCAACTTCGTGTTGTATCCTTGGGATATTTATTCCCTAACATTCCCTATCACGTGGGCTGGGGCAGATCAGAGGGGCACTGTACGCTACTTCTCTGCTGGCCATACACCACTTCTATAAATTGAGTACAGGGGCATATCCATCCCTGCTCAAAAAACATAATGCTGCTGGAATTATCTTCAGTCAGTCATCGAATAAATAAATAAAAAGTAGTCTCATTTTCGACTAATAAAAATATCTTTGGATTCTCCACTTCGTAGTCTCTCAGATTACCTCACATTTTCTATCTTAATAAATCTTCATAATCATTATTATACTCATTACATATATATTTTTTCAAAACTCTTAACTTGTCTGATATATTTAATTTAATTATGGTTGAAAACCTTTCTTTTAATAATTCTGGTTACTGTTTACAGTGTAACTCTCTTTCTTCTCCATCTTCTTGGGATGAGTTGTTCTTCTTTGCTCTTAATTAACTGTTTTCATTATCGTTTCATAGGTAATTAGTCTCTTTGCTTCCAAATTTTTTCCTTCTCTGGCATATTACACTCTTTCTTGTTATTCTTCTCTACTCCTTCAAATGCTATTGTGAATGTCTAGCATTTATTCTAGATTAAAATTAATTCTTTTTTCTGAATTAATCACTTTATTTTCTTCTCAATTCAATCATAATTGACACATAATTATTTTTTGGAACTTGGTTAGTTTTAATATAAAATTCAAACTATTCTTTTTATTTAATTGAAAAATATTTCTCATACATCCTTGTAATATGTTGATCTTATCTTGTTTCAAAGTTCTGACGTTCTATCAACATTCAAATTCTGTTTAATTCATTTATTCCCAGAATTGTTTCATTCAGAATTGTTTATAGTACTGTGATTTTACTATTATTTCTGAATATTTTGGTATTTCTCCAAATTCAAATTCTTCTTAATTATTTACCATAATGTTTTTCTCATAATTCAGTGGTAGTAAGCTGTGCTTGCTTAATTTTAAATTTTTTTAAAATTAAGTTCAAAATTCTCTCTCTTTCTCTTTCTTCCATAAAGTTTTGTTCTAAATTATCAGGTTGTAGTAAGAAGTACTTACTAAATTTTAAATTTTTATAATTATATTTCAATTCAAAAGTCTTTCTTTTTCTTTCTTCCATAAAGTTTGTTCCAAAATTATTAGGTTGTAGTAAGATGTACTTACATTATTTTTGAATTTTTTTTATAATAAATTAAAAAATTCTTCTTCTTTTAATTCTCCAGAATGTTCTTCTCAAAATATTAGGTTTTAAGATGTACTTACATTATTTTTGAATTTTTTAAATAAAAATTCTAAATTCCTTCTTCTTATAATTCTCCAGAATTTTCTTTTCAAAATATTAGGTTGTAAGATGTACTTACATTATTTTTGAATTTTTTTAAAATTAATTAAAAAATTCTTTTAATTCTCCAGAATGTTCTTCTCAAAATATTAGGTTGTAAGATGTACTTACATTATTTTTGAATTTTTAAAATAAAATATATATAAATTCAAAATTCTAAAACTCACAACTCATTCTTCATAATATTTCTTCATAGAAGCTTGATTGTACACTCCTTTGATTTTTCCTGAAACGATTTCCTTCAACTCATATGTATTGTTCTGTTTATCATTTACCACAACATATGGTCCGGTGTAAAGTAATAGTAGTTTTTTGGTTATGCCTTCTAAGGTGCTAGGCAGCTCTCTATTTTTTAGGAGGACTTTCTCACCCTCTTTATATGTTACAATTCGCCCTATTGCCTTCTGGTATTTGGCTTGCCGTTTTTCCTGATCTTCTGCTACCTTATTGTAAAACTTCAACTGGTTGAATTTCCTATTGTTGTTCGTTGGAAATTCAATGATTTGTTCAATGTCTCGGGGAGTCGGCTTCTCATACATGGCTGAGTACGGTGGAATTCCTATAGCTGGATGGTGGGCGTAATTTAGGAATGTTTCTGTCGCTGCTAGGTACTCTTGCCACTTTTTCTGTTGGTTGTGACAGTACGTGCGCAATATCCTACCCACTTCTCTTAGTACTCTCTCAGCCGGATTGCTACTTGGGTGGTAGACTGATGTCTTATATGTTTTGACCCCAAGTGCTAATAAAGTGTCTCGCCATCTCCTCCCCTTAAACTGTGTACCATGGTCGGTAATAATAGAAAATGGTCTACCGATCTCTGGGATATACAAATCAATAATCACCGCCAAAACCTTTGCTGTTGTTGCCCGATTAACCGGATATAGCTTTATATACTTGGTGTAGTGATCCATTATGATTACCAAGTATTTATATCTGTGCCGACCACCGCTACGGGGAAATGGCCCGCATATATCCAAAAACACTTTTTCCAGTTTTGCGTTGGAAGTTATCGGTATCATGATACCCTCTGTCTTTTCATTGTTTACTTTTGCACATTGGCAGATCTTACAGGACTTGAGGTATGTTCTCACCTTGCGGTTGATATTCTTGATCTTACAATTTTCCTCTAGAGCTTGTATCACTTTTAACGCTCCCATATGACCATACCTGACATGGTAATCGATGATGACCTCCTTTTCGATTTGGTGTGGGATTATCACCTTCCATGTCTCATCGTCTAAAGCGGTTTTTATGAATAAAATTCCCTTGTTAAGGTGGTAATATTTAGAAATGGTTTCATCATTGGCTTCCAAACGACTCACAATGTTTTTCAGCTTAGGATCAGACTGCTGATGGATTCGGATATTTATTAACAAAGCTTGTAAATCGGCTCTGGTCGTGAATATGTTATAAATTTTTACTAAGCTCTCCTTCTCTCCCTCGAAAGTCTGATCTTCCAGATTTATACGTGACAACACATCCGCTACCACGTTCTTCTTTCCTGGAATGTATTCCCATTTCAGGTCATATTCTTGTAGGGCGAGTACCCACCTAGCCAATCGGCCGTGACTCAATTTGCACCTACGAAGGAACGAGATGGATTTATGATCAGTTCGTACCGTGACTTGATATCCGAGAATGTACGTCCGAAACTTGCTGCATGCGAACACCACGCTCAACAATTCCTTTTCTGTCACACTGTAGTTCTTTTCGCACTGGTTCAGTGTGCGACTAGCGAAGCTTATTACCAGATGTTGTCCCTCCTCATCTTCCTGGTATAATGTCGTTCCTAAGCTTAGATCGCTAGCGTCACAGTTTAGAAAGAACGGTTTATTAAAATCTGGGTGACGAAGTATCACACTCTCCAGAAACTTCTCTTTTATCAATCGGAAAGTAATATCTTGATCTTCACCCCAAGTCCATTTGTTTTTTGCAGATAACTGTGGTTGAAACTTGGCGGTCAACTCGGAATATCGGCTCTGAAACTTCCTGTAATAGTTACAGAGTCCGAGGAAAGATTGCAATTGTTTCCTGTTTCTTGGTTGCGGGAACCTCTGAATTGCCTCCACTTTCTCTGCTGATGGGGTAATACCTCTGTCGTCTAGGTTGAAGCCTAAGAATTGTACCTCGCGCGCTATGAATTTGGATTTCTCCAACTTCAGTGTTATGTTGTTCTGCGCTAGTTTGTTTAGTACAAATTCCACTCTGTAACAATGCTCCTCCCAGGTTCCGGATGTGATTAGTAAATCGTCAACATAGACGGTGGTAAATTGGAGCGCTTCTGGTCCCAAAATCTGGTCCATGCATGCCACAAATATGGCGACAGAATTGACAAGTCCGAAGGGCAGTCTCTTGAACTGGTAATTGCGCCCTTCGAAAATGAACGCTACATACTGGCGGCTTTGTGGATGCAGCTCTACCTGCCAATAACCACAGACCGTATCCCAGGTGCTAATAAAGTTAGTACCATGAAAACGCTTTAAGATTTCTTCTATTTCACCGGGAGATGTTCTGTCATTCACAATTGTCTTGTTCAACTCACGCGCATCTAAACAGAGCCGGACTTGTCCGTCTTTCTTCGGAACAGCAATAATTGGACTAGTGTAAGGTGATTGACTAATCTCAATTATGTCATTTTCAATCATCTTGTTTATCTCTGTTCTCACGGCTTCTTTGAGCGACTGCGCTATTGGATATGACCTCCGGTTAAACTCTACGTTTTCTTTAAAACGAAGTTGGCACTGGTAGTTTTTTACCTTCCCTGGTTCATCAGAAAACACCGCCTTGTATTTCTCATATATAGCGATTAGACGATCGGCCAGATGTGTTGGTATCTTCTTGTTATCGCTTCCGCACTGGAAATTCCGTATTTCTTGGATCTTAACTGACCATAAATCCTCTCCTCCATGATTGTATATTATGGGTTTATAAAGAGGGCTGTTTCTAATAACATTTATTTTACGAAGTTGTTGATGTATTGGGCTAGGAAGTATAGTTGTGCCTCCTACCAGATCTGCGGTCCATGTTACTCCGTCTGGGAAAAGTGATACTCTATTTAAATTAAGATCGATTACTGCCGAATATCTACGAAGAATATCGCAACCGACTAAGATGTCAAATGGTAATCCGGTGGCGATTAAAAATTCCATGTCTAAAGCTATATCACGGCTAACGACACTTAAGGAAACTTGCTTCCTAATGGTTTTATTCTGGCGGCCAGTTGCACCTACCAACACAATGTTGTTGACTGGTAACATTGGCAAAGTTTTACCACATGCACTCTGTATTCTCTCCAACTCATTGGAGTTTATTATTGAAATATTAGCTCCTGTGTCTATCATTATTTTAGCGGGAACTCCTTCCACCTCCGCTGTTATATAAATTATCTCATTATTACTGTTGCTGAGACTCTTCTCGTTCTCTTCCAAAAGTTCAGTTCGTATGTCTTTCAAATAATAGTTACTGATAATAGTGATGTTTTTATCATTGTTTGCTTGTTGCAAATCATCCTTTTCTAACCCAGGAAGTATAAGCAGTAACGGGTCATCGTTGTTGATTACTGCCTCCTCTCGTTTAAAGTATTTTGTTCATTGTTTGAGTTATTATTGACCGAGGCATCGTTCGGGAAACTCTGGTTTGTCTCCTGACGTTCTGTACCCTGGTTGATGTTTAACGCCCTGTTCGGTTGTCTGCCAAGATCTTCCAGGCTGGTACTTCGTCTTTCCTGTTCGTATCTTGGGCCGTCTCGTTCCGCACTCCGCCATCTTCGGTCAGCGCCGTGGAAGCTGCTCCTCCTCGGTTGATAGTATCTCCTGGGTCCGCGATCTTCTGCTCTTATAAAATTTACCCTAGGGCGCGACACTCGGTTATTACTATTGCTATTATTATTATTACTAATATTATTATTATAGTAATTTCGGTTAGGTGGGTAAGGTCTGTCACCATTATTGTTGGGATATGGATTTCTCTGACTGTATGGAACATTATTATTTTGTTGATAAAAGTGGTTTCGATTATTTGGGTAGGGGTTGTTATTTCTCACGCCGTTAAAATTTCCGTTAAACTGGTTATTACGTGGCTGGTTGTTAGGGCCGTCGTAATTACTGGGCTGGTTCCGGTTATTTGTATAGTTATTGCCGTTATTGGGGTAAGTAGTCGGCCTTGCTTCTGGTCTCTCATTTCTCTTCCTGCTCTGCCGATAATACTCTTCATTCTCGTATCCCTCCAATAACTCAGTCATTCCCTGGATCGTCTTGATCTGACTACCTCTCCGGGCCCTGATAATGTCCTCATCATAGTGATAAGATATCTTATTCACTAAACATTCTTCTGGGATTGCTGGCTCAAGGTGCTTTGCCATACACACCTTCCCCAAGAAATATGCCGTCATACTGCTACCTAATTGTGACCTGTATCTTCCGTTACAAATATTGTCACGTATCAAGTTCTGGGTGGTCTCAGACCAGTATTTTGTCTTAAACATTTTCCGGAACTGTTGGTAGTCGGAAATTTCACTCCGGTTGGCCATCCACCAATTATCTGTAATGTCTCGGAAGGACTCGTCGAATATCTCCCTGCTATGGCTCCATTGGGTAATTTTATGCTTGGTCAAATATTCTTCTACCCTTGCCAGGAACTCCATCGGCTTGCGTTTGTACTGCCGGAAGTTGAGCCACTCTCGGCTTTCGTTGACGGGCAATCCGGTGAAATGAGTCGGTCTGTTTCTAATCGCTTCCATCTCCTCTCGGCTTTGTCGCACCTGACCGGTGATATTGGCCATGGTCTCTTGTATATCATTACATCGCTCTGTGACTTGGTTGCGTACTTTTCCGAATTCTTCTTGATTTTCCTTCCTCTGTTCTTCTACCTTCCTACGACTATGTTCTTCGATATTTGTGAACTTGATGTTCACCACTTCTTTGAACTCATTCACCTCCTTTTCGGTCTGGTTGCACTTTCCATCAATCTCTCGAATCTGTCGATTGACCATTATATTTTCTTCTTCCATCTTCCTATTCATCGCTTTTTTGTTAACATTGATTTCTTTGTTCAGTTCTTCTCGCAACAATTCCATCCTTTCGTCCAGTTTGTCCAAATTCTCTTGATTGACCTCTCTTAATTCTTCTCTCAGAATTTGATTGTCCTCTCTCAATTCTTCCAATTTCTCCCCCATCTTCTCTTCCAACTTCCTGTTATCTTCTTTCAACTCTTCCTTTAATTGCCGGTTGTTCTTCTCTATCTTCTTCCTGGTTTCATCGATTTTCTGATTAGTATTTTCAATTTTATTAATCAATTCTTCTTTGGTCAACTTGAATTCTTCCTTGAACAATTGGTTGTCTTCCTTCAATTCTTCTAACTTCTTCCCCACCTCTTCTTCCATCTTCTTGCTGTTTTCTTCCATCTTCTCTTCCATCTTCTTGCTGTTTTCTTCCATCTTCTCTTCCATCTTCTTATTGGTTTCATCAATCTTCTTACCCAGGGACTGGTTGCCTTCCTTCAACCCTTCCATGTTCTTGTTCATCCCACTTAATTCTTCTTTCAAGGACTGGTTATCTTCTTTCCTTTCCTTACTCAAGTCTTCCTTTGTAGAGTCTAATTTCTTGTCCATTCCTTCCATTTTGGATTCTAGGTTCTTATTATTTTCATTCATTGCCTGCATCATCCGCCTGAACATTTCTTGGTTTGTCATGTCCTCTGTTTGCGACGGTCTCTCCTTTTCTGGAACATTGACTACCCCTGTCTGTGTGGGTATCTCCGGTTGTTCAGTTTGTTTGGACAGCACCGATTGTAATACCTCTTCCACCTCTACTGGCGTTGCCTCCTTGTTGTCCATGTCAACTTCTATTTCTTTCTCGGCCTCCGCCGCCCGTTTCTTAGATGTTGCACGTCGTTGCATTTTCCCTTGAAATTCTCTGGCTTTGTAGCTGTTGCCTAGCTCCAACTAGTGATTGGGCAGAATGTATTGGCCTTCCAATCGCTAATTAAAGCCCCTAAAGTTGTGCGCCAATTTGTAATAAAACTAATTTAAATAAATATAGATGTGTATTGATGATATAAGAGATTATGGAGTATGTGACTCCGATGTAATCAAGTCCAATATAATATGTTTAATTGGTGTGGCTCTCGACGTCTTACTGGCCTGAAACACTTCCTTAAGTTTCCCAGCTGGTCGAGTCCCAATGGTAGCAAGACCGGTCGAGTAGCGTAAAGTTGATGAAGAAATATATATGCTCAGCTTCACCGAAAGTTTCAAAACAAAAATTATTGTTTTGAAGAAAATTAAAAAAAAATTATGTTTATAAAAAAAATAATAAAAAAATTTTTTAATTTTGTTAATTAATTAATTAGGATCAATTAATTAATATAGGGCTGTGAAGTTTTAAACAGTGTAATGCTCTTCTGAAAATTTTTATTAAAGTTTTAGTATAATTTAAATAATCTATCACCACTCATAAGACTGTCTGTAAACCAATCGATATTTGTTTACCTTTCTATTTTTTAGGTTATCTTCACTTACGGGTGGTAAAGTCCTTGTAGATTATCAATTAGAATTATATTATTGGTAATTAGTATTATTGAAGAAATAAAGAACTATTAAGTATTGAAAAGTATTAATGTTTTATTAAGTAACAGCAATATTGACTCTTATCGATTAGTATCGATTCTCAGGATATCGAAAAAAGTTACAAGTATATGTTATAAAAATTATATAGGGTTCTTTAAACAGCCAGTTATTACCAAAGTCAGAGAAATCGGGCTAATATTTAAAAAGTATAACGTTACAATCAAATTAATAGTTATTAATAAACACAGACATTGAATAATAAATTGTAAATATAATAATTGTTTTCACCAAACAGCTGTGCTGAACCAAGAAGAGGCACTGGGATTGTCAAAGAAAGATGGCTGCCGTCAAGTCGATGAAAATGTTGCTCGTTGCTGCTGCATTCCAAATAATGTATTTTGACGCAATATTTCTGTTCTCGTGTCCGCAAATCTCTTGTTATATGTTGTGTAGTGACTGGTGTAGTGATTCTGGGTTGTATTTAGTGTATCTGTATAATTATTAGTTCAAACACTTTCTCCGATTCCGTCACTAATTTGGTTTAATGTATTATACAGTTTTCTAGTGTTTTATGGTGTTTTTCGGAGTAGATTTATATTGTTCTGTGTTATGGAGTGTTACTTGATCGTTTCTGTTATAATATGATAGTTTCAGAAGTATTTTACAAGTCACTCGCGATTTCACAATAACTCACTATACACTCGCTTGTATGACGATTATAGGTTAGGTTATCCACGTTATTAAATGTATGTCATGTTAACCGTTCAACTACCAATAATTAACTAACTGTTTCCTTCAGTTTCAATTAAACTCTTAGCCCATATAATATTATCCTTAACATTGTTCAAAAATATTTTCACATCCTGTGAATACTTTATATTTTCACTATATGAATGCCTAAACTTTGGTTATTTGTCAATTTTATTCACTAGATTTGATTTAAATTAATCTTTCAGTTCATTCTGGTTATTTTCAGATTAAATAATGCCATTTTATAGTGTTTTCTGTCCAAAAAATAGTAATTTCACTTTCAGTTTGGTATACTCTGTTTGGAGGTCAAAACATTAAAATTTACTTCCTGTCATTATATAAATTCAGCCATTTTATCAGTTATATTTAATATTAATAATCCTATATTGTATTAAAAGGTTCCTATTCCCTTATTTTCTGGTAATTAATTGAATTAGTTGTATTCTGAAACATTATTCTGAAATATATGACTCCCATGTCTAAATTTCTGAGTTTAGTCATTTTATTTTTATTTATAATTCTGAATATAATTTATTAAAATCTCTCTAAATGGTATGTGCAATTATATGGCATGATCTCAAGTTTATTTTGTCTAAACCCCTTTTGTTTATTTGCATTTAATTGAGCAATTTCTCTGTTTTGATGAAGTTTGGTTTCCATTCTTTTGGCCTATGATTTTTTAACAATTTTTCTTACAAAATAATTTACAAACAATATATGATGTGTGATACCCTCTCTGACTTTTACAAATAGTATTATAAATTAAACATGTTTTTAAATTACACAAAAACAATTAGTATTGGTTACAATACAAACAATAGTTAAACAGAATAAAGAACATTTTTTTTAAATAAATGGTTGTCTTCAAATCAGACATTTTGCAACAAAATTCCCATTTCCAACATGGAAACATGGTTTATAAAAAAGGTTTTGTACTAACTAACATCTTAATTACTCTCTACTATTTACAAGTGGTAATTATTTTTATAGTTTTGATGTTAGTTGTTTCAGACCCAAACAAATGGCCTTATATCTAAAACATTTTTAAACATTCTTGTACTATATACATTAAAACCTTATATCTATATTCTTATTTCTAACTATTATTATAAGTAGGATTCTACAGTTTTTATACAGTCTTTTATACCTTGTCTTTGGGGAATTGTACCCTGTCATTAACAAATAAATAGTATGAACCGTTCAAAAAGCACTATGAAATCTGTTTTTCTTTTTTCATGTAAAACAAAAATGTTATTTTAAACAGATTCATGTCTTATGAACAACATATTGTCACAGTATACATTTTAAGTCATTGAAAAATGCATATTTCATTGCATCCAATGTTTGTGATTGCCAAGAATGAAACACAAGGTTCATTTTTTATAATACCCAAAACTATCACTGGTTCACTTTCACTTATATATTATGTTAATGCTAAATGGTCGTATAGTCTTATCAACATAATAAATTGGTTAGCGTTTTTTCAATGGAGATTTGTTCCATGGGTACTATATTATTGTTTCATCTTAGTTCACAGGAAACTTTTACTTTGTTCACTTCTCTCTCTTAAATTTATATACATGTGGTTTTTATTTCGTTATACTTTTGTTTTTAGATATTTATTTTGGGGATATAGGGATTTGGGTGTCTTTTATAAGAGCATGACATCTTCTTCAGGATGCTGCCCTCTTCTTCTTTCTTCAGTCTTCTTTTCTCCTGCCTTCTGGGACTGGTATCTTCTCCATCTTCTTCTTGTTGCCATCAGGTTTCTTGGGATCTTCTCCATCTTCTTCTTTATTACAGAAATACACAACCTGTATTGGTTGATCTTGGCTTATTTTAGGGTTTCTCTTCTATTTATTCTCCTCGTTGTGGGTTTGGTCATATTCAGTACTGCTTTGTTATTTACTATTTTACCTTCCTGGGTTATACCTTGAAAACCTTTGGTTATGAGACTGGTTTTGGATGACTCATCACTAGTAACTCCTTTTATTTGAACTTGTATTTTCTTTATAATAATGATTTCTTTCCACAGTTGCTATGAATTAATCTATTTATATTAAACTTAATGCTTTCTTCCAAATTTAAATATTATAACTTTATTATTCTAATGATCAACTGCCATTCAATATTATGCTTATATCTGTCACGCTACAAGGTGTAAGTGGCTATTATAGTTTTCATATGATTTAGTAGCATGCAATTCCATTATGCCTACTCTACAACACTGTTATGTAGAGATTGTTAAGATTATCTTCCATGCCACTGATGTGAAGTGAGATCTTAATGTTGTTACGACATTACAGAACAATCGACTTGTTTCTCGAATGTTCCAAAAGAATCTGCTATAATGTTGTGTGTGTACGTGATTTCAACATGCATTCGTGAGAATTTTCTAGACACCGCCAGTCGCGTGTCAAGGCCGCAATCAATTACGTTGTAGTGTAGAGCTAATGCATAGTATGTGGAATGTTCTGGATTTTCAGCGGGGTATAAATACAGGTACTCAGCTACGCTCAGTCAGTTTGAGTTGCAATTTACTGGAATGCGGTTCATAGTATTATAGTTCAGAGTTATTGTCGGGCGATTACGCTGTGCGTTTAAGTGATGATTTACACAGTGCAGTTTGAAGTATTGTGTTTTATAATTGTGCGACACTCTATTAGTGGAAATTTTTATAGCGTGTGAACAATTTATCTTTGATTTGTTGTAAGAGTCTATCTTGTCAATTACAAACTGTTTAATTGTGATAATTAAAGTTGGTGATTAGTGACGTAATTAGTGTCTTGTATTTTGTTTTCCACTGTACCTATGACGATCAGTTAGACTGTCATAACAATATCATCTGCAAACATCTGGACATCACAATTTAGGACAGAAGTTATGTGATTAATAAACATCAGGAAAATGACATCAGGACATAGATTGGAGCCCCACAGATCTCCAAAAATAGCTATATATCACTTCTCAGCCTTTGGCCCGATCATTTTAACCAGTTTTGATGCTTAAAAACTGTGGGGAGTGAGTACTTTTCTCTCATGTTTATTATGGATATGTAGCTTTGTGTTGTAGGCCTACTTCATTTAAATGGCCTCTTCTTGTGATAATCTTAGTTAAAAGTACATACACAAACAAAATGTCTGTGGAAGGTGACAAGGTTTGTTTATCGATCACCAATAAAATTATTGTATATATAATTATCTTGTTGATCCATCCTCTTCGTTCACTTTATAAAATATTATTATATATGTAAACTTTCACAGTATGAACTTACTTTCTTTACACTTTCCCAAACGTTTCGAGGTGATGTTCCTCTTCCTCAGTGGGAGTAAATACTGATTATCAGTTAACAGAATAACGGTTATGGACTTAGATGTGTATGGTGGGGGTTGATGGTGGGAGGGAATTGGCGCTGAGGTTCAAATTGTGTGTTTGGATCAGTGTATCGAATAGTGTATGTGATCTATAATGTAATTGTTCATTTAATATGTTGTTTGGTTGTAGTGTGTGATATCTGTATATTTCAAATTGTTCAGCTGTGTTTAGTGTTCTACTTTTAGGTAAGTAGTGTTGTATGTTTGTGTAACTGTGGTTTTCGTTTTGTAAATGTGTGGCAAATGTGGAATGCATGTAGTTTGTGGTGAGGGCTTTTAAATGATCTGAAAATCTGGAGGAAAAAGATCTTCCCGTCTGGCCGATGTAGAATTGGTGGCAATCATTACAATTTAATTTATATACCCCTGTTTGTTGTATGTGTCTGTTTTTTTGTTAGTATTATTTATGTGTTTCCTAATGGTGTTGTTGGTTCTGTAAGTTACTTTATAATTATGTTTCCTAAATGTGTTAGCAATTTTGTGCGTGTTGGAATTGTAGTATGTAAGTGTTATGTATTTACTGGGTTGTGTGCTGTTGGTCAGATGTGTTTTACTTTTTGTGTTGAGGATTCGTTTGTGTAGTTTATTTATTAATTCGGGGGTGTATCCATTTTTGACTGCTATGTATTTGATTGTGTTTAATTCTTCTTGGTAGTCATGTGTGTTTAGGGGTATTGAAGTGAGCCTATGGAGCATGTAGTTGAAAGCTGCATGTTTGTGTTGAGTTGGGTGGTTGGATGAGTTATGTATGACCATGTCTGATGTGGTGGGTTTCCTGTATATTTTGTATGTGTGTGTGTTGTTTGTTTTGGTGATTGTAAGGTCTAAGAAGCTGATGCTATTATTTAGTTCTATTTCAAGCGTGAATTTTAATTTATGGTGTATAGTGTTAATGTATTTGTGGAAATTTTCTATTTGTCTTTTGTTGCCGTTGTAGAGGAGTAAAATGTCATCAACGTACCTGTGCCAATATATTATTTTATCGGTGTATTTGTTATTGTTCAGTATGTGTTTCTGTTCTATGGTGTGTATAAATATTTCGGCTAGTATACCTGAGATAGGGGAGCCCATGGGTAGTCCATCTGTTTGAGTGTAAAACATGTTATTGTGTGCGAAATAATTTTGATTAGTGATAATTTTTGTTAGATGGATGATCTCTTTTATGTGTGTTTCAGGTGTGTTATTTATTTTTAATAATTGTTCTAGTGTAGTTATGGTTTCTTTTATGGGAACATTGGTGTATAGGTTTGTTATGTCGAATGAAGCTAGTGTGGAATTGTGTGGAATGTGGACATGTTGAGTTTTAATCACTAGATCTGAATTATTTTTGACGCAGGTGTTGTTTGTTTAATTTATGCTATTTCTGATTAATTTATCTAAGTGTCTAGCTATTTTGTGTGCAGGTGCTTGTGTGTTGTTTATAAGTGGCCTGATAGGAATATTTGGTTTGTGTCATTTTGTTAGTGCATTTAGTGTAGGGGCGTTTGGTTTGATTTGTTTTAGATATTTGATGTTGTCATGTGATACTATGTGTTTTGTGTTATTTAGGGTTTTGTTTATTTGTTTGTGATATTTTGGGGCGGGGTCATTATTTAATTTAGTGATGTTGTTTTCATTAAAAAATGTTTCGATTTTGTTATTTAAAGCCTGTTTTTCCATTATGACATTTATAATAATCTTTGTCTGCTTTGAGTATGGTTAGGTTGTAATTTACGTTTTATGTTTTTTAGTGTATGGATTCATTATTGTGTTGTTTATGTGCATATTGTTGTGTGTGTTGTAATGTGCGTTTTATATCATGGCGTATGGTATCATGATCTTTGTTAAGCGTGTGTTTTATGGCTGTTTCCGCGTCTAGGACTATTTCACGTGTGTGCCTATTGTTGTTGTTATTGGTTGGAATGATGCCTAAATTGTGTTTTAGACCTTTATCTAATAGGTTTATTTCATCATTAGTGAAATTGGTCGTTGTTGTGTTAACTGTACGTGTGTGAAATTTATGTGTCGGTGTAGGGACAGTTTCTTTTCTGCGTGTTAAAAGGTTATTGATTTTTCTGTTATGTCTTTCCTGTATTTTTAATTGGAGTTTCTCTATGGTACTTCGTGTATGTAATATTATGTGTTCAAATTCAATGTGGTGTAATATTTGTGTGAGTTTTACGTGTAGGTTGTATGCCGTTTTGTTTAGTGTATCTTTTTTATGGTATAAATCATTGATGATGTTGTCCAGGTGTATTATTTCGGCTTTACGTTTGGTTAGTATTGCAGCGTGTGTTTTTATTTATTGTGATTTGTACATGTGTGGGTATAATGTTGTGTTTGCGGCAAGTTTTGTTGTATGTGATGTTCAAGGAAGTTTTAGTTAGCTGTGTTCTGACATTCCTGTATTTGTGGATGTAATACGCTGTGTGGGCGGTATTATAATTATCTTGTTGATCCATCCTCTTCGTTCACTTTATAAAATATTATTATATATGTAAACTTTGTATACAGAAACATATTGTATTTTATATAGAAACATATATAGAAACATACAGAAATTATATTGTATATAGAAACATAACTCAGAATAGAAATAGGAAATAGGACATATTATGCCAACAGCAGACTATTAAGAAGCATTCATTAGTCATAATACAAAAATAAAACTATATAAGACACCAGTTATTACTTATGCAGGGAAGACATGGACACTGATAAAAAAGGAACAAGAAACACTAAGAAGGTTTGAAGAAAGATCATAAGACGTGTTTATGGACGCATTAAAGAAGATGATGTTTGGAGAATAAAAAATAGCCAGGAGACAGATGAGCTATTGAATCATGAAGACATTGTAAGATTCATAAAGGCTCAACGAATACAATGGTTACCTTCTAGAGGGAATGGATGATAAGTGTATGCCAAAGAAAATTCTCAGGGTGCAGGTCTATAAAAGTAGAAAGAGGAGCTGACCTAGGATAAGTGGTTGGATTATGTGCTAGAAGAGTTCAGAAGAATGGATGCGAGATGTTACGCATAGATAACAATGAACAAGAGACTTTGGAGAAGATTGGTGTTGGAAGCCAGGGCTCATGTTGGCCTGTAGTGCTGAAGAAGAAGAAGAATATAGAAATATGATTAAGAGTTTCAGTAATGATTTTTGCCATGTCTGTAACAGGAATGTGAAATTGCTTAAATGAGAGAGCTAGTTCTGGATTTCATAATATACCGGTACCAAATATAGCAGTTCAGCTGTAGAAAATACTGTAATTTGGTGTGTGTGTGTGTGTGTGTGTGTGTGTGTGTGTGTGTGTGTGTGTGTGTGTGTGTGTGTGTGTGTGTGTGTGTGTGTGTGTGTGTGTGTGTGTGTGTGTGTGTGTGTGTGTGTGTGTGTGTGTGTGTTGTAATATAACGAGTACGTAGGCCTATGTGTTAAAAAAACCACATGGTGGTTGCGTCACTTTGTAATAGAACGCGAGTCCTACGGTTTAAAGCCACACGTTGTCGGTGTCACTTTACAACCTAACGTTTTTCCAAATTATTATCTATTTTTGTTAACTCGGTTTACTCTTTATTTTTGGTAATTGAGTATAGCTGTTGGTGTTTATTCCTCGTATGTATTTTAATTATGTTTATTTGTTGGTTTGTTTAGGTTTCTAATCTCCTTCATAGATTTTTCTATGATTTCGGCGAATACAATTATTCGCTATCTGCCTCAGACGTTTGAATAACACAGTTGTAAATTTAGGAACTACTGTTTAATGAGACCTTCGATTACCATCTCGAACATACCGATTGAGGTTATTTCTATTTTTGTAGTTATCTTCAGAATTACCACACGGTGACGTCTTCTTGGTCTTCGCTCGTTCAATGTGAAACCTATTAACTTAATATCTTGAAAAATAAAACACTTGGAATTGTATTTGATAATGATAATGTTTAATATTTATTTTTATTGAAGTTAGTTGAAAATTATGCTTTCGACATTAACAATAGCATAGATCGATTCTGTCTCAGGGTTCGATTTCTCATTTTTTTCTTTAGTTAATATTATTATGTCAAGTTCTTTGGACTGCTATGCAAGGTTCATTTACATTAAAAAGAAAAACAAGGAGTACATTACAGTACAAATATAGTAATACTAATCATCTAATGTAACAGAAACAATGGTAATTAAAATTGAAAATGAATTACTAGAAATCCCTTAATTTAGTCTAAGGCCGCAAAGCATCAAGGGATTGGCAGTGACGGGTTGACGGATGTAATATCGCGTCTTGTTCGTCTGCTATTAACCAGGTGTTTACCCAGTTTTATTTAATAAAATAAATGTCATTGAGTGTTCACTATTTGTTACTTATATTTTCTTTGTGCATTAATATTTTTATCCGTTGTAAATGTTTGATCGTTCCTAGTGTTGATAGTGATAAACCATATATTGGTTATTACCTTTAGGTTAGTTGAACTTGTAGAGATATTCACTGATTATTATTTAGTTTTTTTTATTCTTCTTTCTTGTTAGTCGTTCCGTGTTTAGTTATAACTTCATTTTATATTATTTTTAATTAATTTTGGACATTTTTTTCATCAATTCATTAAATTTTCTTCCTTCTCAGATTAGATTCCTTTATATAAATTTTGTCATTTGGTTTGTGCACTGAACTCAACCGAACTCTCTCGTCTCTAACAATAAAGTGTAAGTTTCTTCTTATTTCACTGAATTGACTAGAAATTACTATGATCCTTATTGCTATGAGATTTAGGTATCACATGACACCAGTTATAAAAAATACATTATTTTTATATTTTACACCCAAATTATTCCTTAATTATTACATAATTAGACTTAATCTAATTTACATTTTTGTTTTTTTTTCTGGTAAAATTATTAGCAATTTGGTACCACTCATGACCTGTATTTGTAACTTAATAATTAGTTTTGGGGAAATTACTTTTAAAAAACAGAATATCTTAGAACTATGGATGGCTGATTGATATGACATTTTGGGAAATTATTAATTGAACTTATTTACTCCTTGCTTTCTAGTAATATTAACTCCTTTAAAACTAAAAAAAACTCTTAACTAAAAATCATGTCTTAATGACTACAACTCCTCCTAATGCTAAATAACAACACACCTTTTAACAATATTGTCTGTGTGATTAACAAATAACAATATTACATCTGGGTTTACAGTCCATTTTGGATCTGTTTTTATTTGTCTTTGACCTTCATCCTTATTATATTGTCTGTGGGATGGTTATTGATTAATTTCAATGTTCTTCACTGTAACAGTGTGGTATTTTTATAATTTGCCTTGAATCACTTTACCTCTTATTTTAAATTACATTTGGGTAAACTAGTTACAATACATTTATTACATTTTTTATTTATTCCAAAGTTGTACTGTACTCTGTTTTATTATTATTATTTTTATTTATTAGGTATGTATTTTCTTTATGTAATGGGAAAGAACGTCATGTTACAGTGTGTGTGTGTGTGTGTGTGTGTGTGTGTGTGTGTGTGTGTGTGTGTGTGTGTGTGTGTGTGTGTGTGTGTGTGTGTGTGTGTGTGTAAATTTTATGACTATACAGTTCTTCGGTTAAACACAAACAATACCTTAATATCCACAAATCCTCTGTGTTCTGTCCTGAAGCCACCTACTTCGTCTAGAGCTTTCTTCATTTCCAAACTGATATGGATTCTTAAAGCTGAAAAAATAAACAAAGAAATAAGTGGTTTGTTATACAGTATTAACAAAAGTATTACAGTATTGTATAGTATAAGCTTTATACAGTAATACAAAAGTATTGTTAAATTTTATTTATTACAATAATTTAAAAAAAATATGTCAAGAATTACACCATAATTCAAGAAATAAAATTTGTTTTGTGCTGCTCGTTGGTTCCGAAAACGAACATAGCTGCTAATTATAAGTTTTGCTGGTTTATACAGCGGCAACACATTGGGTGGACAAATATGTCCCCCCTCCTCAGTTTGTACCATGACAACTACTACGAGGTCAATGACTGTATCAGTAAAACACTGCTGATGTCTGAGCTGGCAACAGAAGACGGTGCAAATGCCCAGCAGTTTGAAAGCATTGCTACGCTTTTCTTCAGGTTTCTCTACTAATGTTGTTTGGATTTCAAATTATTCAATAACTGAAGTATTTATTCTGTGATATAATTAATATTATTTTCTCTTATTTCCAGTAATGTTGCCGCCAGTAACAGTGGTTATATGGCCGCTACACTACTGCCTGTAGCAAATATTGCAGTTTTGGAATATGCGAAATTCATAATTTGTGTGTAGTTGCACAGTATACTGCAACTGTAAGTAATCAGCTGCACTGCAAAAGGATTGTGGCGGCAACTCCTTGAAAACACTATGTAAGAACAAAGTAGGTTCTTTCAATTAGTTTAATAATTAACTAAAATTTAGTGAAAAATATGTGTCACAACATGAGCAGCAATATTATTTTGCACTAAAAAAGTGCTGCTTATCAACTGATTTACAATAAACATTTGGATAATTCAGAGCCATAGCACAATTTAACTTTGGAAATGTTATAATGTTCAATGCAAAAATCTCTGTTATTCACATTTGCATACAAGAAAATTTGTATTGCATGTTTGTGTTTTGTTTCTGCAAGACAATATGAAACTGAATATAACGAAAAGTAGATGACATTTATGAGGAGTACTCTGGGCTGTACCATTCTTGATAGAAAGAAGAATGTGGACATAAGGATGGAACTGGGAGTTGACCCATTGTTGGAACAGCTAAGGAGCAACAAACGAAGGTGGTGTGAAAGAATGATGGGTGACAGGATTCCAGTGCTAGCAATGGAATATAGACTGGTGGGAAGAGAGATGAAGGATGGCCGAGAGCGAAGTCGGTCCCGAAACAGGTTCAGGATAGAGCCTAATCCTTGAGGTTGATGATGATGATGATGACGATAGTTTAATAAGCAATAAAATAATATTTTGTAATTTTGTACAGTAGAGATATACTGAAAACATCTTACTCTTTTCTTGTCAGTTCTTATTTTTTTAGTAGACATATAAAACTGAAATTTATAAAAAGGAACCAGAAATCAAAGAATAACAGTTCTAAATTATGGGTTTAAATTATACCTGTTTCTGTTTTAAATAGGTTACTGGTATATGTTTATGACTAAGCATATCTTATTTCAAATACAGGCGTACAATAGTAAACTGTTTACAGAATTTGTTTACACTTATCATGTCGGATGTTATGCAAATTCTTTTAGATATTCAAGAGGGCGGGTAGCTTTATGAGTGAAAAAAGTTGCTTTGGGTCTATGTCTGCAAACTAATAATATTCTTAATTTAGAAATTTTATATGTTTACGTTTTAAAGAAATTGAAAAAAAATGCAATGCAATTTTAAAGAATGCAAGAAAAAAAGAGAGGAATATTAAAGGAGACTATAGACGTGACCAGAACGAGTTAATTAAGAAGTAAAGATACTGCTCCCTGTGGACAGATAAGGAAACTAATTGAACAAGTGAAGCAAATTCTCAGTTTTAATTTTACAGTTTCGCATTTGTCCGTCTATCTATCTGTTTGGGATATGTTTCATTAACTTTTGAATGTATCAAACGATTTTTGTAAAAGTCGGCTTGCATACCTTACAAAACTCTTTCGTTTTTGAGATCAATCCTCCCAAAAACACGGGGCAGGAGGCAAAATGTGAGGGGATCAAAATCATGAAAAAATTGCAAATCCCTGTGGGGTTTCAAATTAAAGGTAAGTTTAACCACAATCTGAAAATTTGAAAACTTTTGGACATCAGGGCCTAAAAAGTGTATGACAATTATGAAAAAAATTGCAAACATTCATGTGTGGTATCAATTTAAAGAGAATTTTAACTAAAATCTAAATTAGTGTCAACTTTTGGAAATTTTAAATTTTTGGCCTAGGGGCCAATAAAGAGATAAAAACTTAAATAATTTTTTAAAAATCCAGTAGGGTGTCAGGCTGAGAGGAATTGTAATCAAAATCTGATGTTTCAAAGTTTTAGTGTTTGTTGTGTGCTCTAAAATTGTTATGTACTAAAGAAACTGTAAAGTAATCAGGTTTTCTGTAATGTCTTCCATAATTGAAAAATTGTCTAGTATCAACATTTTTGTAATAATAAATGTACTTTGTTCAAAATTATGAGGAGGTTCTGCAGCTTAATGAGCAAAATAGTTATATGTACATTGTACATATGTGACGTAGCCTTCATCTAAGCATTAGTTGTTTGTTGGTCCTGAAAAGGACTGTTTCCGTTGCAACATTTTGACACAGACCTGACACTTACTGATGAACCATTGTGATAAATGGAAAAATATTATCTGAAAGGGAACGACTGTCAGAAATATGTTCCAGCAAGATCCAGCTATAAAGGTAGTAGACAGAAGAACACTGCAATAGTATGGCCATGTAATAAGGATGTACCAAAGGAAGTCGAAACTCATCATTGAGGTGTATCCACATGGAGGGAGAGAAAGAAGAACTATGATTGAAATGGGTCAACTGTATTGAGAAACTGGCTGGTAAAAGAGAAAAGACCATGTTAGAAGTTAAACATGTCATTCATTATCGAAAGGGAGTGATATGAAGTGGCTGGAGGACCGTGATGCTTGGTGTCAGAAGGTGATGTAAGAGAAGAAGGAGAAGTAGGAGTAGAAGAAGGCGAAGTGAAAGAAGAAGAAGGAGGAGGAGGAGAAGAAGAAGAAGGAGAAGGAGAATTAGGAGCAGAAGAAGAAAATTTGACTAGAAATGACGTTACTAACAAAACCTAATGTTAATTTATAAATTCTAGAGCAATTGGTAAATAGTTACAATAAAACCATTAACTAGTAGCTTGGCTTTCATACCTTCCCCAGTTGATTCCATTCTTGATGCTGTGTTCACTGTATCACCAAACAGGCAGTACCTTGGCATCTTTGTGCCAACAATGCCTGCGACAACTGGCCCAGTGTGTATTCCGCTGCGGATCTGAAGCCTTTGCGCAGGTCTGTGTGGCACCGGAAATAACATTGATCCTGACAGTAAGTCCAGAGCCATAGTTGCTATTTCTGAAATATGTCGGTTACCTGAAAAATATTATGTCGGTTACAGTTTTTAAATAGTTACTGTGCATGTGTGTGTGTGTGCGTGCAGTGGCAGATTTACCACTAGGCCGACTAGTAGTCAGAGGTGCCCGCAAGCTGCTACAGATTTTTTTTTAACAGAAGCATTTTTATAAAAGTAGGAGGCAGTTCGATTTATTTAAGTAGGCCTATGATTTTTTGATATTAAATGATCAATTTTTGTTAATAATATAAATAGAAGACAGTTCTTATGTAATCATTGCGCGCTTATTTTTTAAGGTGATGGCATCCTTGAAAACTAATCTGTGCATGCGAATTTTCAATGTCCGCTATATTGCCCCTGAATTTACATGACCGTAGTATCACCCTTGTTTGTTATCATTGTTTATCTGCGTTGTGACTGAACGGTTTGCGATTTGAGGTTATGTTTTTATTTTGTTTTGAAAGTGAAGAAGGCTTTTACCTTATAATAGAAATAGTATAGTCATATTTCATTTTGAATTACATTTATAAGCTTTTAATAAAGGTCTATACATATAAACCACTTATAACTGAAAAAAGTGTGTTTATATCTCTTCCTAAAATATACAAATGTTGCCTACGTTATTTAAAAACAATATTCTATACTTTTAAAATTTATTTCTATTTATTTCTATAACTACAAGATCTATCATAACTACAAGATCGCAAGATGGATTACAATAAGGTATATTATAAATTTTAAATTAAAATTTCTATAAAATACAATCTATTTTTCTAATAGTTTGAATTTTTTTAATTTTATAAAAATTATAAGAAAATAATTAATGTGTTATACCTAGAAAATAAAAAAGAAATTTTGTATGTTAAATTTCTGAATAAGCTTAGTTAAGTCTTAATAAGCTACTTAAAAATTAAATTAATTTGCTCAATTCTTTTGCATGGTTCTTGATAGTTTGAAAAAGTTTGCTAAATGAAAGCACAATTTTTTATAGTAGCCTACTGGTTTTAAATTTGATAGTATTAATCTGACATCAAATTACTTCTACAGTACATAATATTACTTCAAAGTCACAGTGTGGGGGGGTGCTCAGAAAACTTGGCCTAGGGCCTCAGAAATCTTAAATCCAGCACTGTGTGTGCGTGCGTGTGCGTGTGTTCATGTTTTAACTCAACATAATTTTAATAAAATCTGTTCCTTACAGTGGTGATGTGTTTAGTTAGACATTTGAATTGAAAAATTTACAAATGCTGCACAATAGTCTAAGGTATTAGATAATACCGTAGTAACTATTATCATATCCTCATGTTCAAATTACCATTTTTAACGGGAAGTCCTGAAGCTACCATATAGGAATCTCCTATTGTTTCAACTTTATAAACATCGTAACACTCAATCCGTGCATCAAACAATTTGTAAATAGAGTTCAGGAATGTCACAACCTGCAAGCAAAACATTCAGATATTACTTTTTGGAAAATCATAAAATTGTACAAATCCACCTTGTTTATGAGTTGGAAAAAGTAACTCTACACACACACACACACACACGCACACAGATGTACATTGTACATGTATACAGAAACAAACATTATCACATCAAATTATGTATAACATGCTAAATACTTTTGTATTCCACAGGGTCCAGTAGTCGTATTGTACCAAGCCCAAGAAATCAATGGCGGATTTTGAATTCAACTCAAAATAAATTTTAAGTTCCATTTAAAGTATTTTCAAATGAATAATTAAAATTTACAATGTATATAAGGTTCCTGAAACTGGAACAGGTATCTGACCTACTACAGGATAGAAGAAGAAGAAGAAGAAGAAGAAGAAGAAGAAGAAGGAACAGGCCTCTACACCTACTCCAGGATGGAGATTGTTGAGAGTGATCATAATTGTTTCATTAGCAAGCAGTCTGTACACAAGCATGATCTTATCTGGTCCAGACTGAATTTACTTAATTGAGCAAAGTATTTTTACTTCAGTGTATTGAAAGAATTGCACTAATATTCATGTTATTGTTGTTGTCACAACATGGACATCTCTGGTGTTCTGTCTGTCCCTATAACCATATAAGTTTCTGGCCATGAACTTATAGTATGGTCATCCTTCCAGGCTGTGGATTCACACACATCACATATTTGTAACTTCCAAAATGGAGCCACAATGTTTTACCACCAGATAAAGCACAATGCTATACCACAAGCTGGGTTACTTTTATATGCGTTTTTATAATGTGTTTTTTTTCACATGCAAATTATAACAAAATTATGTTTCATTCAGAAGAAACACAATTGACTCTTATCCAGGTATTTGAAGTGTAGGGCATACTTCAACAATTTTTTTACACTTGCAGTGATTAAAAATAGTACAAAGCACAAAACAAATTCAATCTACCCGGTGTATACAAGCTAAATTGCTCAAATTGCAATAAATTCTACATAGGCCAGACAGGACGTAGCTTCAAACAGAGATACATTGAACACACAAAAGCACTCCACACCACTACAGAATCTACCTTTGCAAACCACCTCATTGAAGCAAACCACACATACAAAAACATCGACAATAACATGAACATTCTACACATACACACAAAAGGCCTAAAACTAGACACTTTAGAACAATTAGAAATATACAAACACACAAAAACAAATAAAAACGACATCCTAAACGAACAGACACAATTCAAATCGCACGCATTATTCGAACACATCTCACCACACACACACAGCTTCGATCTTTCGAAAAACTATCCCGTCGCCAACAACAAGACGGACAACGCTACCTATGGCAGCCTCTGATGAAGCCTTCTAAAGGTGAAAGCCGGTTTAGGCTGTAAGGTAAAACTTTACGTTTTTACTTATAAAAAACTTAGTGTTCCGAGTCGTCAATACTACAGTGATATTTAAAAATAGTAATAAAACAAGGTACTATTAGGCGGGCAGGTCACATTCAAAGATTGACAGGGGATAGGGCAGTGAAAAAAAAGTATTTATTGGAGGCCCAGGAAGAAGAAGATAGGTGGACGATGTAGATAGGACTTGAGAAGATTGGGGGCCAGAAGGTGGCGAAGAGTCGTTCAGTAAAGAGAGGAGTGGAGGCATGTCATTCTGGAGGCCAGGGCTCTTCATGAACTGTAGCAGCATGAAGTAGTAGTAGTAGTAGTGGTAGTAGCAGTAGCAGTAGCAGTAGCAGCAGTAGTAGTAGTAGTAGTAATAGTAGTAGTGGTAGTAGCAGTAGCAGTAGCAGCAGCAGTAATAGTAGTAGTAGTAGTAGCAGCAGCAGCAGCAGCAGTAGTAGTAGTAGTAGTAGTGGTAGTAGCAGCAGCAGCAGCAGCAGTAGTAGTAGTAGTAGTGGTAGTAGCAGTAGCAGTAGTAGCAGCAGCAGCAGCAGCAGCAGCAGTAGTAGTAGTAGTGGTAGTAGCAGCAGCAGCAGCAGTAGTAGTAGTGGTAGTAGCAGTAGCAGCAGCAGTAATAGTAGTAGTAGTAGCAGCAGCAGTAGTAGTAGTGGTAGTAGCAGCAGCAGCAGCAGCAGTAGTAGTGGTAGTAGCAGTAGCAGTAGCAGCAGCAGTAATAGTAGTAGTAGTAGTAGCAGCAGCAGCAGTAGTAGTAGTAGTAGTAGTAGCAGCAGCAGCAGCAGCAGCAGTAATAGTAGTAGTAGTAGTAGTAGTAGCAGCAGCAGTAGTAGTAGTGGTAGTAGCAGTAGCAGTAGCAGTAGCAGTAGCAGCAGCAGTAATAGTAGTAGTAGTAGTAGTAGTAGTAGCAGCAGCAGCAGCAGTAGTAGTAGTAGTAGTAGTAGTAGTAGTAGTGATTAAAAATAACAGGTATTATAGTAACCCTTACTTACTTATCTGTGATATGTGTTTTATTATGATTTAAATTATTTATTAAGTGTGAAGTGGTTTATCTTAAGAACCGCAATGTCTGGTTATTTGTGAAGAAATAATATCTTTTAAGGGATGATCTTAATCAAATATTAAGAATATCTCAGTATTCTATATTAATTTAGTACTTTCTGTAATGATAACGTTCAATACCAGTTGATATATTGTGTATTTCTAAGGTTCTTATTCAAGCCTAGTCCGCGGTTTGAGAGAGGAGAGTAACTCCTTATATCCGTTCTCGTTCTCTTGTAATTCAACAGCGGTCCGCGAGCTAGCGCTGTGGTTCACATTCAGCTGGGTATTGTAGGTTAGTTGTTCCGATCACAATACTTCCCACGTTACACTCTCTATATAAATTACAACTTGTTCAACATGTACTAAATATTATACAAATGATAAGAAATCGTCAATTTCAAAAATGATTCTTTATTTTATATTTTTTCTTTGAAAACAATGGTTCTTCCTTTACGAAGATACAAAAATTGATCGTACTTGAATTAATCGATTAATTATCGAATTCAGGGTTATATATTATTTTTAATTATTATTGTTTTTCTTAAACACAGGGTATGAAGGTTCTTTCAACTATTAGTAAGGTCAGAAAATGCAAAAATAGAATTACAAGGTATTGCAGTCTATTACTAATTTCTTATTAATTATTATTTCACATAAGTGGAGTTTACCGTCCGACGACATCGTTACTTGTAATGGCAGTGCACAGCTAACCTCGTTTCGATGTGTTTGATCAACAACAGGATACAGATGAATAAATTCTCGCCAGTCTTCACTCCAAGTTTGAAATAAAATTTGATGTCTTGGTCCTGGGATGACGCAGAAATGCCGATTCTTACTGTTCACCAATGTCCAGTTCTTGTGGTTATGGGTTTCACTGTGTTTTGTGTCAAAATATGCTTTCTCTATCGAATCATGGAAAGTGAGGTTCGAGTACAATTTTGAGTTCTGCTTTCGTTCTTTAGGATAATGGATTATTTTATTTCATTCAGGTAGTTATTACTCTTCACTGGTCTATTAATTAAGTTTAAGGATTACTCATTATACTGAGTTTTATTGGTAAAGTTCTTCCCATAGATTTTCGTCAATTTTGATTGATAGGCTTAATAGTACTCTCTTATATGTGACCGTCAAAAGTCAGTGAACTTTCCTTTGGTTATTTATTATTTAATTTTGTTTATTCATTAATTTATTTAATTTAATTTTATCATTTTTTCTAAGTTCATCAAAACTAAACTGTCCTCGTTCATGGATAACAATTCAATAATCGAATAAACAAATTTTATTCCATTTTGTCGTCATTGACAACCAGTCTGTCTTCTCTTATTGGATAATATTTATAATCCTAGAACCATAATCATACAATGTTCTTGCACTTATTAAAATCCTCCCTTACTAAATTTACATTATATCATATTATACCTTTACATTAAATTATATACATTTTGCTGTCGTTTCCTCTTAATCTACTTACTCTAACAAGTACTATTTTCTTGTTATAAAATATTACCTTTCGGTATCATTGCACTATTACATTTTAAGATGTTGTTTCAATTGAATTTACTTATCTGCTATCAGTAATTATTATTGATTTCTCCTAACTCATTACCTTCTGCTTAGTGTTTTTTTACAAATTTTGTTACCTAACCTTTCTGACCTGCCTTCCTATACAATGTTACTGGTTTGTGGCCTATCATTACATTTTTATCTCATTCTAATTTTAATTTATTATTACTTACAGTATTATAGAATCCTTCATTTGTTTATGATGTAATTACAATAAACCCTTTTGTATCTCATTAACAATTATTGCCTTTCTGGCCAAGTTTACAATTATAATCCGCATACTAAATAAGTACATGTATACAAAACATTTAATTTTATAAAGTTTAACACCAGTTCTGTAATGATATATTTGATAACATAAAAATGAAATTAACATCAGTTAATTGATATTCTCTTAAACAATTACTTCACTTGCTACATACAAAAAACAACATAAATATCATGATAATAACACAACATGATAAAACATAATAACATGTACATTTTTATAAAATAAATCATGCACTAATTAATTCTTCTCCTCTCAGTTAATTCATCAATCATTCTAAAACTGTCTAAGTTATGTTTTACATTACTTGTCAATGTTTATTGTTTACCCTTTTCACTGAACACTTAAGTTTGTATTTATAAACATTCTTAATTTTTCCTTTTACCTTGTATTCTTATTAGGGGATTATTCATTCATTTAATCATGGTTTATGTTTCTGACCTTTTATGATTATGGACAATTATTATTTTTATTTTTAGTTTGAAAATTATAAACCTTTTATGTAACGTAGGGGACCATATTTTCGTTACGTTACAATATTATTAACAATATGTGTGTGTGTATATATATATATATATTTTTTTTTTTTGCCAACGTACTTCTAGAGGTGTACTTATAGCAGCGATCTCAGTAAATCCCACAATGTCACTGAAATAAATGGTGACAGCTCCATAGTATTCTGCAGGAACCTGTCAACAGATGAAAGGTATTAATGGTTTTAAAATGGCAACAGTGTTGTAACCATAAAATTTGTGTGGGAGGGTGTTATTCATGATGATAAGGGGGGGGTGCAGTGTTGACTGGTGTATACAATGCACCTATATCACAACCTTGTAACTTAGCCTACCCCGTCACTTAGAAAATACACCCACCTTCAATGCATAAGCAGTCCACAGATACACATACTGTCATCCGTGGAGAAGTTGTCTAATAAATAGTTTTAATTGGATTTTAACTTGTGACAGACCCATCGGGACCTATCAATGGTGAGGAAGTGAAGACTTCATTAACTCCTCTGACTGTGCCACTGAATGGCATTACGGTTTTTAATAAATACTGTTGGTATATTATTAGAGAACCCCCAACCCATATTCAAAGTAATATTATGAATGTCGTATGATATATTAAGTAATATTATGATTGGAAATATTAAAACTATTTGTTATTAGAATATGCAGGTTAATTATGTAGGTTACATTACTCATGTGTATTAAATTATCAACAATTTATGTATAACTTATGTATATTAATAGACAATATTCAGAGAGATACTATTTATAGAATAACTAGACTGTTCTTTAACAAGTATACTACACATTAGTAGCTAAATATGGTTTTTCCTACACAATTCTATAAATTGAGCCTAGAACGACATGGATGGTTCTAGTCTGTAACATATGCTAGTAAATGATGTGATTACCAAAAATATATAGGACTTAGAGAGAGTGTGAGCCGGTCTTTATTGAAAGTTCAGTTAAGTTAGTTAACAGAATTAGTGCATGATAGCACATTTGTGGATTAGTGTTATATTTATGTGTTATCTTTTTGTTTGTATAAATTATGATTGTGTTAATAATAAGACAGTTGTAAATTGAAATTTATATTTTCTGTGTTATATACTTACCGTACTCATAAAAAATGTTGACAGATACAATTTTTTTATTTCAATTACTGCTTAGAAGATGCAGCATATTTTAAATATATACAATTTAATTATTCTGTAATACTTCTTAATAAGATTATATCTAATTGCTGTGTTTTGATAAAATATTTTAATAATTCTATAATACTCTTTGGTACTATGATAAAGTATTTAATTTATATTCTTAATAATCCTCTTAAAGTCCTAGTCTACATAAATATGAAAAAATATCATTAAACCACATGAAAGGCAGCTAATACCATATGTAACAATAGCAATTAGCAGGGAAAAAGGAAAACCAACTAAAAATTGAGAACATGTTAGGAATCGCGAGATAACGTGGTTGTTGAGAAAGTTGCAAGTACTGGAGTAAGCTTTTTTGTTAGCTGAGGTAATGACCACAGTGGTAACGATAGTAGTAGTGATAGTCATGGGCATCACCAGTGCACAGTTTATGGGGAGGGGGGAGCATTTTGATACTTTTGAACATCAGTGTGGAGTGGAATTATCTCATATTTTTAGTGACAACGAATATGGTATTTCTACATCCCATCATGGTCGAAGTACTCAATGTAAATACTTCTTCAGAAAGGAGAAGAAATCTATATAGTTTACGCATAGAGGATAATTAATTTGATGCAGTTAATAAGTTCAGATATCAGATACCTGGGTAACAAGATAGATAAACGAAGCTCCATAAACACAACAATACATGACAGGATACAAATAGGAAATATTTGCTAATAGGAGCATATTATGCCAACAGCAGACTACTTAGAAGCAAACTCATTAGTTGTAACAAAAATAAAAATGTATAACACTTGTTAATTGTATGACAGACCAGTTGTTAATTATTGAGGTGAGACATGGACATTGACAAGAAAGGAACAAGTAAAACTAAGAAGGTTTGAAAGAAACATCATAACATGTGTTTATGAAACAAGAAGATGATGATTAGAGAATAAGAAATAACCAGGTGATAGATGAGCTATTGAAGCATGAGGACATTGTAAGATTCATAAAGGCTTAATGAACACAATGGCTAGGTCACCTAGAGCGGATGTATGATCAGCGTATACCAAAGAAACTCTTGAGGGTGCAAGTCTATAAAAGCAGAAAGAGGGGCCAAGTTAGGATAAGGTGGTTGGATAATATGCTAGAAGATCTCAGAAGCATGGATGTGAGGGGTTGCAATGAGATGGCAATGGACCGGACTTTGGACAAGATTGTTGTTGGAAGCCAGGTCTCACATTCGTCCTGTAGTGCCGAAGAAGAAGATCATGGTTGAAGTTCCTGATTATACATGAATATAATTCACAGAAGCCTCCAACATAGTACTGTGGGCTTGATGTTTGACACCCCGCATTATGTAGACTCGAATATCCACTGAAGATGGCAGCCAGTGGTGCTGCTGAAATGTTTGGTTTGAATGTGAACCTTGGACCACGACCAAACAGCCCGATAGATACTTCAAATACAACTAACACCTGCCGTGAAAGCCTTAGAACAATATTAGAATTCACAGAAGTTTCAGGTTAGTAAAACTATTTAACAGCAATACTGGTTTAACTATTTAATTATGTAACAGTGTATGGTTCAATTACTGGATAGGCTTTTGTTTCTAATTGTTGTAGTTTTCAATTATAACCTTGTCCTTGTCTATAATAGGGACTCTGTTTTTATTTTTTAGATAAAGAAAATATATTGGAATTACAGGTACAATACATACTGTATATAAACCCTGGCTTATCTCTGTGACAGAGATGCATAAGGAGACTCATAAGAGATGCATCTCGATTCAGATTTAAAAAATTGCTTCAGTAGTGGGAATAAGCTCTGGGAATGCTCAATCAATCATCAACAATAACGTAAATTATTGGGAAAGTGTCGGCCAGGTGAGTTCCTTGTCTCCACAGGAACAAAAACATGATCACCTGGATGTGAAAGCCTCTTGACTCGCTATGACGATGAAGGGTACGATTGTTTGCACTGTACTCTCATTTGTGATGAAACATGGGTTCACCACTACAACCCTGAGCCAACACAAGCATCCATAAAGTGGCAGAAGATAGGGGAAGCTATGCTAGTCAAAAATGCTTGTCAGCTGGAAAGGTGCTTGCAACTGTTTTTTGGTTCCACAGCCATTCTGTTGATAGATTTTCTTCACGAACAAAAAAAATGGTAAATTCCACCTATTATTGTAAGCTCCTGAATGATGTAAAAAGCTGCCTATTGTACCAAAAAATTTTAGCGACGAATGCAAGACATCATTCTGCTTCATAACAAGACAAGCCCCCGTAACTGCTGTATTAACATGTGAGAAGCTGCACAAATTTCACTGGCCACCCTTCTTATAGACCAGATGTACTCATTTGTTTGGACTACTTAAAGAAGCATTGGAAGGACAGGAGTTTGATGATGATTTAGGGGTAGAGGAGTTAGTGAGAAACTGGCTGCAAACACACGCCTCTTATTCCTTCAAGGAAGGGATAAAAAAATTACCAATTCGATTGAAAAAGTGTGTTTACAAAGCAGGAGATTATGTAGAAAAAATGATATAATCATTTTGTTTTTTACTGATTTAATAAAATTTAAAAGAAAAATTGTAGTTTATATTTGGTCCACTCTTGTAATATAATACATTTGGAACAAATAACATACAACTATTTGTGAATACAAAGAATTTAAATATTACAAACATTTTAAAAATTATTAATAAACATAAATTATTGTTGTGTGTTTTTCATGTTGTTTAATTTTACATTTGTTGGAGATGAGTAGAGGAAGTGTTTAGAGTTCATTTGTTTATTAATTCATTTGATTAGTAATGGTAAAAATTGTATACACGATATGTTAAAAAAAGTTAAACAATCTCACAGTGCAGTCTGATAAACAGTGTTTTCTGAAAGTTTTAACAAAATGTATACCTGTTGGGTCTGTTTCAGTTTCTGAGCCACACTTGGAGGTAACATCTGGTACAGCAGAGTATCGCTTTTGCGCTTTTCTTTCTTCAGTTCATGAGCTTTTTCAGCAAGGTGTTGTGCGTACATCTGTAATGAAAACTTTTGTTTTTAATACGTTGGAAAACATTTTTAAATGTTTGTTTACTCTGCAGAAAAATACCTGTATATTTCAAATTAACTAGTAAAAGAGAGAATGCAGGCAGGTTTTAAATTTAATGTGTTAATTCTGCCTTATGAAAGCACACAACACTATTGTCAAAATTGTTTACGATAACCGATTACATGCACTATAAAGAATAAATGAAAAATTTAATCACTGGCATGCATGAAAAGAAAAATAAATAAATATGGGCAAATAGAATAATACGGAAAATATGTATAATATTTGAAGATGAGTCAGAATACGGAAGGGTTTAAAAATTTTTTTGATACAAATGTTTATTGAAATCATTAAAGTATGTACATATTTTTCAATAAATATTTTTTAAGGCTTTTGTTAATTCCATTCCTTCTTCTTATTGTTGTTGTTTAACTCACAAAAATAAGATAATGATATGTTTTTAATTAAACCAGTTTCTTTTTTAATGTAAATTTTATGTTCCTCGGTACAGTGGTCTTCCCCCCCTTTTGTAATTGCCCTGGGCACGCCTATGGCCAAATTATGAAGTTGTAATATTACTTTACTAAAAATGAACTTTATCTTGTGAAAACTTACTTTTTTCGAAAAAAAAAGTTTTCACAAGTAAAGTTCATTTTACTTCCATGTTCCTTAAGGAAATGGAAGTATGGTGATGGCAAAAAAATCGTGTTCGAGATTATTGCAGATTCTGATTGTACTACACTCAAAACATGAAAAAAAGTCATTTTTCAAAAAGTGTGTGTGTGTGTGTCTGAGTGTCTGTGTGTGTGTCTGTAGATTTTTTTCTATGGCAAACGATAACAGCCGCAAATTCAAACTGAATCAAATCATTTTTTGCATACAGCTCTGATCTGCAGAGTAATCGCGACCTATTGTTGTTAGTGAAGATCGGTTGAGGGAAAGGGGTAGTTTACCTGCAACGGTTTTTTTTATCAAGGGTAATTTTGTTTGTTTGGCAAACGATAACAGCCGCAAATTCAAACAGAATCAAATAATATTTCGCATACAGCCCTGCATTTTTGAGTTCTCAAGATCTATTGATTTTGGTAAAGATCGGTTAAGGGAAAGGGGTAGTTTACCGGCAACGTTTTATGTTTTAACAAGGGTATTTTTTATGGCAAACGATAACAGCCGCAAATTCAAACATAATCAAATAATGTTTTGCATACTGCCCTGAATTGTAGAGTTCTCAAGACCTTTTGTTTTTGGTGAAGATCGGTTAAGGGAAAGGGGTAGTTTACCAGCAACGTTTTATGTTTTAAAAGGGTATTTTCTATGGCAAACGATAAGAGCCGCAAATTCAAACAGAATCAAATACGTTTTTGCATACAGCCCTGTTTTGTTGAGTACTAAAGACCTATTGTTTTTGGTGAAGATCGGTTAAGGAAAAGGGGTAGTTTACCGGACACGTTTTTTGTTTAATCAAGGGTATTTTATATGGCAAACGATAACAGCCGCAAATTCAAACAGAATCATATAATATTTTGCATACAGCCCTAAAATGTAGAGTTCTCAAGACCTGTTGGTTTTGGTGAAGATCGGTTAAGGGAATAGGGTTGTTTACCAGCAACATTTTATGTTTTATCAAGGGTAATTTTTTTTTTATGACGAACGATAACTGCCGTACATTAAAACAGAATCAACTACTCTCCTGCATACCTTTTTGAATTATACAGAACTCAAGGTCTGTTGATTTTGTTGAAGATCGGTTAAGGGGAAGGGGTAGTTTACCGGCAACGTTTTGTGTTTTAGCAAGGGTAATTTTGTTTCTTTGGCAAACGATAACAGCCGCAAATTCAAACAGAATCAAATAATGTTTCGCATACAGCCCTGAATTGTAGAGTTCTCAAGATCTGTTGATTTTGGTGAAGATCGGTTAAGGGAAAGGGGTAGTTTACCTGTAACATTTTATGTTTTAACAAGGGTATTTCCTATGCCAAACGATAACAGCCGCAAATTCAAACAGAATCAAAAGATTATTTGCATACAGCCCTAAATTGTAGAGTTCTCAAGACCTATTGTTTTTGGTGAAGTTCGGTTGAGGGAAAGGGGTAGTTTACCTGCAACGTTTTTTTAACAAGGGTATTTTATATGGCAAACGATAACAGCCGCAAATTCAAATAGAATCAAATAATGTTTTGCATACAGCCCTGATTTGTAGAGTACTCAAGACCTATTGTTTTTGGTGAAGATCGGTTAAGGGAAAGGGGTAGTTTACCTGTAACGTTTTATGTTTTAACAAGGGTATTTCCTATGGCAAACGATAACAGCCGCAAATTCAAACAGAATCAAAAGATTATTTGCATACAGCCCTAAATTGTAGAGTTCTCAAGACCTATTGTTTTTGGTGAAGATCGGTTGAGGGAAAGGGGTAGTTTACCTGCAACGTTTTTTTAACAAGGGTATTTTCTATGGCAAACGATAACAGCCGCAAATTCAAACAGAATCAAATAATGTTTTGCATACAGCCCTGATTTGTAGAGTACTCAAGACCTATTGTTTTTGGTGAAGATCGGTTAAGGGAAAGGGGTAGTTTACCAGCAACGTTTTTTTATCAAGCGTATTTTCTATGGCAAACGATAACAGCCGCAAATTCAAACAGAATCAAATAATTTTTTGCATACATCCCTGAATTGTAGAGGTCTCAATGACTTTCGATTTTGGTGAAGATCGGTTAAGGGGAAGGGGTAGTTTACCTGCACAACCTTTTACGTTTTAACAAGAGTAAAAAACTTGAAAATTTATTTAAACTTTTTGAAACAATGGTAATTGTTAAAAATAAAATAATTTTGTTGCCAGGCAATAAAATTATAATTTTTTCATTTTAATGTAATATAATATTTTTCATTTAATACAGCAATAAAAAGGCAGGTAAGACACAGCCTGGCTGTTTGGCTGAAAATGATTTTAAATATAAATCTTAGAATATGGAAGTCATGTATGGTTCTCCATACCGATATTTTTACTTCCATATTCCTTAAGGAATGGAAGTATGGTGATGGCAAAAAAAATCGTGTTCGAGATTATTGCAGATTCTGATTCTACTACACTCAAAACATGAAAAAAAGTCGTTTTCCGAAAAGTGTCTGTGTGTCTGTCTGTCTGTCTGTAGATTTTTTTTCTATGGCAAACGATAACTGCCGCAAATTCAAACAGAATCAAATAATTTTTTGCATACAGCCCGGTTTTGCAGAGTTCTCGCGACCTATTGTTTTTGGTGAAGATCGGTTGAGGGAAAGGGGTAGTTTACCTGCAACGGTTTTTTTTTAGCAAGGGTAATTTTGTTTGTTTGGCAAACGATAACAGCCGCAAATTCAAACAGAATCAAATAATGTTTCGCATACAGCCCTGAATTGTAGAGTTCTCAAGATCTATTGTTTTTGGTGAAGATCGGTTAAGGGAAAGGGGTAGTTTACCTGTAACGTTTTATGTTTTAACAAGGGTATTTCCTATGGCAAACGATAACAGCCGCAAATTCAAACAGAATCAAATAATGTTTCGCATACAGCCCTGATTTGTAGAGTACTCAAGACCTATTGTTTTTGGTGAAGATCGGTTGAGGGGAAGGGGTAGTTTACCAGCAACGTTTTTTATCATGCGTATTTTCTATGGCAAACGACAACTGCCGCAAATTCAAACAGAATCAAATAATTTTTTGCATACAGCCCTGATTTGTAGAGTACTCGCGACCTATTGTTTTTGGTGAAGATCGGTTGAGGGGAAGGGGTAGTTTACCTGCAACGGTTTTTTTTATCAAGGGAAATTTTTTTTTTTTTTGGCAAACGATAACAGCCGCAAATTCAAACAGAATCAAATAATGTTTCGCATACAGCCCTGAATTGTAGATTTCTCAAGACCTATTGTTTTTGGTGAAGATCGGTTGAGGGAAAGGGGTAGTTTACCTGCAACGTTTTTTTAACAAGGGTATTTTCTATGGCAAACGATAATAGCCGCAAATTCAAACAGAATCAAATAATTTTTTGCATACGTCCCTGAATTGTAGAGGTCTCAATGACTTTCGATTTTGGTGAAGATCGGTTAAGGGGAAGGGGTAGTTTACCTGCAACCTTATACGTTTTAACAAGAGTAAAGTACTTGAAAATTTATTTAAACTTTTTGAAACAATGGTAATTGTTAAAAATAAAATAATTTTGTTGCCAGGCAATAAAATTATAATTTTTTCATTTTAATGTAATATAATATTTTTCATTTAATACAGCAATAAAAAGGCAGGTAAGACACAGCCTGGCTGTTTGGCTGAAAATGATTTTAAATATAAATCTTAGAATATGGAAGTCATGTATGGTTCTCCATACCGATATTTACTTCTATATTCCTTAAGGAATGGAAGTATGGTGATGGCAAAAAAAATCGTGTTCGAGATTATTGCAGATTCTGATTGTACTACACTCAAAACATGAAAAAAAGTCGTTTTCCGAAAAGTGTCTGTGTGTGTGTCTGTCTGTCTGTCTGTGTGTCTGTAGATTTTTTTTCTATGGCAAACGATAACTGCCGCAAATTCAAACAGAATCAAATAATTTTTTGCATGCAGCCCTGATTTGCAGAGTACTCGCGACCTATTGTTTTTGGTGAAGATCGGTTGAGGGAAAGGGGTAGTTTACCTGCAACGGTTTTTTTTTTGCAAGGGTAATTTTGTTTGTTTGGCAAACGATAACAGCCGCAAATTCAAACAGAATCAAATAATGTTTCGCATACAGCCCTGAATTGTAGAGTCCTCAAGATCTGTTGATTTTGGTGAAGATCGGTTAAGGTAAAGGGGTAGTTTACCTGTAACGTTTTATGTTTTAACAAGGGTATTTCCTATGGCAAACGATAACAGCCGCAAATTCAAACAGAATCAAAAGATTATTTGCATACTGCCCTAGATTGTAGAGTTCTCAAGACCTATTGTTTTTGGTGAAGATCGGTTGAGGGAAAGGGGTAGTTTACCTGCAACGTTTTTTTAACAAGGGTATTTTCTATGGCAAACTATAACAGCCGCAAATTCAAACAGAATCAAATAATGTTTTGCGTACAGCCGTGATTTGTAGAGTACTCAAGATCTTTTGTTTTTGGTGAAGATCGGTTGAGGGGAAGGGGTAGTTTACCAGCAACGTTTTTTTATCAAGCGTATTTTCTATGGCAAACGATAACAGCCGCAAATTCAAACAGAATCAAATAATTTTTTGCATACGTCCCTGAATTGTAGAGGTCTCAATGACTTTCGATTTTGGTGAAGATCGGTTAAGGGGAAGGGGTAGTTTACCTGCAACCTTTTACTTTTTAACAAGACTAAAGTACTTGAAAATTTATTTAAACTTTTTGAAACAATGGTAATTGTTAAAAATAAAATAATTTTGTTGCCAGGCAATAAAATTATAATTTTTTCATTTTAATGTAATATATTTTTTATTTAATACAGCAATAAAAAGGCAGGTAAGACACAGCCTGGCTGTTTGGCTGAAAATGATTTTAAATATAAATCTTAGAATATGGAAGTCATGTATGGTTCTCCATACCGATATTTACTTCCATATTCCTTAAGGAATGGAAGTATGGTGATGGCAAAAAAAATCGTGTTCGAGATTATTGCAGATTCTGATTGTACTACACTCGAAACATGAAAAAAAGTCGTTTTCCGAAAAGTGTCTGTGTGTGTGTCTGTCTGTCTGTGTGTCTGTCTGTCTGTGTGTGTGTCTGTGTGTCTGTCTGTAGATTTTTTTTCTATGGCAAACGATAACTGCCGCAAATTAAAACAAAATCAAATAATTTTTTGCATACAGCCCTGATTTGTAGAGGACTCGCGACCTATTGTTTTTGGTGAAGATCGGTTGAGGGAAAGGGGTAGTTTACCTGCAACGGTTTTTTTTTATCAAGGGAAATTTTTTTTTTTTGGCAAACGATAACAGCCGCAAATTCAAACAGAATCAAATAATGTTTCGCATACAGCCCTGAATTGTAGAGTTCTCAAGACCTATTGTTTTTGGTGAAGATCGGTTAAGGGAAAGGGGTAGTTTACCAGTAACGTTTTATGTTTTAACAAGGGTATTTCCTATGGCAAACGATAACAGCCGCAAATTCAAACAGAATCAAAAGATTATTTGCATACAGCCCTAAATTGTAGAGTTCTCAAGACCTGTTGTTTTTGGTGAAGATCGGTTAAGGGAAAGGGGTAGTTTACCTACAAGGTTTTTTTAACAAGGGTATTTTCTATGGCAAACGATAACAGCCGCAAATTCAAACAGAATCAAATAATTTTCTGCATACTGCCCTGATTTTTTGAGTACTCAAGACCTATTGTTTTTGGTGAAGATCGGTTGAGGGGAAGGGGTAGTTTACCTGCAACGTTTTTTATTAAGCGTATTTTCTATGGCAAACGATAACTGCCGCAAATTCAAACAGAATCAATAATTTTTTGCATACTTCAGTGAATTGTAGGGGGCTCAAGGCCTTTAGATTTTGGTGAAGATCAGTTAAGGGAAAGGGGTAGTTTACCTGCAACCTTTTACATTTTAACAAGAGTAAAGTACTTGAAAATTCATTTAAACTTTTTCAAACAATGGTAATTGTTGAAAATAAAATAATTTTGTTGCCAGGCAATCTGAAAATTTCAGATTTTGTACCACAAAATCTGAAAAGATTATACGATAGTTTATGAAATGGTTAATACGTCAGTGGAAGGTGTAATGAGAAATTAGCAGAAATGGAAACCTGGGGAATGTTAAGTGTTCTGTAGATACAATTTTGTCAGAATTTTTGGAAATGATCATCAACATTGAAGAAAAAGTAAGCATATTAAGAAACATATGTAAGTACTTATTATAAAAAAATAATGTTTGTTTTTTGATAAAGTCATTTTGATTATAAAATATAAATATTTACAAAAAGAAAAGAATTTTTAGTTTTCAAAATTTAAATATATTTTTATAAAACAATGGGTTCTTCATTGAGGTGGGGACCATGTCACTCACTCCATCTCAAGCCTCCTCTCCCATTTTGCAGAAAAAGAGGACCCTGTCAAGGCTGATACTTGGACGACAGTGACAGGGCTTTCCACCAAATTCAGCAGAGTGACATGTAGGCCCAACTCTGATTGGCTCCTCAGATTTCCCCAGCGTTAGTAGGTTCTATGAAAATATTTTATTTCAAAAATGATTTTAAATATAAATCTTAGATATGTTTTATAAATCTCATGTTTTATGTTTTAACATGGGTAATTTTTTATATGACGAACCATAACTGCCGTAAATTCAAACAGAATCAAATAATTTTTTACATATGTGCCTGAGCTATAGAGAACTCAATGTCTGTTGATTTTGGTGAAGATCGGTTACGGGGAAAGGGCAGTTTACCTGAAACATTTTTTGTTGTAACATGAGTAAAGTACTTAATTTTGATAAAGTATCCTGATAAGATCTTAATAATCCACTGTAGAAACGTAGATGAAATATCTATAAATGAAGAGGCTAGTTGAACGGGCTGGGGGTAATTTTCTATAAATCAAAATTATAGTTGAAGGGGGAGGGGATAATATTTTTTATATGTGTACTACGTTATTGGCAAGAAAGAAGTATTTTTTTGTTAAAATTCCTTCCCTGGCTGTTTGGCTGAAAATGATTTTAAATATAAATCTTAGAATATGGAAGTCATGTATGGTTCTCCATACCGATATTTACTTCCATATTCCTTAAGGAATGGAAGTATGGTGATGGCAAAAAAAATCGTGTTCGAGATTATTGCAGATTCTGATTCTACTACACTCAAAACATGAAAAAAAGTCGTTTTCTGAAAAGTGTCTGTGTGTGTGTCTGTCTGTGTGTGTGTCTGTCTGTAGATTTTTTTTCTATGGCAAACGATAACTGCCGCAAATTCAAACAGAATCAAATAATTTTTTGCATACAGCCCGGTTTTGCAGAGTTCTTGCGACTTATTGTTTTTGGTGAAGATCGGTTGAGGGAAAGGGGTAGTTTACCTGCAACGGTTTTTTTTTATCAAGGGAAATTTTTTTTTTTTGGCAAACGATAACAGCCGGAAATTCAAACAGAATCAAATAATTTTTCGCATATAGCCCTGAGTTGTAGAGTTCTCAAGATCTGTTGTTTTTGGTGAAGATCGGTTAAGGGAAAGGGGTAGTTTACCTGTAACATTTTATGTTTTAACAAGGGTATTTCCTATGGCAAACGATAACAGCCGCAAATTCAAACAGAATCAAAAGATTATTTGCATACAGCCCTAAATTGTAGAGTTCTCGAGACCTGTTGTTTTTGGTGAAGATCGGTTGAGGAAAAGGGGTAGTTTTTTTTTTAACAAGGGTATTTTCTATGGCAAACGATAACAGCCGCAAATTCAAACAGAATCAAATAATTGTCTGCATACAGCCCTGATTTGTAGAGTACTCAAGACCTATTGTTTTTGGTGAAGATCGGTTGAGGGGAAGGGGTAGTTTATTTGCAACGTTTTTTATCAAGCGTATTTTCTATGGCAAACGATAACTGCCGCAAATTAAAACAGAATCAAATAATTTTTTGCATACAGCCCTGAATTGTAGAGTTCTCAAGACCTTTTGTTTTTGGTGAAGATCGGTTGAGGGGAAGGGGTAGTTTACCTGCAACATTTTTTTAACAAGGGTATTTTCTATGTCAAACGATAACAGCCGCAAATTCAAACAGAATCAAATAATGTTTTGCATACAGTCCTGATTTGTAGAGTACTCAAGACCTATTGTTTTTGGTGAAGATCGGTTAAGGGGAAGGGGTAGTTTACCTGCAACGTTATTTTATCAAGCGTATTTTCTGTGGCAAATGATAACAGATACAAATTCAAACAGAATCAAATAATTTTTTGCATACGTCCCTCAATTGTAGAGGTCTCAAGGACTTTCGATTTTGGTGAAGATCGGTTAAGGGAAAGGGGTAGTTTACCTGCAACCTTTTACGTTTTAACAAGAGTAAAGTACTTGAAAATTTATTTAAACTTTTTCAAACAATGGTTGGTTTATTGCCAAGCAATAAAATTAAAATTTTTCATTTTAATGTGAATCATGTATAAGAGAAAATATATCGCGCTTGGCAGGCGATATTAAGATTTAAATATAAATCTTAGAATATGGAAGTCATGTATGGTTCTCCATACCGATATTTTTCTATAGTAAACGGTAACAGCCGCAAATTCAAACAGAATCAAATGATATTTTGCATACAGCCCTCTATTGTAGAGTTCTCAATACCTATTGGTGTTGGTGAAGATCGGTTAAGGGAAAGGGGTAGTTTACCAGCAACATTTTATGTTTATAACAAGGGTAATTTTTTATATGACGAACGATAACTGCCGTAAATTCAAACAGAATCGACTTGGTTTTTGCATACCTTTTTGAACTAAAGAGAACTCAAGGTCTGTTGATTTTGTTGAAGATCGGTTGAGGGAAGGGGTAGTTTATCAGCAACTTTTTATGTTTTAAAAAGGGTAATTTTTTTATGACGAACGATAACTGCCGAAAATTCAATGAGAATCAAATACGTTTTTGCACCCTTTCCTGAGTTGCAGAGAGCTCAAGGTCTATTGATTTTGGTGAAGATCGGTTAAGGGAAAGGGGTAGTTTACCTGCAACATTTTATGTTGTAACAAGAGAAATGTTTCCATGGCGAACGATAACTGCCGCACATTCAAACAGAATCAAATATTTTTTTGCATGCTTCCCTGAATTGTAGAGGACGGAAGGTCTGTTGATTTTGGAGAAGATCGGTTAAGAGAAAGGGGTAGTTTACCTGGAACATTTTATGATTTAACAAGAGTAACGTACTTAATTTTTATAAATAAAGTATCCTGATAAGAAGCTCATAGTAATCCACTGTAGGAACGCAGATGAAATATCTATAAATGAAGAAGTTAGGTGAACGGGGTGGGGGTAATTTTCTATTATTAAAAATTATAGTTGAAAATGGAGGTGAGAATTTTTTATATGTGTACTACGTTATCGGCAACAAAGAAGTAGTTTTTTGTTAACGCTGCTTCCCGGGCTGTTTAGCCGTAGTCCCATGTTTTCTGCAAAACCAGACTTTTCGGCAATGGGATCGACTGCCATCATCAGTGAAAATCGAGTGCGAAAACGTGAGCTGGTATACGTTAGTGACCACAGTACTGTGGTTAATGCTGAAGCAATAAGTAGAAAGACGTAGTTTCTATGGAAATATTTCATTTCGAATATGATTTTAAATATAAATCTTAGAACATGGAAGTTATGTATGGTTCTCCATACCGATATTTTAGTAAAGTGATAGTGCTGTGAAAGAAGAGATGAACAATCAAGACAATTGTAATATTAGTTTTAAAATTGTCCAGGCATTCGTAAATCGGTTTATTCGAATACTGCGTTTACAGATTAAGAAGAGGTAATACTTAAAAGACTCACCGCTAGATGGCAACAGAAAACACTTTAGGAAACAAGTTGCAGAATTCCAACTGCAATGTATTGGGCGACTTTTTTTTTACTTCCATGTTCCTTAACGAAATGGAAGTATGGTGATGGCAAAAAAAATCGTGTTCGAGATTATTGCAGATTCTGATTCTACTACACTCAAAACATGAAAAAAAAGTCATTTTTGAAAAGTGTGTGTGTGTGTGTGTGTGTGTGTGTGTGTGTGTGTGTGTGTGTGTGTGTGTGTGTGTGTGTGTGTGTGTGTGTAGATTTTTTTCTATGGTAAACGATAACGGCCGCAAATTCAAACAGAATCAAACAATTTTTTGCATACAGCCCTGATTTGTGGAGTACTCAAAACCTATTGTTTTTGGTGAAGATCGGTTAGGGGAAGGGGTAGTTTACCAGCAACGTTTTTTTTTCAATCAAGGGTAAGTTTTTTTTATGGCAAACGATAACAGCCGTAAATTCAAACATAATCAAATGATTATTGGCATACAGTCCAAAATTGCAGAGTTCTCAAGACCTATTGTTTTTGGTGAAGATCGGTTAAGGGAAAGGGGTAGTTTACCAGCAACATTTTATGTTTTAACAAGGGTAATTTTTTTTTGACGAAAGATAACTGCCGTAAATTCAAAGAGAATCAAATAATTTTTGTATACGTTCCTGAATTGTAGAGAGCTCAAGGCCTATTAATTTTAGTGAAGATCGGTTAAGGGAAAGGGTAGTTTACCTGCAACATTTTATTTATATATGTACTACATTATCGGTAACAAAGTAGTAGTTTGTTGTTAAAATTCCTTCCCGTCCTGTTTGGCCGTAGACCTAAGTTTTCTGCAAAACCAGACGTTTCGGGAGTGTCATCAACTTCCATCATCAGTGAAAATCTAGTGTGATAACGTGAGGTGGTATACGTTAGTGACCACAGTAGTGTGGTTAAGGCTGAAGCAGTAAGTAGAAAGAAGTAGTTTGTATGTAAATATTTCATTTCGAAAATGATTTTAAATATAAATATAAGAACATGGAAGTCATGTATAGTTCTCCATACCGATATTTTGTATCGGCCATCTAAGGACCACATGCCAATTTCAATTCTTTACTCTTTGTTCTTTCCTTTTGTTTCCAATATTCCTTCATCTTCTCACTGTGTCTCTTCTTCCTGTCTTCAGTCCACTTTGAACCTGCGTTTTTCTCTCTCCTACCCTGGACGACTTTATTATTTAAAATGTTTGAAGAATGTAAAATCAGATAATTAATGTTATTTGTTAAACTTATTGTTCACTGTAAGTAACCGTTTTTTATTCTAGTCTCGTTTAATGAAAACGTAGATAAGTTGATATACAAGTCTTGATATAATCTTGTCCGGTTCTCTCTCTCTCTCTCTCTCTCTCTCTCTCTCTCTCTCTCTCTCTCTCTCTCTCTCTCTTCTCTCTCTCTCTCTCTCTCTCTCTCTCTCTCTCTCTCTCTCTCTCTCTCTCTCTCTCTGTGTGTGTGTGTGTGTGTGTGTGTGTGTGTGTGTGTGTGTGTGTGTGTGTGTGTGTGTGTGTGTGTGTGTGTGTGTGTGTGTGTGTGTGTGTGATTAAAATCCGACTCTCTACACATGCATAAGGACCATTTTGATTAGTAAATAACTATAAACTTATTTACCATAACGTGACGTAATAAATGTTTACTAAGAATAATTCAGGTAATTCACGTAAATAGAAGTCATAGTAGTATTGTTGTTGACACGATACTATGTTGACGTTATAACTCAACTTATGAACAATTCGAAATAAACCCCTACATATTATTGTGACTGTGTTCATCATCATTATTATTGTTACTACTTTATTTTCATTGTCTTCATTTCTTATTCAGATTGGGCCGAGGGTTTAGGCTGCTTAATGCACTGGATTTAGTCTACTGCTTTTTGCACTGCTCTTTGCCTTCTGCGTTAACAATGTTTGAACTTTTTAACAGTTTTACGTTGTCTTCTTCACCACTGGAAAGTACTGTAACAAGGCAATTTGGTATTCTACTTATACGGTCAATCAAACGACGAAATACATAATCTCAGTTACTGGACTCGATTCCATACTACAACAGTTAAGAATGATGTGTGTGTGTGTGTGTGTGTGTGTGTTTTACTAAAGCATCATATGTTGAGCTACAGAACAGCTGTTTCCGTCCCAATAACCGTATCCGCACTCATTTTCGATATTTCGATTATGTGACTGTTGGCATCGATACGTAGTGAATATCACGTATAAATTTAGTTAGATGAAAGAATTCGTTAAAATTTATGTATATATGTTATAACATAGTATGCTGACGATTGCAGTCTTTTTTGTTGTTGTATTTTTTAATGAAAACTGTTTCCAGCACTAATATAATACCGGTTTGTGTCTGAGACGCCAAAAGTTGATGTTGTTAGGTTAACATGTAAATTGAAATTAAACGTGGAAACTAATAAGCCTTTAGTGTAATATTCGTTTTTTTTTCTAAATCCACGTAAAAAACAGCTCGAAGTAAGGCCCTTGCCTGTTGTTATATACGTATGTATCCCTTTTTGTGCCAGCACTCGTTTTCCACTAGTACTTGATTTTTCGCTAATACTCGGTTTTGTGCAGAGCAAGGAACCAACTAGAAGTAAGGCGAGGTGCAGTACATGTCTCCCATTTTTTGTGTTTCGTAAAAAATTGGCTTCCATTGAAGTTGGCCGAGATTTTACTGAATAACAAAATAATATTGACCACGTAATGAATAAGAAATCTTCTTTTTTTTTGTTTTTGTTTTAGTCTTATTATTCAGGAATAATTGTATTTTTCACTTTTTTAATTATCTTTTTTGTTATTGTTAAAAAACTTTAGTCTTTATTTCAAATGTTACTGTGTTATAAGCATTGTATATACACATTAAACGTCGTGGTATTTCCAATCATGGATTTTATTTGAGTAAAATATTTTATTTCAGTAATAATATGGATTTTATTACTATATGGAAGTTTGTAATAAGCGAAAAATAGTTCAGATCCAAGGTAAAAATTTTAAATTTTTTACCAATAAAAAACTTAGTGTTCCGAGTCAGTAGTATTATACTTATAATTAGTTAATCAACAGGCACCTCATGGACAACAAAGTCCACGGATTTTATTTATTTAAACAGTAAACTAAAAATAAAAAACCATTATTACCTAACCTCATAAACCAAAACATTACTTATTTTCGCAGTACATTAAGAAATGCAGTCATTTAATTAGTATACTTCTTCTTCTTCTTCATCATATCGTGGTATATCGATATAATCGAAATGTCGAAAATGTAGTGCGTATACGGATATTGGGGAGAGTACCGACAGTTATTACAAAATCGTTCAGTACTCTCAATTTCCCCTCCGCCGATCCGTCCCTAGTTTAAATCACTTTCTTCAAGCACGCACTCTGTCTTCTTCAGTGTCACTGTTTACAATAATCAGGCCATATCTTATCTATATCTCTCTATTTCTTCATTTTCATTCGACCCCAGGTTACTGCCAACTTCCTCGTCTTCCTCACTGGAATTTTCACTGCCTTTGTGTAGAGAGATGATCATTCTTTCCACAGGTTCTTTAATAATTATTTCATTTTTCCATGCGGTAGCTATAACTTTGGACATAAGATCAACAGCTTTCTTTCAGACGATTGGTTACATTTTTCGCCCGTAAGAAATACATGGGAAGCTAGTTTCACCTTGACGTTTGAAAACAGTGTTGAGGTTAGGTTTTGTATACATTTTACGTCGAAATGTTTGCATATTTGTCAATATTCGGTCGCAAACTACAATTAGTTACATCTCTTACGACAGGAGTGCGCTGGAATGTAATCAGTTTATTCTCCTTTTTCCGCCTTGCATTGACGGAAGCTCATTGTTAACATGTTTTCACGGTATGAATTTACAAACACACGCAAATGCACGTGCACTGACACTCAAGTACACGCACGCGCGCATACGACAATATTATAAAATCCGTTACACAATTTAACGTAAAACATATAAAGTTTAACGTATGACGTCGCGCGCATACTTCTGCCCCCCCCCCACACACAGAATATTCGCGACAAGATTTCGTCCGTCAGGCGCTTGCTTGCACTTTCGTTTATTTCAAACGAAGCGTATCCAGTCTGTATTTATATTCCTAGACAGGACAGCAAATGGTAACGAAAACTATTTTCTTGACTCAAAAATTTATTTATATAATAAGTTTTTATGTAGAAAAATTCTAAAAACAAAACAGTATTCAGGGTAGGAAGCGAGGAAATTTCCCCATCTTAGTCTGTTTGAGATCCTGGTACCCAGATAAAGGTGCTTATGTCGAGTGAACTAAACACTTGCTGAGTGTTGTTAGCATCAAGTGTTACGTTCACTCTACAATTAGGTATACTCAGAGGCTAGATTGATATAATTGTTGTACTAAGAGGATGGATTTATGCAGGGGAAAATCATTGAAATTTTGCCTCTAACTTGAAAAAGAATTTTTTCACAATTCTATTATTGGAAAGTGATGCTATTTTTGCCTTGTAAGATTAGTACTTTTCTTATGTTCTTTTCATTTTTCACTATTTATTTCAACATCTGTTATATTTATTTTTGCGTATAAGGCATATTATTGTGGATTATTTAAACGGGTCATTGACGTTGTAAAGTTACTCGTGTGGTCTCTGTCGTGTTATTCTGCCACACGTTGGATGCCACTTTGTATAATAACTGTGGTCTCTTTCGTGTTATTCTGCCACACGTTGGATGCGTCACTTTGTATAATAACGATTTACCTGTACTGTTAGTTATTATTGGTGTTAAATTATTTAATGGTGTGTAGTGAGCCGTTTTATACTTTTTCTCAATACTTATTAGTCGACCGTATTTCTCGCCGTTAGAAGTTCGTATTTCTCTTCTAGTTCCAGCGGTCGTGTGCCCGGCTACCGTTTTACTCTGTAAAATGTGAATAATGTACAATTTGTGTGTAATGGGTGTAACGTGTCTTCTCTATCCGTCGTTCAAATGCATGCAACTTCCGCAGATTTCGTCCGTTGCGAACGTACGAATAACCAGGTCTCGATGTTCTTACCTGTTGTTCACTAGGGGTGTGAAAATCCCGGTGGCGCCAAATTGTTTTATTAAAACAATTAAAATAAAATTCAAATGTGTATGACCAGCGCCGCTCAGGCGGTTTGAATAATTCAAATATTTCCGCCAGCCTCAGCCGTCTGTAGCGACCAGTAGTTCGTTGCGTGGGCGGTGCGATCGCTATTCGTTAACACTACTTGTCTGCTAAAATGTACATAAATTATTGTCCACCTCCTAATGAAATTATAACACCGTGGTTACACTCAATACTTATTTATTTTTCTATTAATGATTAGTTATTCATTTAATACAAGTTATATTTCCCTTTTTAATACAAATGCTCCGGTTATATATGAGACAACTCTACAGGGTTTGACAAATCGATATCTGAATTGATTAACAGACTTTCAGTAATGGCGTCTGTTGGGAATTATACACAAGATTATTATTATTCGTTTGTCACAGGTTCTTGAGATTACGTTAAAAGGATTACAAATGTTTAAAACAATAAAAATACACACCCTTACATCAGTTAAACTTAAATAATATATTGTGTAGGTATAATTTGTTTAGTGTGGTGTAGTACAAGTGTTTACAAGTTATTGGTAATTAACAACAGGTTATCTTTGCCAGTTTATAAAATTTCAGTGACTTAGTTTTCTTTTTAATCTTTGAAAGTAATTATGTTCAGTTTAGTGAGATTTCGACCTTTAGTGAGAAATAATTAACGTGAGTTCATTCAGACATTTGGGTAATTTAATAGGTACTTATCACTTCAGTAGACAGGACGAGCTCATTCGATCTGGTATTAATGGGTTATGCTGCAATCATCTTTAATTTGCATTGGTTCGGGACATCGGGCACCTTTTCCAAGTTAATCGGCAGGATTATATTTTCTTTTTTCGTTAATTCGGCCTCGACATTAGTTATATTGTTCCAGTCATCGTCTTCCTTCTTGGGATTCACTTGCTAGTAACTTCTTTTGAGATTTTTGATGTTTTAATTGACAATTTTGGTCATTCCAAAACTAGCGTCTATTCAACGAAAGCGTCATATAAGGAGTAAAGAAATCTAACGGTAATTAGACACCAAACAACTGTTGTCATAGTAACCAATTAATCCCGATTGGTTAATTCTGAAGTAGTCTATTGTTATCAAATTTTGAATTTTTATTCAAAATAACTGCATATCTTCTTATTGATTATATTCTTCTGTCCTCTTCCCTACATATTAAATATTATCACCACTGTTATTATTTCCTTTCAAAGATTAATTTGGTATCCCATAATGTATGGTTTTATGAAATATCAATGTTTGTACAAATCTGTTAATATTTGGTATTTACATTTCTCCTTTAAACTAAGTTCTTATTCTAATATTTTTTCTTTAAAATGATTTATAAATTATTCTCGGCTATTTACTTGCCTTGAATTTCTTAATCTCCTAGTTGTTTTTATACAGGTTGCAATTATTTGTCGTTGACAGTCATACATTTCCTAGGCCTTGGTAGCCATTGATTATTTTTATTTAAATTATTCTAATTATATTTCATCTCATTACAAAGTTTTTGTTCTGTTGTTATAATTGGTTTGTTTAGTGGTTGTTGTGTCATGAGTTTGTTTTTGTTCTGATCATAAGTCCAGATTATTTTCTATGTCTTAATACTTAAAATATAACACTTAGGCCTATGGACTGTAAGTTCCCTCCAGCCATATCCTCTTCATAATTGAAACAAACAATTCTTTACAAGTTATTATTAACTGTTGTTTTTTAACATTAATTTCCTTCTTTGCTACTACTCTGAGTAATAAACATCATTACTTCTTGTAAACTTATTTAACTTAATTTCCCTCATAACATAGGGTATTTACCAACTATATATTTAATTACTTAAATCTTTACTACTACTTTTCTACATCCCATGTTAACACAAACAGTTTATTTTACCTGGGCTTTCTCCCCTGAATAATATTGTATTCTTTATCTATTTCTAATCTAAACACTATCTCTAATTACCCTTAACTATATAATTTTTTTTACAATTCCTCTCTTAAATCGTTCATTGGTCCATCATTGATTCATTGAGTGTTTACTTATCTATCACTATCTTTTTAATTATACTATTGCTTACAATATCCTTTTTCACACATCACTTTCACTGTTATCACTTTTTATTTTACACGTTTATTGGTGGGTAAACCCTATTATTATTTCTCTTTGTCACTTAATTATTTTCATCATATTTCTCACTATCTCACTATCTTTACAAATTTTATTTGTATCTAATGAGTTCATGTCTCTTTCTAGATTTCTTACTTACATATACTACTAATTCGTGGGTTAGTGTATTTTTATTTAATGGGTTTTTATTAATTATGAGTCATATTTGTCACATAGATAATATTAACATTTCTTTTTTGTATTGGTTATTCACCGGTTTCGTTTCCTTTATGATATTTGATGGTATCATCTCCCCCTTCCCTCTTCTACATTATTTATCTGTGTTTTATCACCTTGGTTCATTTTATTTTCTTTGCAGTTGGTTTGGTCCATTATTTAAATTCATTTTTCTTCTCCTTCCCTTCCATCTTGTCTCGCTTTATTTTGGTTAATATCTGGCCAATCTCTGGGGTTGGGTCAATGTCATTTGTCTGTCAGTCCAGTTTGTATTTCTTATTTTGTAATCACCTTTGGCTTACTATTCTTCCTCCTTCACTCTTAATTATATTTACTACTTTCGTTCTCGTTATTATTTATTTATCAAAATATATTATTTCTTAGCATTTTTTACATACTTATTGATATCAAATATGATCAGGGTTTGGCAATGTTATAACGTAAATAGTAATTTTTAAATTTGACAAAACGTGGAAGTCAATTAATTACATTTCAAAAAACATGCAACCAGTTAACAATTTTTTGGTCCAATATTTTTTTAATTTTTCGGATTTCGGCGGGATATAATATATACCTCATATCCTTCCCTAGGTTCGCCCGTGTGTGTAGTATTATTCAACTTATTTTAATTAGTTATTGTATAAGAGATGACATGTCCAGTGACATAGCCAAAGAGGATTATGGGGTGTTATACTCTCCCCCCTATTAGTGAGTCTCAATAGGGGTTTTCTTTGTTATGTAAAGTCATATAAAACCTTCTATTTGACATGTTTTCACAGGTGTTCCAAGCAGAGTGTATACACTGGGTATATATATTCCCTAAGTAAAGGAAAGTGTTATATTTGAAGAGCAGTGTAAAGGTGAATTGTCATTTTACTATCGATCCCCGACTGCCTGCACCATCTTCCCGTTACATCCCTGCATCTTTATCTTGGCTTAATTTCCTCCCATGGAAAAATCTTGGCTACGCTACTGAACATGTTACAAACAAAGTAAGCTAATTAAATAAAATAATGTTTGACATTTTGAATGGCATACATTGTATTAAAATGTTAGTTAGTAAATAAATTATGAGTACCGGCTTTGGATGATGACAGAACTTACTTGAATGGTTGCAACAGCGTTTCTGACCAGTATGATTATAATTGGAGCTACAAATAGGACGAGACCAAGAATTGCTATACCAAGTAATTCCTTGTTGCTGGCATCTGTCAGAGTGTCTTCAATGTATTCCCTGAAATACAGCAAACAAAATTTACTATATGGTACACTATCTTTTATATAGTTTTTGTTCTTGTCTACTTTTATCGAAAGGCTGTAGGAAATCAGTCAGAGAAAAAATCCTGTTTGTAGGAATTTAGACTTAAATCTACAAACTGGAGTTACAGTTTCTTATTCTGCCAGTTCAAAATGACTACTTGCACATTTAGTGAACTGGTAGCTTGACAAAATATTACTGTATAAACGAAAGAAACATTATCAACTATAACGTTGGAAACATTATTTGCTGAGTTGTTAGGGTGTGGTCCATAATTTGTGTTTGCAGACATTTCAGCCCCTGGCATGGTGTTCTCTGATTCACCCTACTGATAAGATAGACAACTGTGTTTTTACCTAAGAAGGCCCACTTATATAGATTTTTCTGGCAGGACGATCTGAGCTGGAAAGCAGCATCAACAAATCAGCTTCAAGCACTATCCGATTGGCTTGGCAGCACAGCGTGCCAAACTTCAAGCACTATCCGATTGGCTTGGCAGCACAGCGTGCCAAACTTCAAGCACTATCCGATTGGCTTGGCAGCACAGCGTGCCAAACTTCAAGCACTATCCGATTGGCTTGGCAGCACAGCATGCCAAACTTCAAGCACTATCCGATTGGCTTGGCAGCACAGCATGCCAAACTTCAAGCACTATCCGATTGGCTTGGCAGCACAGCATGCCAAACTTCAAGCACTATCCGATTGGCTTGGCAGCACAGCATGCCAAACTTCAAGCACTATCCGATTGGCTTGGCAGCACAGCATGCCAAACTTCAAGCACTATCCGATTGGCTTGGCAGCACAGCATGCCAAACTTCAAGCACTATCCGATTGGCTTGGCAGCACAGCATGCCAAACTTCAAGCACTATCCGATTGGCTTGGCAGCACAGCATGCCAAACTTCAAGCCCTATCCGATTGGCTTGGCAGCACAGCATGCCAAACTTCAAGCCCTATCCGATTGGCTTGGCAGCACAGCGTGCCAAACTTCAAGCACTATCCGATTGGCTTGGCAGCACAGCATGCCAAACTTCAAGCACTATCCGATTGGCTTGGCAGCACAGCCAATAAGACCCTTTTTCCACTTCAAATTTTAGTGACAGAACCATGTTTCAAAATCTCCATGTGCAGCGAAGGTAATAGGCACATGTACTCTGCAGAGATCTTCAAACATGGTTTCGCCATCCGCTGTTATCTTTGGTTAAATTGTGAATAATATTAGAGGTCTGTATTATTTCTTTCCTTTATTCTGACATTACGAAGAATGCTTGTTGAAGACAGAAAATAATCCTGATTATTTATTTTTTAATCTTTCTCATCTGAGCACTGTGCTTAACAGAATGCGATGCAAGCTCTCACAGTTTCCATGTTCTAGTAAGTATGATGTGTGTGTGTGTGTGTGTGTGTGAGAGAGAGAGAGTTTTCACAGATTTGCAAGAGTATGGGATCCATAATTTAATACGAGTTTTGAAAGGGTGTGTAGAGGATTAACCCTGCTGGGCCCATAAAACGTAACGCACCACATACACCAGAAACAATGAAAATACTTACTGCTACCTATGCCGCTTTACACAAAATATGATTCTCTTAAATAGCCTTAATGTCTAACGTAATTAGTTAAAGGCGGGGGAGAGTATGAAATTAAAACTCAGTACAAGCGGCTAGTGAGCAGAGTCCAAGTGCACCCGTTTATTTTAGAACGAAAATAAAACCCAGAACATTATATAATTTGTGTTTCAGCCAGAGAAAAGTGAATTACTAAGTCGACCATATAGAGAATAAACTAAATGCCCAAAAATCGTAAAATTCAACTATAACACAATTCAAACGCTAGATTAACCAGTCACAAAAATTCCCCATTAGCATCAGTTAAACATGGGCGAATCTTTAAGAAATTCAATGATTGCATAAGTCAATGCCAGTTTACAATTGTAATACATATATCCATACATATCGTACAAGTTACGATTCGTTCTTTAAATTTCTTAACACCCTATCTGTAAAGTCCTTGCAAGATACAAGTTCATATTGCACAAAACGATAAATTTACTTCATCTTCCTTTTTTTTTACTAGTTAACTGGTAACTGGAAACTGCAGACGAATAACTAATGAATAATAATGTTACTTGAACATGCGAGTTGCGTTCGCTGGCGGCCTGCTGTTTCTGGTCCCATCGTGCATAAGCCAGTCATGTGAAGTCGAGTTTCTGCGCTGTTCGTACGTAGGCCTATCCCGTAAACGAGCATCTCGTGAATTGGTGTCTTGTCAATGGGTCTCCCGCGCGCGGGGAAAGTTGGGACATAATCAAACGAAGTCGACTTCGATAAACCACACACATTACATACACCAAACTTGGATCATTCCAATTACTCAATACGGCACTTGCCGCTATCTAAGGACAATTTAGAGAGACACTTTTAGTCGCCTTAGAAACGCTGCCCGTACACAACAACGCTTCGACACCGGAAGCGAACGACAAGGGGGTGATCAGTCCCTCTGTCGTTCACCCAGCAAGGCGAGTGAAGGCGATATAGCAAACTAGCATCTCTATGCACAAGGGAAAATCCTTACTATGCCGGTACGGCGGCGTCCAGGGCATGGGAGCTATCTTCATGAAACGCGGGTTTCAAGGAACTAACATGACTTTTCTTCACGTGTGACAGCGTCTCCGGGTGTCCCAAATTCACGGTCACCGGGGTTAGGAAATCAACAATACGGAAGGGACCCGACCATCGGGGCATCATCTTAGCAGTAAGCTTGTTCGCTCCCGAACTAAGAGGATGGGTCTTACACCACACCAAATCACCTATTTTAAAATGACAAGCCTGACGATCCTTTTTGTACGAGTTAGCAGCACGGCGGTGGGCTTTCATTAAGTGGGACTGCACCGACTGCCACACTATCTGAGTATCTTCCGCTGCCTCGGGTAAAAGGCTCTGAATATCCAACGCGCAGGTTAGGGGAGTGGACGGAGCGAATTTAAACATTACATCAAACGGACTTCTCCCTGTGGATTCGTGCTTAGCGGAATTGAAAGCTATCTGTAGCCAGGGTAGGGACTCATCCCAAGAAGACTGCTTCCCAGAATTGAAAGCTATAAGGGAGGCTTTTAGGTTGCGATTACAGCGTTCTGCCAGTGAAGGCTGAGGGTGATAAGGGGATAAGGTACTGTGTCTGATGCCGTGAGAAAAACAAAAATTGCGAAACAAATGAGAGCTGAAACAGGTAGCGTTATCTGAGATCATGTATTTGGGAAAGCCAAAATTCTGAAAGATATAAGTGTTCAACGCCTGCACGGTATCCGCCGAAGTGGAATCGCGGACAGGACACAACCAACAAAACTTCGAGAACGAGTCCACAGCCACCAGGATAAATCGATTTCCCTTTCTACTCCGGGGCAATTTGCCGACGTAATCAATGTGAATTTTCTCCATAGGTCTGCTCGGAACTGAGGATGACAGAAGACCTATTTTTGTGTTTCGGGCGGCCTTACTCATCTGACATACGTCGCAACGTCTGACCATTATTTTCACATCATTATGACAACGGGGCCAGAAGAACTGGTTGCAGATCTTGTTCTTCGTTTAAAAAAAACCCAAATGCCCTCCCATGACGGAGTCATGAAAATACTTAAAAACCATGTCCCTTACTGCCTTCGGTAAGTAAATCCTATAAGGCTTACCCGCTTTATCTGTCGTACATAAAACTCCTTTCGACAGGCAGTATTTGTCCCTGCACGATCCGGACTCGACGTCCTCTATTATCTTCGCCACGTCGTCATCCTCACGTTGCAGCTGATACAGGTCGGAAAAACTTAAGGGAAAGTTGGACAGGACGCCAGCGCACAGTGCTGGCGTATCCTCATCGTCGTCCACATTAAACATTCGGGAATTCGGGATAAGGCGTCGGCCACGGGATTCTGCGTGCCCCTGATGTGGTGTACCTCAAACTTTAGCGAAGTAAGTCTGGCGATCCAGCGCCCTAACTTGCCCAACTGGCGTGGATGGGAAAGCAGCCACGAGAGCGCCTGATTATCTGTCTCCAATACAAACTCTCGATATTCCAAATACTGCCGAAACTTCTCCATCCCAAATATAACTGCCAAACATTCGGACTCGTACGCGGACGACGCCCTCTTTTCTTGTGGGGTAAGCACGCGGGAGGCGTACTTGATAGGCTGACGCACCCCCTCGATCTCCTGCAACAGCACGGCGCCGAGGGCACAAGAGCTAGCGTCGGTCTAGAGGATAAATGTCTTGTCAAAGTCGGCCATGCGCAGGACAGGGGGCTGAGTAACAGCGTCTTTTAAGGCCACAAAAGCGTCCTGTTGTTCGGTTCCCCAAAGGAACTTCTCGCCCTTCCTTCTCAACCGGTTCAGGGGTGCCGCGATTCGAAAATTTGGGGATGAACTTGGAGAAATAATTCACCATCCCGATGAAGCGCACTACGCCTGTGGCGTCCTTGGGACGCGAGAACTCCCGAATGGCACAGGTCCGATCCGGATCCACGCAGACGCCTTGCTCGGACACAAGGTGTCCCCAAAAGCTTATTTGCTTGACCCCAAAACGTACTTTCTCGGGATTTACAGTGAGCTTGGCTTTTCCCAGCCTCGCGAGCACTTCGTCCACATGACGGACGTGGTCCTCCCATGATTTGGAATATACAATTATGTCATCGAGATAGTTGAACACGAACTTGTACTTTACGTCGGACAAGACCGTGTCCAACAACCAATTAAGTACCTGGGCGCCGGTACTTAATCCAAAGGGGACCCGACAAAACTCGTACAACCCGTAATGAACGACGAAAGCCGTAATGGGCATCGATTTTTCGGATAGCGGAATCTGGAAGTAGGCGTTAGAGAGGTCCAGGATACTAAAATACCTCGCGCCTGAAAACCACTGGAAGTAGGTATGGATATTCGGTAACGACTGCGCTTCAATCTCGATATTCTTATTGAGCTTACGATAATCAATAACCAACCTGGATTTTTTATCAGGCCGGCAGACCAAAAACGCTGGACTCGCATAAGAAGATACGCTCGGCTTGATCACGCCCTCTTTAACCAGCTGGTCCGTAATCTCACGCATGGCTTTCATTTTGGGAGGGGCGAGCTGGTAGGGATGAGCCTTGACAGGCCGGTTATCCAGCAAGGTTATATCATAAGTCAACCTGTCCGTCCGGCCAAGCTCCCCGGTCAAAAAGTTCTTATGACGGCTACATACCTGAAGTATTCGTCCGCCTTCTCTCGGTCGAGGTGTCTGACATCAAAAGACTCTTTTACCAAAAGGTTAGAATGACAGCCTTCGGAACTGTTTTTGCTGTCGCACAGAGAAATAAGGTTCTTCGGACGAAATTTTAAATATATTATCCCCTGGTGAATATCCAGCACCAAACGGGTGCGATGGATAAAGTCTGCGCCGAGTATGAGATCGCAAGACAGGCCATCGGCGACCAGTATGGGGAAATTCCAGGTAAACGCGTCGATTTTCACCCGGCACAAGGCTTCCAAATTGATTTATAAGTTTCCGTTGCAGGCACTCCTGCATACTACAGCACTCTTAGTCCGCTTCAAGACGCTTCGGTTATCTTCAATACTCTCGAACAGCCGACGCGACATAATTGTACGCACCGACCCGGAGTCAATCAGTCCTTTCCATGGTTTTATCCTTAAAAATTACTTGCACCTGGGGCGAAAATAGTTTGTTCTTAAACAAACTCGCTAAGTTCTTTTCCGCTCCCAGATGTTCTTTGTACAAGTCGTGGGAAGTGACTCTTTGAGTCAACATTCGGCTCTTTCTTCCGTTGGTCTTGCGACGACGCTTTCAGGGATTCTTTTTTGACGCGTTCCCGACAAACGAACGACACCGGCAGATGTAGTGCCCCTTCTTACCACACAGGTAACAAGTCGGGGTGAAGGCAGTCCTGACGGGAACGAGGCGACGGTTAGTCAGGTCAGGCTTAGGGCAGAAGGTTGAGAAACAGTTGCTGACCGTACTGTCTCTCAAAATGCGTTTTTTAGATTCGCGGCCTTCAGACGGGGACAGTAACGCCTCACGTGCCCTTCTTCCTTACAATGGTAACACAACCTCCGGCCCTCGCGCAGTCCGGCATTAGCTGGGGGGTTAGCAGGGCCTCTATTTGACGTAGTCCGGTCGGTGAATTGGAAATTGGCCACCTCCACGCAGATCTTGTCCAGATCGGCAAACGTGGACGGGCGGTTGCTGAACACGAGACAGGACCTCGTTTGGGCGGACATCTACTACTTCCCTCTCAGTCACGGGTAGTCGCAGTACCTGGGCCGCCTCTTTTATTTCGGCGATGTAAGTCGACAAAGGCTCTCTGCGCGCTTGGGCTCTTAAAAGCAGCTTCTGCTTTAAGGAGGAAAACAGCCGATCGGGAATAAAATATTCCAGGGCTTCCTGGTGAAAACGGTCAAAGTATCCGCCGCCAGGTGCTTGGCAAGTCGATCGCCCAAATCCTCGTTACAATAAGGCATAAGCAAGGCCAGAAACCCGGCCTCCGAAACCGGAAAGCACCTTTTCAGTCTCATAGCAACTTTAAAAACACTAGAAGAGTTTCCACGCAGAAACCGTCTGCCTTAGGGAGACCGCGGACTATTTTTTCGGCGGGATGTGGTAACTTGCTATAACAACAGCTGGTAGGCAGCAGTGAAGGAGAGGGGTTTGCTTCGCTCAAGAAAGGGTTCTGCTCGAGTCCGGGAACGGCGTTCCCTAATGGGGCCGCCTTATCTTCAAATTGAATGAGCGAGCTAGCGTTAGAACCACTGCCACCCGGCCGCGCGGACTCTTGTGGGCTCGCCTCGTTTTCCGCGACGGGGCAAGTCTCGCTGGCCGCCAAATCTCTTTTAACCTTTTCCCCTATTGACAGTATGTTTCCGGGAGTTTACGTTCCCCGACGATTCCGCCCAGGACTCTAATAACTTTAACCGGCCTTCAAAGGCCCGACACCTGGTTGTAAGCCTTTGGTGATCGGTCTGGCACTGGGACTCGCCGATGTTTGCAAGATCGACATCTAAAATATCCGATATTAAGTCGCATTCCTTGCATTCGTTCGAAATATCTATCCCCTCGAGGTGTTTCGCGTCGGGGGTTTTCCCTTCATGTATTACATTACGCAGGCATTTCCGCAGTTCCCCCACTGTCCCGTTTTTCATGACACCACGAGCCCTTAATTCAAATAACAAATCGTGCTTTCGCAGCTGGTCAATGTCTCTTAGTAAGGCCATTTTACGAGTAGTGGAGAAAACCAAAACATACAAGACGCAACGGTAAGAGAGCAGCTGTTCGATGGAATGTAGATAAGACAAACTGGTCAGCCGGGCACCGTAATACACGGCGTTATCTGCCAAACGTCGAACTAGCTGTTTTCTATTCCCGAGTGAATAATTTGAACAATTCCGAATAAATCGATTTTACAATAAACTTGCAACAAAGATATACTCGTGACAAAATTTGCTAACCACACATAACATTTGAAATACCTCCCACAAAATCCTATACAAAATTTTACGCGACCAATAGCGTGCAATACAAAATTTCAACACACAAAATTAACAAAATTACACATAATAACTATGCCTTATGACCCATGGACTAAGGACAAGCGCGCTCCGGCTACTATGCGGCACGTGTAGGCCGGGGCTCCTATGGTTCGCAACCACGCTCTGCCTTACCACTTCTGTGGGACGTTACCCTGCTGGGCCCATAAAACGTAACGCACCACATACACCAGAAACAATGAAAATACTTACTGCTGCCTATGCCACTTTACACAAAATATGATTCTCTTAAAATAGCCTTAATGCCTAACGTAATTAGTTAAAGGCGGGGGAGAGTATGAAATTAAAACTCAGTACAAGCGGCTAGTGAGCAGAGTCCAAGTGCACCCGTTTATTTTAGAACAAAAATAAAACCCAGAACATTATATAATTTGTGTTTCAGCCAGAGAAAAGTGAATTACTAAGTCGACCATATAGAGAATAAACTAAATGCCCAAAAATCGTAAAATTCAATTATAACACAATTCAAACGCTAGATTAACCAGTCACAAAAATTCCCCATTAGCATCAGTTAAACATGGGCGAATCTTTAAGAAATTCAATGATTGCATAAGTCAATGCCAGTTTACAATTGTAATACATATATCCATACATATCGTACAAGTTACGATTCGTTCTTTAAATTTCTTAACACCCTATCTGTAAAGTCCTTGCAAGATACAAGTTCATATTGCACAAAACGATAAATTTACGTCATCTTCCTTTTTTTTTTACTAGTTAACTGGTAACTGGAAACTGCAGACGAATAACTAATGAATAATAATGTTACTTGAACATGCGAGTTGCGTTCGCTGGCGGCCTGCTGTTTCTGGTCCCACCGTGCATAAGCCAGTCATGTGAAGTCGAGTTTCTGCGCTGTTCGTACGTATTCTTGATGGTGTGAAGAAATTATGCGGCAAATCGATTCTCTCACACTCGTGGGCCCTAAGTCACACAATACACAATTTGCAAAATTTACAAAAGTACAGTTATAACAATTCTCAAAATTACAAATCAAATTCCATAACAAGTGACAAATGCTAAAATCTGCACATCTTTCAGTTTCTTTAAACTAACTGGCTGAAACTTTGCTTTTTCTCAAGGCTAACCATTACAAACGAATACATCATGGTAGATTATAAGTTACAATCTTTTACAAAATACAAGTTTTTATTTTACAAACGTTACAGACGAACGCAGTTCGTCACCAGCATTGATTTATGAAATTTAAGATACTTAGAAAACATAATTACCTTGGTAATCGAGGCTTACAACCAAAGTACCCACCAGGAGACGACAGGCGACTCTGCTCACAGTGCAGTTTGATGGTAGACTGACTGAACTTGTTGAGCGAAAAGCTTTACTAGAAAAGGGGCGGAAGGGGTCTGACGTCAGGGAACGCCGACCAAAGTACGAATAATTCTCCGACACGCGACTATTTAAACTCATTTTAACTAAATCAGTATTAACGCTTGTTGGATTCGGCAAGGGGCGCCGAATAACCGCAACAGTGTTTGTGGTAAACTGTTATAACACACGCACACGCACACGCACACACAATATTAACATACAACAAAATTACTGTTACAAGAGAGGTACAAACTACAACAATACTACTGTGGTTACTTGATATCTCTGCGAACAATCTGCTGCAGCGTTCTCAGTTCATCAGCATAACTCGCCATTAAGTCAAAGTATTCATTTGCTTTAATCTGTCGGGGCTTTTTGTACAATATGTCTTCTCGGCTATGAAAATAAACAAAATACCATAATTAACAATTTGAAAGTAATATTTACTTCAATACACTGTATAATAATCATGTGTAAGCAAATACAATAGTTACAAAGCAGCATTATATAAATTTATTTCAGAATATAAATGACACACACACACACACACACACACACACACACACACACACACACACACACACACACACACACAGTATGTCTTAATTATTCTATATAATGTGTTCGAACATAGTTGTGCTTACATACACAATTATGAGAATATAATATTATATTCTATGATATTATGAGACCTTACAATAGTCTACAATTTATATTATATATATTTTATAGTTTTCTATATTTGTAACTCAATGTTTCTTGCAGCAATTATATAATATTGTGAAATTGTTCAATATGGTTTCTTCTGCAAGAAAAGTATTGCGTTTTTGTTCTTTCAATACCATACGCACGTTTCACTGAAAAATCAGCATCATCAGAGGCTTTAAGTCAGTAACAATTTAAATAATTCTATATTAATATAGAAACAAACGAACAATCGAGTTTGTTTAGATTTTAATGTAAAATAACGGATAATCGAGTTAAGTCGATTAGTTAACGATTGTTTTAATGTTTATTTAATTAAGCAGCTGTTTTGTCGGTTATACTTGAATATTTAATGTTTATATTTTGTTTATTCTTATTTACTTTAATAAATTTATAATTTTAAATATATATTTGTTTAGTTTTTGTTTGAGTTTGTTCTTTAATTAATAAATTATTGTTATTGTGTTTGTAAAATTATTTTACATTAAAATCGAAACAAACTCGATTATTCATAAGTTTCTATATTAACACAGAATTATTTTGATTGTTATTGACTTAGAAGCCTCTGATGATGCTGATTTTTCAGTGAAACGTGCGTATGGTATTCACACAAGAATAACGCAATACTCTGCTTGCAGAAGAAACCATATTGAACATATCACACAGTTATATTCTATAGTATATTATATGCTTATTAGGCATTATAATATTCTATAATTTATATTGTATACTATTCAGTAGAATATACTCTAGATTACATATTCTATTACACACACACATATATATATATATAGTATTTAAAATTTATAATTATATTACCTCAAGATGTTCTTTTCCTTATTTGGAACATGTTTCGAGAGTTCCTGTTCTCTCATCTTCAGCCTTCGCCATCTTGTTTCTGGTTAAGTATTTGTGTGTTGGCTGCTGGATGTTATTTGGATGTTATAGCCAACACACAAATACTTAACCAGAAACAAGATGGCGAAGGCTGAAGATGAGAGAACAGGAACTCTCGAAACATGTTCCAAATAAGGAAAAGAACATCTTGAGGTAATATAATTATAAATTTTTAAATACTTTATATACATCAAGAAATGAACTGTAGCAGAAAGTGATTGGATATATATATATATATTACATTTAATATTTATAATGTATTTACCTCAAGATATTTTTTTCCTTATTAGGACCATGTTTCGGGTACCATCTTGTACCCATCCTCAGCCTACCGTAGGTTTTTGTGTCTGGTGAAGTACATATGTGTTGGTTGACTATTATTATTGTGGCTTCCTGTTGGCTTCTGGTACTTCAAATTGGTTTTATTGTGTGTGATTGTGTTGTACGTGTTAGTTTTTTGTGTATTTTCAATGTTGAGTGCTTTTTGAAAACATGACACAATATTCAAAGCACTCAACATTGAAAATACACAAAAAACTAACACATACACCACAATCACACACAATAAAATCAATTTGAAGTACCAGAAGCCAACAGGAAGCCACAATAATAATAGTCAACCAACACATATGTACTTCACCAGACACAAAAACAGGAAGGCTGAGGATGGGTACAAGATGGTACCCGAAACATGTTCCTAATAAGGAAAAAAATATCTTGAGGTAAATTCATTATAAATATTAAATGTATTATATACATCAAGAAACGGACTGTAGCAGAAAGTGATTGAATATATATATATATATATATTCTGTTGATTGTTGTGTAATATTTTATATTATAAGATTATAATATTCTACATAAAATTGTATTTAGTGTAAGCAAATTATGAAAATCAATATTTGGGAATCACCGCTTGAGACTTCGCTAATGTATTAATAAATACGTGAAACTGAGCTTATAGTTTTTTAAGTCATTATCAATTTAGAAGTTAGAGTTACATAAGTATTCATTGCAGTGCCCTGTTTTAAGCTCAGTAAGCTTAAACCCTCTGAGGTGGTTAAAGTAGAAACAAATAATGAAACCAACTCTTACCACTTGTTAATGTTTTTCAGCATGGTTCTGTTAAGACTTCTATAAACCGTTTTCAGCTGCGGCACATAGTTGAATGTAGCATTGAGCACGTCTTGCGCAATCGAAGAGTGACGGACAAAGCTGATGTAGCTTTCATTTGACAGTGTCCCTCGACCAAAATAATTTATGCCGTAAACCATGGAAATACCAAAATTTTCTATGCTCCGTAGCAGGTTCTTGAATGCTATCAGCAACCTGTATTGGTAATATTTTTCAGTTATTTGCAAAGAGGATAAATAAAACAGTAATATTGTATGAAGGTTCAGTCATTTAGTATGAATTAAGACTGACAATCTTTCCATTTATTTTGCTGGTTTCTAATCTCAGTATTATTTGGTATCTAAAAGCTAAGGTGTCTTATTTTACTTTTTGCCAATGCTAGTTCAGTATACTTGTAATTAAGTTACTTAAGCTTCTTCAGTTCTTCTACATTAATATGAGTGACGTCTTTTATGGAAACAGTACAGTTACGTTAAAACTGTAAATAATTTATTATTTTGGTTTTGTGTACTGTAGTTTACACAAACAATAAAATTAAATTTGAATTATTTACAACACATAATGGTTCTAAAGCAGCAGTCGGCAACTACGCCTGCTGGCTCATGTGCACCCGTCGATAAGGTTAGACGCGCCTGCGAACCATTTGTAATATTATTTTCTTTTGAACGAAGAAATGCACCCGCATTGTACCTTCTTCAAAGTACATTATTATAAAATAGCACAAGCCGTTTCAGATTTTACTTTTCTCTAATACAATAATTACTGTAAGTTAGTTTGTTTTAAGAAAAATGAACTGAAACCATCATTTATGTTTTAAATGTGGTGTTTTCAAGTTTTACATTTCTGAGCACTTCATAAAAATAAATAGTTTCCTGCTTAACCTTTTTTTTAAGGTTTGTTAGTTTTAACGTGGATGTGCTTGATGACAGATTGTTGATGACCTACTCACAATGTAAAAAATTTTTACAAATTTATACGCAAAATACTCCAAAACGTTTTTGATTTAGTGTTCCACATAGCTTATTTTTGTAATTTTCCATGGAAGTTAATGTTTGTAACATCCAGCTATTGACCATTGATGACCAAACGTCCAGCACCGCACATTTCTATTTTCCATTGACGGGGTGGGGAGGGGTGCGCCCATCGAACTGCTCCTCAGTTATATATGCGCCCCCATAAATTCAAAGGTTGCCTATGAATGTTCTAAAGAGTTGTAAATAGATGTCAGTCATAAAATGGAAAATCATGGTTCAGTGTCTGATTACAAAATTTGTAGCTTTGGAGACTGTATATGTCATACTTGTGCCTAGTGACATTTTGATACAAGTACTTAGAATAATGGGCAGAGTATAATACTGAGTCTTATCACCATGTGGAAATGTGGGACTGCATGTTCTACCATTGTATTAGTTACTGGATTATGACTATGACAGAAGACTGTAGTGGGGAATATTCTATGTATGAGGTCTATCCAGAAAGTATCCAGCCATTCTGAGTATCGTGATGATGCGCCAAGAAAGAGGTTCCTAAAAAGTTACAAATGAAGCATAGCAGTATATAGATGTGAGACGTGGACAATTGGGATAGAGGAAAGGAGAAGACATGAAGCACTGGAAATGTGGTGATATAAAAGATTACTGGAAGTAAGATGGATCGACAAGGTTAGTAATGCTGAGATTCTGACTTGATTTGGATAAAAAAGACGTTTTCCGCAAAATATTGAGAAGCGAAGGGTTGATGAACTTATTGGCCATATTATGAGTGACGAGAATTTTATAAAAATAATAATAGAAAGTCATGTTGAAGAGAAAAGAGGAAGGGGAAGACCAAGACTCCAATATATGAAACACATCATTGGCGATGTAAGTGCCAATTCCTATGAGGTGATGAAACGAAAAGCACAGAGAAGATTGGTGGGGAGAACTGCTACAAACGAATCTGCGGATTGCTAACTAAAGAAGAAGAGAAGAGATGATGCACCTGCGTAGCCAGTCACAAAAGACCTCTTCATCCAATCATGGCCAGTCAGGCTCCCATTGGACTTCTCATTCATCAGTGAGACACTGTTAAGTAAGCTTATATTTTGTGTGACCATCACATTCACAATGACAGAGTGCCTCAAGTTCAGCTTCAAATTTGGACAGTAACTCAAATAAACCATTCTAGTCATTAACAGGACCTCTGGGAAGGATTCTGTGAGCGGCACTCAAATTAAAGCATGGTGCTAGTACTCATAATATGGTTGGGAATATATAGAAAGTGACTCACGTCAAAGGCATATCTTTTCAACCATGAAGACATGGTCTGTCACTGAGTATGCTCTTCCAGGTCAGATAATAATTAACAGTAATTCTCTGCAGTAATTAATACAGTAATTCTCTGCAGTCTGAGGGATGCAGTGAGGGAAAACAGAAGCAGCTGTGGCCAAGTGGTAACTGGCACCATTACTATGACACTGAGCCTACATATTCTTCATGCCTGTAAGGATTTCTTGACAAAACACCAGATTTTACAGTTTACTCAATCACACTACAGTCCTCGTTTGGTGGCTTCTGATTTCTGAGTCATTCCAAAGCTACAATCGGCACTGAATTGGAGGAAATTTCTGGCAGTGGACAAGATTCAGTAAAATGCAATAAGGCAGCTGACGGTGATTCCAAAAGAGAACTTTACAGATGGTTTTGAAAAGTTGAAGAGACACTTGGATAAATATGTGATGTTCTAAGGCGAGTACGTAAAAGGAGTCTTATCCCCTATTTCGCTAGGTAAGCTATTTTCTCGAACTTTTACATGGCTGGATACTTTCTGAACAGACCTCGTATTTTACTAGTTTAATAAAATATATACAAACCTCCAGACTCCGCTGTTATCTGTCTCTTTTATTTGCGCTGTCAGATGGTTTAACATTGCTGCATTGACTGATGTGTACCAGTGTAGAACCTCCCCAATACTGCTCTCTGAAGTTATCCTCTCTCTGAAACATAAGTTAGGCCATCCAAATTAGCCAGTGCATACGTTAATAATATTTCTAAAATGGTCGCATGGAACACTGACCTTGAACAGTGCAAACAGAATAATTAAGATCTGTGTTTAAAACTTTTATTACAGTTTAAATAAATGGAACAACAATAAACACTCGTATGCAAACAATTCATCAAGCTTACCATTGTCCAACACACAATAATGTAACGCAGAATAAACAGTGTCACACTAAGTAGTACAAGTCACACTAAGTAATACATATCTGTGCATAATTATTCACAAATTCACAATACGAGGGTCAGTTGAAAAGTTCGCAAAGTGACATCTATAGCTCAGTGGTAGATCTAAAATCTTTCGTGTGCTGCAAGACGTATACTTCGCGTGAACACTTGTTAATTTCCAGATATCTCTCTCGATGTATTCACTTATTACCAGCTGTTTTCCTGTCACGCGTGTTTTCAAAATGTATAAAATCAAACATCGTGTTGTGATGAATTGTCTGTTAAAAGCGTTTTAGCGCCAATGGAAAGTCAAAACGAAATTGCCATCATAAACAACGGTAAGTGGGGCACACTCGAGTTTACACGTGGCCGTCCAAGCATTGAAGACTATCCCAGCAGTGGACGTCCAAAAAGTGCAACAAAAAATGGCATTATTGAAAACATTTTATAGGCTGTTGGAAGACCGCAGATTGAGGAGTTGATGACGTTGCTCAAATCATAGGAATCTTATATGAGAGTGTGCATCATACCTTAACTCAAGAACTTGGTGTGAAAAAGCGTTGTGCAAGATGGCTGCCGCATCTGGAGTTGTTGCATTTTTTGGGCGTCCAGTGCGACGACGTTTTCAATTCTCGTATCCACGTTTCAATTCAGTTCTCAATCCATGTTTAAACTCACGCGTCTGCTTACAAACCGTTGGTTTGGAAGTCGCAGCATCTCCTGACACATTTACAATCTCATTTTGAATTTCCTTTGGCGCTAAACAATTTTTAACAAAGAATCACATCACGATGTTTGATTTTGTCCGTTTTTCAAAACACCCATGACACGTCAATTTTAAACAGCTTCTAAACCATGAATAAATTGATAGATAGGTTTGGAAATTAACAGGAGTTTACATGAAATACAAATCTTGCAGCACAACAAATTTTAGTTTTACCGCTAAGCTACAGATGTCGCTCCGCAAACTTTTCAACTGACCGTCGTAACAAGAACTCAAATAATTCACATCGAATCATGGATCTAGACTAAACTAACTCTTCTTAATCCTGTCAAATGAAGCGATAAAAATCATTACCATTAGATGAAATGCTATATTCTAAGGTTTACACTTGCTATAGCTAGAGACAGAACAAGATGGTGAAACTTTTTTGCGAGCCTATGTTCCACAAGGGAGTTATAGGAGTTGGAAAAAACAACATATCAACCTAGTTTTTTTAACATGATAATGTTTTTAGGCTGGGGTTCATTCCACAAAACCGTCATCGAAAAACGTGACGCTTCCACACTTTCGATTCCCCACAGTCTAGAAATTTGATATGTAAACGCATCAAGACAGAAATAATCGCTGCTGACATTGAGGTTAGCAAATGTTTTAGAGAGAATAAAATTTGGTTTTACATGCTCTGTTTGTTATCGTCTGTGGTTTGGAAATGATTTACGTAATCCACCAAACGTAATCCACATTTACGTTTCAAAAGCCTAAAAACATTATCATGCTTCGATGTTTCGGTTTCGTCGAAATTCTTTGAATGCTTAGGTGCATAAATAGAGAGAGGGTGAGAGGGTGATAAGGGGAGAGAGGGAGAGAGTTTTTCTATTGTTGTTTCTGTCCAAACGATTTTGTCCCTTTCTTGTTTCTAGAAACCGTTTTCTTTATGATTAAGCAGTAAATTTTAAAAAATGAAACTCATAGTTCATGATTAAACAGTAAATTTTTAAAAGTGAAACTAATTTAAAAAAATTAGAATTATATACATTTTGAAATAGAAAACTAATAGGGCGTTATTCGACATATGCTAATCTTAAAACACTACAAATTTATGGAAAACGCGGTTACCCAATTTAAATGCCTGTAATTGATGTACCTACTGTTGACAGAAACATACTATAGTTTACAAACGTCAGTTGCAGTGACCCATGTTTTAAAACTGATAAATCCAACGCGAAAGTGAAATTAAATATACAAAGAAAGACTTGACTGAGAATCTATGGATAATCACTTAAACGTAAAATTGTTATAAGTTACCGGCATTCGACATCAATACTTATTTTAAAAACGCGCCATTTTTAATAAGATTAGTGTATTTATTTTTATAAATTTGTTGATAGGTTAGAGACCACTAGAATGCAGTGTATTAAATATTAAAATAGGGACAGGTAGGGAAATATGGTAATTTTCTTTATTTGTCTGTTTCATCCAAGATGAGGTTTTCACCAAAACATAACCTTGGTTATGTGCAAGGTTTCTTGATATTAAAATATTGGAATTTTGTCCTCGATATTCATTTGCCATCTTAAAATGACCTGCTTATATAATTTTGATTATTCTATACATTGTTGAAAACATTTTGAAACTCTGCTTTTTAAGAGGAGGTTTAATATCAGATGATTTCATCAAACCAACTTCAAGACTTCATGTGACTTTGTACTGGAATAGAATAGTGTAAAATGAAAACTCAATCATATATATTATAACAATAAAATCTGTTACGGGTGTATTTGTGAACTGCGGATAACGAAATAGTTACCCTTCAAAACTTGGTTGTACTCGTTAATCGGTTCGTAAATGTCCTTGTGTTGCGACTATTATTTATATTAGTTATTTTGTTATCGTTTACTGTGTTGTATTTCAGTATTTGATGATTAGCAACGATTTTATAGGAACGAGAATTTAGTGTGTCACCGTCCGTTTGAAATCGGCGCGTGAATAATATTTGTTCAGTAATGTCAAATAGATTGTGTAAGCAGCCCACTGGATCTACTTTCGTGTCTGGATGTCCTTGCGCCCACTTCAAATTTTCTCTGCTGTTTCCTGTAATTAATAGTCTTTATAATTACTTTATTGGAATAAAATAGGACTGGTACGATTGACAAATTATGTCTTTTATTCGTAATTTCTTTGAAACATTGGTCAAATTACCGTTTCATTAGTCGAGGATTTACAATTGGATGAGTTCATCCGCCGTAACAACTAGTCCGTAACAACAACAAAATTCACAATATATATATTTTATGTTTCTCAGGTAATGGGTACTTGGAGTTGCTAGGAAAGATAGGAAATATGCTTCTACTTAAAAATACAATGCATTACAAAATATATTTACTTCTTATCGACTAACAAAATGTATATAATAATGTTTTCCAAAATTGTTCGCTTTCAGTAAGGCAACAGTGCCTTCAGTAACACAATATGGCGGACTGTCGAATTCTCACCTCAGAGAAATATGTTTTTTAAATTCCAATTAAAGTGTTTTAAATAAAGTCTTGTTTATAGTAATAGTTTGTATATAGCCTCCATTATCTGGAACACCTATGTTTTTTAGTGGAAATTGTGTTGTGATGTTATGTAGTATTCTGCTGGAATTAACCAAAATTGCTCACCGTTGCCTTGTATATACGGAATGGACGCTTTTGAGTTGGGTATCTATTTTCTCAGATTCTCGTTAGTGTGTTGGTTTTTTTTTTGGTTCTGGTGTCGTGTCATGTGTTGTCGATCTTTTCGGTATTACTTTTATCGGAATCGCCTCTCCTGGAGTAAGTTTTCACTCTTTTAATATTAATGTTTTACTGCCAGCAATATGCTGTTGAAGTTTTCAGTTTTATATATAACAATCAACTGTCTCTCTAAAAATATTTAAATCTCCTTGGTGACCTAGCTTTTTGGTGTTTTTGATTGGTCCTGGGCCTTGACCCCACGTCACGTGACTAAGTTATTTTTGAAAATTGGCGTTTTTAATTTTGTCACCTCAGATTACGTTTCATTTATTTTGATTTAAATTTATTTTTAATTAGTACAATTTTATTGTTCATTAAAATTAAATAGTTTTGATACTAATCTCGTCCCATTTTGGCCTCTTATCTACTGTTTTGGCAGGTTTGTACTTTTGTGTTTTGAGGCATTGACCTAATCTTGTTTGACATTTTTGTTGTATGTCTTACAGATCTAATGTCTTCTAATATTGTTATTCTTACTACTAAATATAATTCTGAGTATTCCTACTTTCCATACAATATCATTAATTTAAATATCTACACCTATTTTTCTGACAATAACAATAATACTGAAGCCATGCCAGCTTAGTGGCTTACTAAACACTTTATAATTATGTTCATTATCTATAGTATGATAGCAATGGATGGTTTATACATCTCCCTCCATTAACATCTTTATATTTTATCAAAACCAAGCTTTTGTTTTTAGTTTTATTTAATTTAGTAGTGTTTATCTGACTATTTCAATGTTGCTTGGGTCTGGCTCAATTCCTTGGGCCTATATGTTTAACAGTTAGTTATTTCTGTACAATATCTTTTTTATAATATTAGATCTTTCCCAATTACCTGATTAACATTTTGAACAGTTTATGAACATTCTGTTCACTAAATAACTAACATTTTCTCAACAAAACTTTTATAACATATAAATTAATGGTGCACACAGTCTCCCATATTAACTATTTCTATTATATCTGAACATGGGTGTTTATTACCCTAAATCTTTTATATGTCACTATATCTTATCATTTAAATTATAGCATAGGCCAATATCTGTGCATTATTTAAAAATGAATAAGTGTTCAATCCTTATGAATAAATAATTATACATAACATAGTACATTGGAGTTTACCAAAACACTTAATAAAAAAAAAACACTTTGTCACTATATTTTGGTTCTTATTTCCATATATGTGGTTCATAAGACCTTTATCACTTTAATGATAACCCCCACTGGCTTTCACTTCCCCACTGGTTTACATTATGATCTTTTGATCATCATTTAATTATTTTGGGCTCTCACTATTTTCACTTGTTTGAACTCATAGATTTACACTGTTTTTTTTTTTTAATTATTGCATATTTTGTTATTATTTACCTACTGCATTGCATTCTTAATTTTATATTATCTGTATTGGGTACTCCTATCAATTGTATTGTTTATTAAAAGAATGGGATTAGTTTATTCATTAAGTTGGGTCAATTTGTCATGTTTTTTGGTACAAACTTCTGTTTCTCAGTTCTAATTCTGGTTCTTTGCCTCTTCTCATTTCTTCTATTCAATGTTGATTTTTCTTGTGATATTCATAGTCGCCCGTTTCATTTTTCTTTTATTATCAGTCCATTTGTAGTTCGTGTTATTGTTCATATAGGATCTGTTCATGCCCCTCACCTACCATAACTATTGGGTTTTGTCACGTTATTAGAAATTTTTTTCTGTTTGTTCTATTCTGAATTTCCTTTTATAACTACTGTTTCTTATATAATATTAATATAATCTTCTTTCGTTACTTTTGTTGGATGTTGTAATTGATAATTTACTGTTAATTACATACTTTTTAAAAAGTTTTTCCCTTTCATGGCTTGTGCTAGTACTTGTTATTTATATCTTATCGTGATAATATATCTTATACATATGTGATGAGATGTACCATCATATATTGCCCTGTCACTAAAACTGATTATTTAGGAAGATGTCTTTCAAATACTAAAGAAAAAATCATTAATTTTTTTCAGTTTATTTATTCGAGCTCTTTTTATTTTATTCCTTATATAGATTCACATATATTGTATTTTTCCTTCTGTTTACACAATTTTCTTCCTTCTTTGTTTCATCCCTTGAATAATAAAATTTACCTACTTATGTGAGTTGGTACAGTTCGGGTAGGCACTTTTTGGCTCTAATTCACCGCTGTCCAAAGCTTCACCTTATGAGTTCAGAGGAACGTATCGTCTGCTCATGATCATGGTTGCTGGAAATCATCTACAGTCAACTCATTTCAATTAAAATCTCCAAAAAAAAAATAGTCTTAATTATGACTAAAAAAATCATTCTGGGATTACTTGTGCTGGTTTCATTTCAGTTATTTGAACATTAATCATGTTTACTATTCACTTTCTTCTTTCATATTATTTGAGCTCTCTGTTCTTTCATTTTAGTGATGGGTGGTATATATCTTCCTTTTTAGTTATATGTATAAGATTTTTATTTTATTTTATTTATTTATTTATTTTTTTTTCATATTCTGTACTAGTTAATATTAACGTAATAATCCTGTTATCACTGATTTAGTAGTATCGTTTCATAGATGACTGATTATATGTGCCTTTCTTCCTTAAAGTATGGGGATCTACCATCTCATAAGTATTGTTACCGTTAACTCTGTTTACAGTATACGGTCCAGTGTACAATAACAACAGTTTCTTTGCAATGCCTTCCATTGTGCTGGGCAATTCCCGGTTTTTCAGCAGTATTTTGTCTCCCACTAGGTAACGTTCTGGCTTCGGTTGTAGTTGCTGATATTTCCTTCTCGTCTTCTCAGTCCGTTCTAATATTTTTTCATAGAATTTTACATTGTCAAATTGATATTCACTTTCGTTAGGGAACTGAATTAGTTCTGTGATCTCCCTGGGTGGTGGTCTCTGAAACATTGCAGTATACGGAGTAGTTTCAATAAACTGATGGTATGATAAATTCAAGAAGTCCTCAGCAGCTGGCAAATACTCCGCCCACCTTCTCTGTTGGTCGGAACAATACGTTCTTAGGATCCTTCCTACTTCCCTTAAAACTCGTTCGGCCGGGTTACTGCTCGGGTGGTATACAGATGTCTTGTATGTCTTGATTCCATTCTCCCGTAGCGTCTCTTTCCATCTGTTACCCTTAAACTGCGTCCCATGGTCGGTAATAATGGACTTAGGTGTTCCTACCTCATTTACATAGTGCTGGAGAATAATGGTCAAAATCTTTTGCGTTGTTGCCTGGTTGATTGGGTACAGTTTTGTGTATCTAGTATAATGGTCGAACAATATTACAAACTATTTATATTGGTGCCTCCCGCCACTTCGCGGGAATGGGCCGCAAATATCCACGAATACCTTCTCTAATCTGCTTGCTGATGTTATGGGCATCATGGTACCTTCTTTCTTGTCATTATTTATCTTTACGAGTTGGCATATGTGATAGTGTTTAATTTGGTTTCGTACTTTTCTATTGGCGTCTTTGATATATATATATGCTCCTGGAGCGCCTTTACAACTTTTAATGCTCCCATGTGGCCATACCTGATGTGGTAATCAATGATGAGGTCTTTCTGCATATTACATGGTATCACAATTTTCCATTTATTAAATTCGTATTGGGTCCTGATAAATACGATTTGCTGGTATGTGCAGTAAAATGGTGTTATGCGGTCATCTTGTTTGGCAAGTCTGTCAAGGATTTTACTCAATTTGGTGTCCTGCTTCTGTCGTTGTTCTAGTTCCTTTATGATGTCAGCCAGGTCTGATCTACTGCTAATGATGTTGTACAGTTTAATTATATTTTCCTTTTCGCCCCGAACGTTTGATCCCTGATATTAATTCTTGATAAAGTGTCTGCAGCAACGTTCTTCTTCCAGGAATATATTCCCAATTTAGGTTGTATTCCTGAAGTATCAAGCTCCATCTGGTTAACTTTCCTTGCTTCAACTTGCAATTTTTCAGTAATGATATTGACTTGTGATCAGTTCTGATGGTAGTCCTATATCCTAATATGTACGTTCTGAATTTGCCACAGCCGAATACAACGCTTAGAAGCTCTTTCTCTGTGACATTATAGTTCTTGTCACAGCTATTCAGAACTCGACTGGCAAAACTGATTACTTGGTGGCTTCCTTCATCGTCTTCCTGATAGAGAACGGTTCCCAAACTGACATCACTGGCATCGCAGTTCATAAAAAATTGTTTGTTGAAATTTGGATGGTGTAAAATCACTGATTCCAGAAACTTATCTTTGATTAGTTTAAGCGTGGTTTCTTGCTCTTCTCCCCACCTCCACTTGTCTTTTGACGATAACTGTCTTGCGAATTTTGCTGTTAATTCCGAATAATTACCTTGGAATTTTCGATAGTAATTACACAAGCCGAGGAATGATTGAAGTTGCTTCCGATTTCTTGGTGTTGGAAATTTCTGAATGGATGCGACTTTCTCTTCGGATGGAGTGATCCCTTTCTCTGACAAGTTAAACCATAGAAACTGTACGTCCCTTGCTATTAATTTTGATTTCCCTAACTTCAGTGTAACGTGGTTTTCTGACAGCCTTTCCAGTAAATGCTCTACTCGTTGACAATGGTCATCCCAATCGGTAGAAGTGATTAAAATGTCGTCTACGTAGACGGTTGTATATGGCAGAGTGTCCTGTCCAAGGATTTGGTCCATTATTTTCACAAACACGGCCACTGAATTTACCAGTCCAAACGGTAATCGTTTAAACTGATAATTACGGCCTTCGAATATAATTGCCATGTATTTGCGGCTTTCTGGGTGGAGTTCAACCTGCCAATACCCACAGGCAGTGTCCCAAGTGCTGATATACTTAATCTCATAGAACTTTTTTATTATTTCCTCGATCTCCCCTGGGGATGTTCGGTCGTTCACTATTACCTTGTTGATTTCCCTTGCGTCCAAACAGATTCTTACTTTGCCACCTTTCTTCGGAACGGCGAGGATAGGGCTTGTATAAGGGGAGCAACTTGGTTATATGATATCTTCGCTTATTAACTGATTGATTTCCGCCCTCACAGCTTCCTTTTGTGAGTAGGCGATCGGGTATGACTTTCTATTAAAGTTCACTGGTTCACGAAACTCTATTTTGCACTGGTAGTTTCTCACCTTGCCAGGCGTATCCGAAACCACTTGGCGATACCTGTTGTACACATTAATCAGTTTTTCCTTTTGCACATCGGATATATCACATTTGAAAGTACGAGTTTCGTTAATCTTGTCACGCCATAATTGTTCATTGTCCAACTCGTAAAGGATTTCATTGTCTTGTAACTGCCCTAGCTGTTCTACGCTTCCCTGTATATGATACGTTATTCGGGTTGATGTTGTTCTATCACTGTCCACTAAATTAGCCGTCCATTCTCTGTGTTCCATTTTTAGGAATAATTTTGATTTATTCATGTCAATGATAGGGGAATACTTTTTCAACATGTCACACCCGATTAGCATTTTAAATGGCAAGCCACTGGCTACTAAGAAATTCATTGTAACTGTTTCATTATTGCTGGTCAGTTCTAGACTTACTTGTTTTCGGACTGTTCTATTCTGGCGTCCCGTCGCCCCAATTAACACAATGTTGTTGATCGGTAGAGTAAGTACGTTTATCTTCTCTTCTTCAATTATTTTGTTTAATTCTACTACGTCGATCAATGACACGTTGGCTCCAGTGTCGATCATAATTGTTGTTTGTACACTGTTGATTCCTGCAGTTATGTATATAATTTCATTATTATTTTTATTCAGATTCTCTTCTTCTTCTTCCAACAATTCTTCTCTTAAATTTTTTAGGTAGTTATTATGAATTATTGTAATATGATTTTTATTATTCTTAACGTGACTGTTGACGCTGTTAAACCCAATAGTGTGGTTCAGTGAGGGCCCCGATGGTGTTTTCACTGCCGTGTAGAGTTTAAAGGCGGCTCGGATCCTTCATCTCCTCTGCCGTTTTGGTTCGCTTGAACATTTTCGTTGCTCGTCGATCTGGGTTGGGGTCGTTGGTGATCCTCCTCATAATTCACTCGTCGGTAGTCCTCCTGACTTCGACTCCTGCCTCCGTTAGTTCGATTATTGTCGTGGTTACCTTGGTTCCAGTCGTCATCCCGACTAAAGCTTCGACGCCCGCGATAGTATGATCTACCGTTGCCACTGTTATCCGCCCATATGTGATTGACCCTTCGATAGTTTTGATTTTGATCGTTCGGGTTGCGGTTATTATTATTATGGTTAAAATTCCGGTTGTTGTTATACTGGTTCGGTTGATTTGTATTATATGGCCGATTATACTGGTTATTCGGGATGTTTTGCCTGTTGCCATAGTTATTCCCATTGTTCCTTGGGCCGTTATTGTAGTTTGGCCGTTGGTATGCCCCATGGTTATTATTATGGGTGTTATTATTACTTGGCCTGTTGTTATAGTTTGTTTGGTTGTACATTCCGTTATTATTACGATTATTACCATTATTATTATTATTATTATTGTTTCTGTTCCCGTAATCCGGAATGTTCCTGCTCCTGTATTGGTCGTTCCTCTGACGGCTTCTTCTCAAGTACTCCTCGCGTTCACGCTCTTCTAATAATGTTGTCATTGCCTGTATTGTCTTTATTTGTCCTCCCGAACGTGCTGTAGATATCTCGCTGTCGTAATGGTATGCCAATCTGGCGACAAATATTTCTTCCGGGATATTCGGCTCAAGGTGTTTTGCCACACACACTTTTCCAAGGAAGTATGTGGTCGGTGTGTTACCCCTGTTAGGATCATACCTTCCATAGCTGATGCTTTCCCTTACCATGTTTTGCGTGGCTTCTGACCAGTATCTCTTTTTAAATGCCTCCTTGAACTCTTCATAGTTTCGCAAATCGTGCCTGGTGGCTATCCACCAGTTATCATTTGTTTCTTTAAAATGCTCGTCCAGGTAGCTCCGGATTACTGGTCATCTGTTCTCTCCGGTTCTTGTCAATTGTTCGCTGACTCGTTGCAAATATTCCATCGGGTTTCCTCTAAAAGACTTAAAATTGATAGTCTCCCGATTTTCCATGGGTTGGGTATATGCTGTTGTAGCTGGTCGGTTGTCAACTGATCGTTGAAGGTTTTCGATCCTTTCATGGTTGCGATGTCCCTGTACCTGGACTTCGTTGACGACTGCGCTTATATTTCGGTACTGATTTCCGAAGTCTGTTTGTAGTTGTTCTGCTTGAGTTCGGTTTTCGTCTCTTATCTGGTCTATCTTGAACTCTAGTTCGGTCCTATTCAGTGTAACAACTGCATCGATTCCTTCCAGCCTTCTATTTGTCTCAGCTATCTCCTGTCTTCTTTCACCGTAGTTTTTGTCTATCTTTTGATTAATGGTTTTACTGGCTTCCTCGATTTTCTTGTTAACTGTTTGTCCTAGTTCTTTATTCTGTCTGTTGATAGAGTCCCTCACTTCCTTGTTAGTACGCTCAATCCGTTCATTGATTTGTCTGAAGTTGTTCTCATTGATTTGCTTCAACTCCTCCTTCAATTGCTTATTATTTTCTTCCAAGCGTTTAAAACTTTCGTTGGTCTGTTTATTATTTTCTTCCAAACGTTTAAAATTTTCGCTATTTTCTTCCTTATTTTTGTCCAATTGTTTCATAAAATTTTCGCTGATTTCTTCTTTATTTTTATCCATTCGTTTCATTAAATCTTCGCTGATTTCTTCTTTATTTTTATCCATTCGTTTCATTAAATCTTCGCTGATTTCTTCTTTATTTTTGTCTAATTTTTCCGTCATACTGTTCATCATTTGTTCCATGAATTTATTCCAATCTGGTCCTCCACTGGCTTCTTCTTTTCCCGTCATTTCTATTTCTTCCACTGAAGATACCTCCTTCCCTTCCACGTTGATCTCTTCTTCGGCCTCCGCCGCGCGTTTCTTCGACGTAGCTCTTCTGTGCATTTTCCTTATCTTCTAACAACTGCCGGCTGAAAATGAGTGACCTGTAATACAGTTATTAAAATACAAATTTATTTTTCTTTTTTCTTGTTTCAGCCCGAAACGTTGGTGCGCCAATCTGTAACAATTAACTCTTTTACGGGTGTGTTTTGTGAACTGCGGATAACGAAATAGTTACCCTTAAAAACTTGGTTGTACTCGTTAATCGGTTCGTAAATGTCCTTGTGTTGCGACTATTATTTATATTAGTTATTTTGTTATCGTTTACTGTGTTGTATTTCAGTATTTGATGATTAGCAACGATTTTATAGGAACGAGAATTTAGTGTGTCACCGTCCGTTTGAATTCGGCGCTTGAATAATATTTGTTCAGTAATGTCAAATAGATCGTGTAAGCAGCCCACTGGATCTACTTTCGTGTCTGGATGTCCTTGCGCCCACTTCAAATTTTCTCTGCTGTTTCCTGTAATTAATAGTCTTTATAATTACTTTATTGGAATAAAATAGGACTGGTACGATTGACAAATTATGTCTTTTATTCGTAATTTCTTTGAAACATTGGTCAAATTACCGTTTCATTAGTCGAGGATTTACAATTGGATGAGTTCATCCGCCGTAACAACTAGTCCGTAACAACAACAAAATTCACAATATATATATTTTATGTTTCTCAGGTAATGGGTACTTGGAGTTGCTAGGAAAGATAGGAAATATGCTTCTACTTAAAAATACAATGCATTACAAAATATATTTACTTCTTATCGACTAACAAAATGTATATAATAATGTTTTCCAAAATTGTTCGCTTTCAGTTTGCAACAGTGCCTTCAGTAACACAACATGACGGACTGTCGAATTCTCACCTCAGAGAAATATGTTTTTTAAATTCCAATTAAAGTGTTTTAAATAAAGTCTTGTTTATAGTAATAGTTTGTATATAGCCTCCTTTATCTGGAACAGCTATGTTTTTTAGTGGAAATTGTGTTGTGATGTTATGTAGTATTCTGCTGGAATTAACCAAAATTGCTCACCGTTGCCTTGTATATACGGAATGGACGCTTTTGAGTTGGGTATCTATTTTCTCAGATTCTCGTTAGTGTGTTGGTTTTTTTTGGTTCTGGTGTCGTGTCATGTGATGTCGATCTTTTCGGTATTACTTTTATCGGAATCGCCTCTCCTGGAGTAAGTTTTCACTCTTTTAATATTAATTTTTTACTGCCAGCAATATGCTGTTGAAGTTTTCAGTTTTATGTCTAACAATCAACTGTCTCTCTAAGAATATTTAAATCTCCTTGGTGACCTAGCTTTTTGGTGTTTTTGATTGGTCCTGGGCCTTGACCCCACGTCACGTGACTAAGTTATTTTTGAAAATTGGCGTTTTTAATTTTGTCACCTCAGATTACGTTTCATTTATTTTGATTTAAATTTATTTTTAATTAGTACCATTTTATTGTTCATTAAAATTAAATAGTTTTGATACTAATCTCGTCCCATTTTGGCCTCTTATCTACTGTTTTGGCAGGTTTATACTTTTGTGTTTTGAGGCATTGACCTAATCTTGTTTGACATTTTTGTTGTATGTCTTACAGATCTAATGTCTTCTAATATTGTTATTCTTACTACTAAATATAATTCTGAGTATTCCTACTTTACATACAATATCATTAATTTAAATATCTACACCTATTTTTCTGACAATAACAATAACACTTAAGCCATGTCAGCTTAGTGGCTTACTAAACACTTTACAATTTTGTTCATTATCTATATTATGATAGCAATGGATGGTTTATACATCTCCCTCCATTAACATCTTTATATTTTATCAAAACCAAGCTTTTGTTTTTAGTTTTATTTAATGTAGTAGTGTTTATCTAACTATTTCAATGTTGCTTGGGTCTGGCTCAATTCCTTGGGCCTATATGTTTAACAGTTAGTTATTTCTGTACAATATCCTTTTTATAATATTAGATCTTTCCCAATTACCTGATTAACATTTTGAACAGTTTATGAACATTCTGTTCACTAAATAACTAACATTTTTTTTAACAAAACTTTTTATAACATATAAATTAATGGTGCACACAGGCTCCCGTATTAACTATTTCTAACATATCTGAACATGGGTGTTCATTACCCTAACTCTTTTATATGTCACTATATCTTATTATTTAAATTATAGCATAAGCCAATAACTGTGCATTATTTAAAAATGAATAAGTGTTCAATCCTTATGAATAAATAATTATACATAACTGTGCCGAATCTGAGTGAGATCGGCGAGTATACGGCATTTAACGCCAAAGCAAACGAAAAATGCCGTACTGTGTTTAACAGATACACGCAAACTATTCTGTAATACCATTTAAGTGTGCCCGGTTAGTGCTGCACTCTAGTGGAGGATACTGATGGCGAGCAAACAAAAGCAAGTTTGCTTTCTAACAGGCTGTCTCTCGCTGGTATTCAAAACGATCGCCTCGTGGCATTTCTTCCTCCGGACAGAAAGGAGTTTTTAGAGTACCATCTTCTTCATCTATGGCAGGCTAAACTACTACAGATCTGCGGGTCCCTCGAGGAAGACGAGGAACCAGCTCCAACCTGAACTTTTAACATCCAGATTCTCTCTCTCAACTTCATCTGCCGGAGGAGAATAGCGAAGTCTAACCACAAACACCCTATCATGTAGGCCAGAAGATCACCACTTCACACCCATGGAAAAAATAAGGTGAAATCAATCCATATTATATTTTTTTACACTGTGTGATGTAACTCACTAGAGCCAGTGGACATTGAGTCACTCTACAACAATGACTTTAAGTTTTAAACATTTTAATTGGGTCCCCTGGTTAACGGGACAGAATAGTGCGTGGACTTTGGGGGAGGGGGGATATCTTGTAAATTTTGTAATTTTGTTTGTATAATCTGTGAGCCCAGGGGCTGACACGCATCTGTGGCTGCTCACCATTCAGACGTGTAATTTCCTTTTTATTTCCAGTATAAGGGTTTCATTACTGCTACTAATTCATTAAATCAACATGTAATTTCACCGGTTCAATTTAGTTTTCATTTTATGTATTAATTTCTCATTTTTAAATTCAGTTTGGATTATATAAGGATAGAAGTTTCTTTGTTAGTTAGGTCGGGTCACCAGTTTAATCCTGTATAGGTGCATTTTCATGCAGAGTTAAACATACTGTTGGGACAGGTTGAGTTATGCACTATCTTGCCTATGAACATGTCGGCCTTTGGGCCAAAATTACTTTTAAAAGGGTTATAAGCTTTATGACACGCTCCTGTTTTCAAGACTTAACTAAATTTATCTATATTTAAATTCTTTTAATTAATTATGATCACTGGGGTGTTCACTGTATTCTAAATTTTATTTCTCCCAGTCTAAGTGCCCAGTGTGGCAGCATTTTATAATAGTATCAGGCACTTTGCCAAATTTTGAATTTATTATGTCCTGGGGACTACTGGTGTTGCATATATAATCAGATACACATGTAATATGTTATACACATATTAAGAATTATAACCTAATATGGATTTTCATAAATTATTAATGATGTACCTCATGGGGTAGAAAAGGGTGTGGCAAGAGATATATGTTATAATTGTCCTGTGTTGTGGAACATGTATATTGTATTGTATATTCGTGTGTGTATTTTTGGGGGTTCTATATGTATTGTACATTGGTGTGTATTTTTGGGGGGGGTTAGATATAGAGCTAATAAAAGGAAAATATAAAACATAGGGTTTATAGTTATATATTTAATTTCTAATGACAATTTTGAAAGAGAGAATAAGGATTTATAATTATTAATTTCAAAAGAGTTTTTTTTAAAGGAGAATATAGATTCTATCTCTATTAATTTTCAATTAATATTTTTAAAGAGAATTAATTATTTTTAATTAACATTGATAAAGAGTATGTAGATTTGTCTTTATTTATTTTCAATTAATATTTTTTAAGAGAATTAATTATTTTTAATTAACATTGTTAAGGAGTATATAGATTTTATCTCAAATTAATTTTTTAAAGAGATATAGAAAATAAATTTTATATTTATTAATAATTTTCAAGTAACATTTTTTTAAATGAGAATAAATTATTTTTAATTAACAATTTTAAGGGGAACATAGAATCTAAATGTTATATTTATTGATTTTTGTAGGTAACAATTTCAAAGGAGATAGAATAATAAAAAAGGATTTTATTGATTGTTAATTTTGTGAGTTTTAATTGCAAGTCCCGTCTCACTGGATCCAGCGCATGTTTGGCTTCTCTAGGCTTTGGTCTAGTTTTAATTATCTTGTGGCCCCTCTTTAGGAAAAAAAAAAAAAAAATTTACCAGTCAAAGTTAAAGCGGGGTTACATTTGGTAGCAGAGCGTGGTTAAGATTAGGGTCAAACCTTGGGTCCTTTGGGTGTGACGGGGCTTGCAAACTCAGGAAACATTTTGGGGTTCGAATAGATCTTAGAAGAATCTCTAAAAAGTAGAGATTATAACATGAATCTCTAACATAGTACATTGGAGTTTACCAAAACAGTTAATAAAAAAAACACTTTGTCACTATATTTTGGTTCTTATTTCCATATATGTGGTTCATAAGACCTTTATCACTTTAATGATAACCCCCACTGGCTTTCACTTCCCCACTGGTTTACATTATGATCTTTTGATCATCATTTAATTATTTTGGGCTCTCACTATTTTCACTTGTTTGAACTCATAGATTTACACTGTTTTTTTTTTTTAATTATTGCATATTTTGTTATTATTTACCTACTGCATTGCATTCTTAATTTTATATTATCTTCATTGGGTACTCCTATCAATTGTATTGTTTATTAAAAGAATGGGATTAGTTTATTCATTAAGTTGGGTCAATTTGTCCTGTTTTTTGGTACAAACTTCTGTTTCTCAGTTCTAATTCTGGTTCTTTGCCTCTTCTCATTTCTTCTATTCAATGTTGATTTTTCTTGTGATATTCATAGTCGCCCGTTTCATTTTTCTTTTATTATCAGTCCATTTGTAGTTCGTGTTATTGTTCATATAGGATCTGTTCATGCCCCTCACCTACCATAACTATTGGGTTTTGTCACGTTATTAGAAATTTTTTTCTGTTTGTTCTTTTCTGAATTTCCTTTTATAACTACTGTTTCTTATATAATATTAATATAATCTTCTTTGGTTACTTTTGTTGGATGTTGTAATTGATAATTAATGTTAATTACATACTTTTTAATAAGTTTTTCCCTTTCATGGCTTGTGCTAGTACTTGTTATTTTAAATAAATAATTACCTTATTTTATCCACTAAGTGATCTTCTTTTTCTTTTTTATTTACTACATGTTTCAGGGCTTATATCCCCATCTTCAGGTAAAAGCAAAATCTACCCTATTATTAGGGTTTCGTTAAAAATTCACAACGACACAAACACATAACACACTTAAATAAATTAACATTGAACATTAAATCTGTATCGGAACACGCTACAAACGAAAAAAGTGCACTGGCCGAAGTCCGACTTTCAACTGATCCGTACACGCTATTCACGGTTTTTTTTCATAGCTGTGTCATATAGTTTATTTGATTTGAATGATAACTGTTCATTAAGTACCTGATTTTTATTTCTTCTTAAGGCCTTGTATATTTCAAATTCCTCTAGGGCATCCAGTAGTTGACCCTTTTTACCTATATGTAAAGGTTCCAAATTCTCTTTAAATCCAGTGTATGTATGATTTTCGTTTATTAGATGTTGTGCGTAATGCGATACATTAGTATTGGGGACACAGCTATGAAAACAAACCGTGAATAGCGTGTACGGATCAGTTGAAAGTCGGACTTCGGCCAGTGCACTGGTTCGTTTGCAGCGTGTTCCGATACAGATTTAATGTTCAATGTTAATTTATTTAAGTGTGTTATGTGTTTGTGTCGTTGTGAATTTTTAACGAAACCCTAATAATAGGGTAGATTTTGCTTTTACCTGAAGATGGGGATATAAGCCCTGAAACATGTAGTAATTAAAAAAGAAAAAGAAGATCACTTAGTGGATAAAATAAGGTAATTATTTATTTAATCATATACAGTGATCTGGAGACCATACAGTAACTATGTACTTGTTATTTATATCTTATCGTGATAATATATCTTATACATAGGGTATGTGATGAGATGTACCATCACAATATATGTTCGAACACTTTTTGCTACAGTCCATTTCTTGATGTGTATAATATACAGTATTTAATATTTATAATGAAATTACCTCAAGATATTTTTTTTCTTATTAGGAACATGTTTCGAGAACCATTGTGTTCTCATCCTCAGCCTTCGTGATTTTGCGTCTGGTGAAGTACTTGTGTGTTGGCTGGTCGTTTAGTGTGGTTTCTTGTTGGTCTCTGGTACTTTAAAGTGGTATTATTGTGTGTGATTGTGGTGTATGTACAGGGTGGCGCAGGGGAAAGGGAAAATTTGAAATAATCAGAAAAATAAAGGAACGTTACAAAACTTTATTTGAGGCTCAAAATATGTTCTACAAGACTGGAAATTACATTAGGCATCACTTTTAAAAAATTACATTATTTAAATGCTGCCCATTTTGCCGTACACATTCAGTAAGTCGTTTCTGTAGGTTTTGCATAGCGCGGCGCAATGTGTCACCTGGGATTTTGGCGATTTCCTCTTCAATCTGGGTCTTGAGTTGAGCAAGGGTTCTTGGTCTAGTCTGGTAAACGATGTTCTTCAGATGTCCCCATAAAAAGAAGTCACAGACTGAAAGGTCTGGAGATCGGGGCGGCCAAGCGATGTTAGCATTCCTTGAAATTATGCGATCCCCAAACAAACATTTCACTGCTGCCATAGACTGTCTGGCAGTGTTTGAGGTGGCTCGATCCAGTTGAAACCAGGTGTGCTGAATGTCAAGATTTGGAAAAGTATGGAGTCTTGGAGCCAAAAATGTCTCTAGCATGTTGACATAACGTTCAGACGTCACAGTGACAGCAGCACCTCGTTCATCTTCAAAAACGTAAGAGCCTATCACCCCATGACACGACACTGCACACCATACGGTAACTTTAGTACTGTGTAATGGACGCTGGTGAAGCTGAGCAGGGTTTCCTTGAGCCCAGTAACGGAAGTTCTGCTTATTCACGTATCCACTTAAGTGAAAATGGGCTTCATTGGACATCCAAAGATTTTGAATGAAGTTAGCATCCTCATTGATTTTAGCCAACAATTGTTCTCAAATTTGCAGGCGCATTACACAATAATTAGGATTCAGTTGTTGCACAATCTGAAATTTGTACGGATAAAATTGAAGTTCATGGAGTATTCTTCGAACGCTCCGACGTCCGAGCTACAATGACGAGGCAATTTTTCGCACCGAACGACGAGGACTCCTTATGATGGCAGCTCGCACGGCATCAATGTTTTCTGGGGTACGTACAGAACGTACACCCCCACTAGGCTTTTTCATCAAAGCTGTACCAGTCTCTTCAAAATTACGAACCCACGTTTCGATTGCGTGTAACGAAGGAACTTAACCGCGGGGCGGGACTGATAGTGCCCCCGAAACTCTCGTTGTGCAGCTGTCAAACTGTCACCATGTCGGTAAAACGCCCTTACGGCGACCGCACGCTCTGCACCGCTCCACTGGCTCCATGGTAACTAAATGTCCGTTACTCCTAGACAGACAGTTTCACTTCTACATCTACAGGGCTGCCAACATCAACTTCAAATTTTCCCGTTTCCCTGTGCCACCCTTGTATTAGTATTTTGTGTATTTTCGATGTTGAGTGCTTTGAAACTTGTGTCATGTTTTGTATTGATTTGTATTTGTTCAAGTATTAGTTTGTTTTGTGTTTTATGTTTGTATATTTGTAAATTTTCGCAAATGTTCATTATGGTTCCTTTGTGTGGTATGTGTTTTATTAGTGTCATGTTGGTTATGTCTGGGAATTCATGTCCGGTATTTATTGCATGTGTGGCCAAATTAGATTTGTATATTTCTGGTTTTGTATGCGTTTAGGTCTTCAAAATAACGTTTTTCAGTTGTTTTTTGTTTGTTCTATGTAACATTTATTGCAATCTTGGCATTTAATTTTGTATATACCATTGGTGAGCCTCCAGGTGGTCTAGTGGCTAACGCGGGCGATTGATGCGCTCGTGGTTCCGGGTTCATTTCCCGGCGGAGGTTCCGTACGGCGTGCACTCAGCGTCGTGAGGCAAACTTAGTAGGCGCTGAGATAACAGCGCCGCCTCCTGGCTGTGAATACCGCAACTAGCGGCTGGTGGCGCGTAGTACTAGCCATATACCGTGACACTAACACAAAACCGCGCGGTACGCCTTGGTCCTTAACGGACTGTTGAGCGGAGGTTTATTTTTTATTTTTATTTTTTTATACCATTGGTTGTTGTATTATCTTTCTTGTGAGGGTTATTTAGTTTTTGTAGATAAGTTTTGTTAGTTTTGTATGCTATTTTAATGTCTGTATTTTTAAACAGTTTTGTTAGCTTTGTCATTTTATTATTTATGCATGTGAATGTGGCCCATTTTTTATTGTTGTTATTATTTTTGTTTTGTTCATTTTGATTAACTCTTAATTGTTCAGTTTTTATTTTATATTTTATTTTATTTTCTATTTTGTTTACAGTATTTTTATTATATCCATTTTCATAAGCATAGAAAAATAACATTAACATACATAAATAATAAAATGACAAAGCTAACAAAAACTGTTTAAAAATACAGACATTCAAAAAAAATACAAAACTAACAAAAATTATCTACAAAAACTAAATAACCTACACAACAAAGATAATACAACAACCAATGGTATATACAAAATTGAATGCCAAGATTGCAATAAATGTTACATAGGACAAACAAAAAAAACAACTGAATAAACGTTATTTTTAACACCTAAACGCATACAAAAAACCAGAAATATACAAATCTAATTCGGTCGCACATGCAATAAAATACAGGACATGAATTCCCAGACATAACCAACATGACACTAATAAAACACATACCACACAAAGGAACCATAATGAACATTTGGGAAAATTTACAAATATACAAAAATAAAACACAAAACAAACTAATTCCTGAACAAATACAAATCAATACAAAACATGACACAATTTTCAAAGTACTCAACATCGAAAATACACAAAATACTAATACATACACCACAACCACACACAATAATACCACTATAAAGTACCAGAGACCAACAAGAAACCACAATAACGACCAGCCAACACACAAGAACTTCACCAGACGCAAAATCTCGAAGGCTGAGGATAAGAACACAGTGGTTCTCGAAACATGTTCCTAATAAGGGAAAAAATATCTTGAGGTAATTGCATTATAAATATTAAATATATATGTGTGTGTGTGTGTGTGTGTGTAATATATTGGCGGGGATCCCACAGCTACTACCGCATCCCGCATTTCAGTTTCCATATCAACTTAGTCTTTGTATCTTCATTCTTCAGATTCTTTTCTTCCATACTCCTTTCGATCCCTTCTATCCATTTTAATCTAGGTCTGCCTGTTTTTCTTCTGTTGCTTGGTCTGTATTTGAACACACTCACAGGTATTCTTTTTTCACTCATTCTCATTAGGTGTCCATACCAGGAAAGCTGTTTACGTTTTATATCTTCTATTACAGTTTCTTTTATATTTGTTCTTTCCGTTATTACGCCATTCCTTACACGTTCCAGACGAGAAACTCTGGAAGCTCGTCTAAGGTAGTCGATTTCTATAGCTTCAATCTTCCTGCGGTTCTTTTCGTTGATTGTCCAACATTCTGACACATATCTGTTTTTTTATAGGTGGTAATTGGTTCAACAATGGCTTTATAAATAGACTATTGATCTTTGTCGGTAGCCCGATTTTTGTGGACCATAAAAGTGAGTTTAATTGGCGTATGGTGCTTTTTCCTAAAACTAATCGATGTCTTATATCTTCATCACATATTCCATCATCGCTAATTATACTTCCTAAATATTTATACTTTTCACATTTCTTGATGGAAGTATTATCTGATAACTGAAGATCTGATGTTCGACTTCCTGTGGCTGTGCTCTGTTTTTTTTTTTTTGAAGTTTATGTTTAATCCCCATCGATCGTATTTTTCTACTAGTTTTCTCATCATATAAGTGATATCTTCTTCATCATTGGCTATCACCACTTGATCATCTGCGAATAAAAGAGCGTATAAACACTTCTCTTCTAATTTTATTCCCATTCTGCTGCACTTGTTTTTCCCATGTCTCCAGTGTTCCTTGTATATACACTTTAAATAAAGTGGGAGACAAACAACATCCTTGTTTCAGTCCCTTACTAATATTAAACGACTCGGACACTTCTTGTCCTATTTTCACTCTGGCTTGAACGTTTTTGTAGATGTTATATACACTTCCTACGTATGTGGGGTTAAATCCACTATTTTCTAAAGTTTCAATAATATGACTAGTGGGACACTGTCATAAGCCTTTCGACGTCTATAAATACCAAATTCGTTTCTCAATTATTTGTCGCAACGCAAATACGTTGTCGACACAGGATCTTCCTGCTCTAAATCCACTCTGTTTATCCACATTACCAATTTCTCCTCCAATTCTGTTTTTTAGGATTTAACCATACAGCCTTCCTATTGAACTAATTACACTAATCCCCCTGTAGTTATTACAATCTTGCTTACTCCCTTTTTTGTATATAGAGCTAATCAAAGAGATGTTAAAATCTTGTGGCAATTCTTCTCCTTTAATCATTAACTTATTATAAATATTTGCTAATAGTTCCCACAAAATACTTGGTCTATATTTCACCAATTCAATAGGAATGCCTCCCGGTCCAGTGGATTTATTGTTCTTCATTTCTTTAACTGTATTTTCTACCTCCCTGGATGAAATGGGTTCCACATTCCCTCTTTCTTCCTCTCTTATTCGGTATATTATTTGTTTATATTAATTTCTGTTCTCAGTTAATAGTTTTTCATAGTGTTACAACTTACGTTAATTATTGGAATATTGGGTTTTTCTTTTTTTTCTGTTTGAAGTTGTTTCATTAGTTTCGAGGACTCTCGTACTTTTGTCTCTCCGATATATTTGTTAACTTCATCACATTTTTTGTCCCATAATTCCTGCTTTGCTTTTGCAACTTCTCTTTTTACTTCTCTATTACTTCTTACGTAGCACTTTCGGTCTTAATTATCTCCTGAATTTAGCCATTTCTGATACAATTGTTTCTTCTCCTTCACTTTTCGTTCTATATTTTTTGTCCACCATAATACTTTTTGCCCTTACGGGATCAGTTCCACGAAAAGCCATGACCTTGGTCTTAAGTGTGGATATTTGTAATCCAGAGTCTTTGCAGATTCTACTTAACAAGTGTATACCCATCTGCAACCCGTTTTCCGAGTCCAAAGAATATCCTGATTGTCCAAAAACAACGAAGTGTCAATTGCAGAGTGGATAATCCTAAAATGCTCCGGGAGATACATCTGCCAGTTTTGCATGATATCGTCAATATACTATAAATTAGAAAGAGAAGGTGATAATGGACACAGTTGTCGTTCTCCGAAATTGATCAGGCCAACTCTAGGAGCTGTTCTCGGTTTCCCTGCTTTAATTAAGATTTAATTCTCCACTTAAAGACTCTGTATAGCTCTAATTAGATGTTGTGGCACCCCTTTTCTTGCCATTATTGCCCATAGTTTGCTACTATTCACCCTGTGAAATGTCTTCTCAAAGTCGACGAAAGCAATGTATGTGTGGAGCTGATGCTATCTATGCTTCTCAATGAGCTGGGCTATTGTAAATATGTAATTTAAATATGATCTGCCCTTCCTGAAACCGTTCTTGGCCTGTGAAAGCATTGTCTCCGTTACTGCATTCAACTGTGTGTTTAATATAGATGCATATAATTTGTATGAAGTACTAAGAAGGCTGACTCCTCTGCAGTTTATGCAGCCATTACAATCACCTTTGTTGAATATGGGACAATTTTCCACCTTCTTGAAGATAAAAATATCTCAAAATATTTGAACGAAAGATAATGAGAAAATTTTTGGACCAGTGCAAATTAACAACGGTAGTGCAGAGAATACGAAGAAATCAAGAAACAAATAATCTGATACACAAAAGTGACATAGTAAGGTTTATGAAAAGTAGACGGATAGCAAGGCTGGGACACACAATGAGGATGAAACAACACAGAGTTTTCAGAAAATTCTAAAATTGAGACCAGTTGGTAGGAGATCAAGAGGAAGGCCAGCGAAGAGGTGGATCAATAATGATGAGGAGAATCTGAGGAATAGGGGGATAAGAAGAAGGAGGAGAATATGAAATAGGGGGGTCGAATGGAGAAAAATTGTTAAAGAGGCTAAAACCCCATACTGGGTTGTAATGCTGTGACGATTTAAATAAAAGAAATAATCAAGAAAAAAAAAATTAAAAAAAAATTAAGGTTGCGAGCTCTTAAGCCATCTAAATCTCACTGTATTAATATAAAATACCTGTATGTACTCAGTATGAGAGGAAGCAGTAATTAATTAGTTATAAGATACTCTAATAAAAAGATAAATTGTAAAGAGTTATTAATATCGTATTTAACCCTTTGCTTGTAAGCAGGCGCTGTCCTGTTGATTCCAGACTCGACTTGCTTTCCGAGTCTTGTGTGAGTTAGAATAAGATAAAAAAAATTAATGTTAATAATAAAAAAATCTGAAGACATAAATAGTCGCTAAAACAACTGATTTAAATTATGTATATTTGTTTAGGGATAGTTTGTATAAATAAAAATGTTAACTTAAATATAGTTAGGAACTATATTCTCGCGCGGAAATTGTCCCACTAACTTTTGCCCAGTACCAGGCGAAGGGAGCGGAGATTCTCTCTCTTGCAATGGTGACTTCGTACAGTATAGACGTAGGAGCTGTGCGCTTAAAATATGTTAACTACCTTTTGTCTCACCTTAAGATGGTGTACCAGATGTAGCTGTTTAAAGCATCTGGATGTGTTAATTAATATAGTCATGTAAATAGACAAGAAATTTAAAGTAAAAAATCGAAACGTAAAAAAAAAGGAGTGTAACACAAGATGACTTCGTGCTTCAACAAATAACAACAATTCCAAAGTCACACCCGGAGATGTGAACTATCAGAAGCCACAAACTCTACTGCACGTGACAGAATATGCAGATCCGGACATCCGAGAATCTACAAGATCATCGTAGATATCTACACGACATGTTGTTCTATCTGCGAACTTTTGGAGCCCTTTACAGAGGAAGGCCAGACCGAGATGACGACGTAGCTGTTCCTGTTTCCCAAGACGGATACCCCAGGACGAGTCTTCTGCATACCAATTAAAAGGTGACTCGATAGCCTGTCTATCGAGGGTTACTAATATTTGTTACACAACACATCTTGAAAGAGACTTTTCAGAAACTATTAACTTTGTAAAGACTTATAAATTAAATCTAAGAATTTCATGTAACTATTCTAACTTCATACGTTGTAACAATTTATATGCTAATGTAGAGTAATATAATTCAAGCAATAATACCATTCTTCCAATGGTTGAATAAAAGAAAGTCTTGCAAGCTAATGTCATGAAATGACTATAATTAAAAGTTTTAATTACAGAAATACAGAAAGTTGACCCGGATCCGAGGTATAGCTATATAAAATCAAGTTTGATCTCAAAGTTTAAAGAAACCTTTCAAATAACTTAATAATTGAATTAGTAATGTCATGGGATCTGTCAGTATATGTTTTTTTAAATGTTAAATAAAGAGAAGTCTTCTTGTTACACACATATGAGGAGTGCTTAAATCAATTGTATATACCTTGCCATTGTTTCCTTACACAGTTAGTAAGTAATTTGTTACATTAATTATTTGTGATCAATTCTGTTACAACGTAGGCAGCCCATCTAATTAACGGAGTTTAATTACGAGGGGTTCCCTGGATTTGTAACGCGGCGAAAAGACGTTACAATGCCAGTAGAAGAAGTAGAAGAAAAATGAAAAATCAAGTTTATACTTAATATCTATTACTCAACCAATCTATTATTAATTGTACCTTGATTATAGCTGTTGTGAACTTATTGTTATTATTGTAAACTTGGTGAAAGTGTTTCATGATTTTAATCAAAAAAGGATAAGAAGTAAAATATAGTGAATACTGAAGCATGTGGAACCGTTTTTGTGTCAACAGTTTTTGTGGTTTATTGGTTGCTTGTTGTTGATAGAGGGTCGGTGTTGCAACAGCTTTCTAATAAGTTTGTCAATGTAGTGCGAGTGAGGGTGTGGGGTTGTTTAAACAATTCATTCGGTAAATGATGTTGTTTATAGGTTAGTGGGGCGAAGCTATATTTCACCGAGCAAATATTTGTATTGTTTCAAGTCTAATAAGTGTTTACAAAAATTTTTATAATGTTGGTTTCGTCTCTTCGCACTTCTGTGTTGCATTATTTCACATTGTGACATATATATATATATATATATATATATATATATATATATATATAACGGATCTTTACAGCTGTCGCCGCTTCTCCGTCCCCAACTTCCATTGTAACCTATCGTAGCATGTAAGTTCTTCTAAATTTCTTGCAACCATTGCTTCCGCTACGTCATCTCGCCAACTCCTCCGTGGACGTCCTCTTTTCCTCCTCACCGGTGGTATCCATTCCAATATTTTGCGGGGCCATCTGTCATCTTCCAGTCTCTTCACATGCCCAAACCAAGTCAATTGTCTCCTTTCTATTTCGTCTATTATTGTCCTGTCAATATTCATCTCGGCTCTAATAGTCTCATTTCTAACCCTGTCTAATTTTGCTCTTCTACAACTCCTCCTGAAGAAGTCCATTTCCGCTGCCATCAGTTTTTTTCTTATTTACGTTTGAAACGTTCTAAACTTCTGCTCCATAAAGGATTACACTTCGCACCATGCTTATATATATATATATTTCAATCACTTTCTGCTACAGTCCGTTTCTTGATGTATATAATACTATAATACTTATAACTATTTTACCTCAAGATGTATTTTTTCCTTTAGGGACATGTTTCGGGAGATCCTGTTCTCCCATCTTCAACCTTCGCCATCTTGCTTCTGGTGCAGTATTTGTGTGTTGGCTTCTGGATGTTATTATGGTGGTTTGTTGGTCTTTGGTCCTTCAATGTTGCATTATTGTGTGTGGTTGTGGTATCTGTTTTTGTATTTTGTGTATTTTCGATGTTGAGTGCTTTGAATATTGTGTCATGTTTTGTATTGATTTGTATTTGTTCTGGTATTAATTTGTTTTGTGTTTTATGTTTGTAAATCTGTAAATTTTCCCAAATGTTCATTATGGTGCCTTTGTGTGGTATATGTTTTATTAGTGTTACATTGGTTATGTCTGGGAATTCATGTCCTGTGTTTATTGCATGTGTGGCTAAATTGGATTTATATATGTTTGGTTTTTTGTATGCATTTAGGTGTTCAAAATAACGTTTTTTCAGCTGTTTTTTTGTTTGTCCTATATAACATTTATTGCAATCTTGGCATTCAATTTTGTATATACCGTTGGTTGTTGTATTATCTTTGTTGTGTGAGTTATTTAGATTTTGTAATTTATTTTTATTAGTTTTGTATGCTATTTTTATATCTGTGTTTTTAAATAGTTTTGTTAGTTTTGACATTTTATTATTTATATATGTGAATGTGGCCCATTTTTTGTTGTTGTTATTATTTATGTGTTGTTCAGTTTGATTAATTCTTAATTGTTCAGGTTTTATTTTGTATTTGATTTTATTTTCTATTTTGATCATAGTATTTTTATTGTATCCATTTGCATAACCAATTTGGTATATTATATTTCTTTCTTTGTCAGTTTCTTGTTTGTTTAGGGGTATTTTGTACATTCTGTTAAATAACGAATAAAATGCTGCCATTTTATGTTGTGGTGGGTGGTCAGAATGGTTAGGTATAATGATGTTAGTGGAAGTTGGTTTTCTATATATTGCATATTGTATGTGTTTGTTGTATCTTGTGATGGTTATGTCTAAAGAAACCGTGACATAACTCGAGGTCTTCGTCATCCTCTGCTACCACAATCTGGTCATCGGCAAAATATAGAGTGAACAGATTGTCACCTCCTACTCTCAGCCCCATGCTTTTACACTTCTTTGTCCATCTTACTAGAGATCTGTGTAAGTATATTTTAAAGAGGGTAGGGGACAAGCAGTATCCTTGTCTTACGCCTTTTGTAGTTTCGAATGGGAGAGTGAGTTTGTTTCCCAGTTTGACCCTGGTGATATTTTGTTGATAGTATTTTCTGGTGGCTGCAATCAAATTTGCATTTATGTTCAAATGCTCCATCTCCTTCCATAACTGTGAGATTGGGACGCTATCGTATGCCTTTTCTAAATCTATTAAAGCTATATGCGTTTCTCTATTATGCTGTACTCTCTTTTCAACTGCTATTTTGATTGTAAAGATGTTGTCTACCGTGGATCGCCCCGCTCTAAAACCTGATTGTTCTTCGGGGTGCTTGGTCTTGATGTCTTCTTCAATTAAGTTTTTCAAAATCCTTGAATATATTCTCCCGATGGTCGGGATCACAGCAATTCCTCTGTAATTTCTAGGGTCCAACTTTGAAACCTTCTTATAGACTGGTGAGATATACGATGTTCGCCACTCCACTGGCACTTCTTCTCCATTTAGGCATCTTTCGAATAATTTTCTGAGCATTTCAAACAGCTTGGGGGGGCCCATATCTAACTAATTCTGGGTTTATTCCTTCCGGACCTGGGGATTTCCTCAATTTTGTACCTTTTATTGCCTCTTGAACTTCTTCAATACTTAGTGCAATTTCTCCAGATACTTTTATTTCATGGTCATTAGGAATGAATTTATTCCTTGTTTCAACCAATAGCTCCATAAAGTGTTGTATCCATTATGTTTCAGGTATGTTGTTCCAAATATCACATTGTGACATAATTGTCATAATTTTTTCGTTGAGTTCAGAGTTATCCTGATGATCCTCCCGCACATATGATTGAACTTATGAAGCTGATTTACCACGTCATTGTTTCTAACAAAAGACACATTGTAAATCGGATATTGAAAATAACTGACCTTCTCTTGAAAAGTACCATCTACAAGACTTTTTGCTTGTATGGGATCAATTCCATGACAACCCATCACCTTAGGGTACGTGCAAAGCACCGGGATGCTAACATTGATACTCACACAGATTATAGTCAATGTAAAAACAAACTGGTGTATCTGTATCAAATAGATGTATCAATTTATTCATTGTTTAGAAGCTGTTTAAAATTGAGTTGTCATGCATGTTTTGAAAAACGGGCAACATTAAACATCGTGGTGTGATTCTTTGTTAAAAATTGTTTAGCGGCAACGGAAATTCAAAACAAAATTGTAAATGTGTCAGGAGATGCTACGACTTCCAACCAACGGTTTGTAAGCAGGCGTGTGAGTTTAAACGTGGATTGAGAACTGAATTGAAACGTGGATACGAGAATTGAAAACGTGGTCGCACTGGACGCCCAAAAAATGCAACAACTCCAGATGTGGTAGCCATCTTGCACAACGCTTTTTCACACTAAGTTCTTGAGTTAAAGTATGATGCACACGCTCATATGAGATGCCTATGATTTTAGCAACGTCGTCCACACCTTAATCTGCGGTCTTTCAATACACTATACAATTTTTTCAATAATGCCATTTTTTGTTGCACTTTTTGGACGTCCACTGCTGGGATAGTCTTCAGTGCTTGTACGACCTCGTTTAAACTAGAGTGTGCTCCACTTACCGTTGTTTCTGTAGGTGCAGAATCTCCTAACACACTTACAATTGCGTTTTGACTTTCCGTTGCCGCTAAAACGTTTTAACAGAGAATTCATCACAACACGATGTTTGATTTTGTGCATTTTAAAAACACGTGTGACAGGAACATTTCAAACAGCCGGTAAATAGTGAATGAATTCACAGATATATCAGTAAGTTAACAGGTGTTCATGCGAAGTATACGTCTTACCGCACACGAGAGATTTTAGTTATACTATTCTGCCACTGACCTATAAATGTCGCTCCCCGAAATTTTCAACTGAGCCTCGTGACTTATTCACCACGTCATTTTTTTGTAACACAAGGCCCATTGTAGCCCACATGTTCATTATTTTTTACTTGCTGCGAAGCAGTTGTTTACTTGAGGCAGTTTAGTAATACGTCCCTGAGTATGTTACTAGCATATTGCAGGGTAAGACGATGGTGGGTCTGTTACTTTCTGTCGTAACGTCCAGCCCGATTTGCTGTCTGGGTTGTCTCCGGAAAAGAAAATGGAGTGCTAAGGTGTTGTGTAGTGTGGTCAGCCTTGTGGAGAGGGGGGAGTGGTTTTGTTAGTGCCAAACTAGTAACCTATAACGGTAGGTGTCGAGCAGCCCAGGACGCTAAATATGGTGGGTAGCGTTGTAATGGCGTCAAGGGTTCGGCGGGGGAACTAATTAAGTGGGCATTGTGTTAGGCTGGTGGTGAAGGGGGGTTATTGATTAATTGAAAGAAGTGTTGATCTTTTGTGTGCTAAAGAATGTGTCTATTTCGGATTCTGTTTCTGGGTTGTCGTTCATCGGCAAGAGGACGAATGTGCGATTTATTAGGAAAGAGGGTCTTAAGGAGTTTCTTGTAGTTATGTTGATGGTAGCGGCGATGGGTTGTAGGAGGATCGGGTTTTGGCTGTAATAACATGTTTGCGGTGTAATTTGTGTAGGAAGGAATCAATGTCTGGGAAGTTTTTGTTTAGTGCATACAGAGCGGAGTGAGGGGAACGTTAGTTGCATGTATTACTGAGGCGAGGACGGCGGTAGATTAGGCGAAAAGATCCACCGTTCTGTATTCTGTAATTCTGTAGAGGTCAAAACGGGGTGGGTTAGCGATCAGAAGGATTGGATGGGCATAAGTCATTATGGGGCGAAGGCATGCTGTGTAGATCCTACTGAGGATCACAGTTGAACAACGGTCATTACTTCTGAGGATTCGGAGGGATCGGATTCGTGCCCGGGCTTGGTCAGCGGTTCTTTTGATATGCTGTTGCCAGGTGACTTTAGTGTCAAGAGTGACTTCACGTTATTTGCATTTACGCTTCGGGATGATATGTGAAGGGTCGACACAGAATAAAGTTTGGAAGAAATGCTTCATATTTCGTTGTGTGGAATTGAAGACGCATAGTTGGGTTTTGTCCGTGTTCACGGAGATTCTCCAGGCGTTGCAGTATACAAAGCATGACTGCAATGCCTTCTGAAATCTGGATCTAGCGAACGGTTGAGTTCGGGCCGAGACCCAGTAGGGAAGAGATCAGTTTTCCCTGTTTCTGATATACACAAGGATCCACAATGTGGTCGTGTCTTCTTGTCTATCACATCATTCGCCGTTGACCAACAAAGAGTTTTCCGTGTTTAGGGGTAATTTACTACCTAAGGGCAAGAGAGTAGCCTAATCTCTATTCGTTGACACGTAAAGGAGGGACAACTTATACTGGCTGTTCAGAACCACGGTATCCACCGTTCCGTACTGCTGGAAGTTGCGGCAGGATACTTCCCGTCATTGAGGAGAGAGATTATAAGATATTAATCACCCTCCCCAGTACTTTGGCATATAAGGTAGGTCTAAATACTATTTATAATACAGTATTGCTACGACGGTCTTACGGATCGGCGTACTGCACAGTGGAAACAAAATGCAGAAACCAATGAAGTCACTAGTTACCAACTTTAATTATTCAAAAATGACAATTTGTAATCAAAACGGTCTCCTATACAATAACTCAAGTTAAAATTGTCAATACCCAATAATAATGTCACCTATAAGAGTTCTCCACTAATTATAACACAATAGTCATTTCCCACTAATCACTTCTTCCGCACTAAAGAAATAGGCCACTGTAACTGTGGGTGACTGTAACTACCTAAGCCGGCCGCTGTTGCTTATATAGGTACCGCAGGTGTTCCAGGATAATTTCTCATTCTTTTGCCAGCATAATTTGCGTTGTTACAAGTGCTCTCAAACAGTCTGGAGTGGTACGCTGTGGACGGACTTGACACAAACGCCACACGCTGGGCTAGTCGAGAAGCGTGTAGACCGGCACTCTTGTCTTTTCGAGAAGGTTCCGTACTAAAATTTAATTTTGTCTGCCTACACAGATGTTGTTAAGAGATGGGGGACCCCGATATTCATCCGCTCCCACTTGCGTTAAATGTCCCTGCGAAACGAAATTCTGCATATTCCCGTGAAACAGGTGGTTTAAAGTAATACACTCATGATACACATATGATGTTGGATATCATACAGGCTATTTTAGCTTCACTGGTGCACGGAGTAAGTCAGTTGTATTCATGTCAAACCTGGTCCTCAAGTTTCTCAGGCCATGAGTTTGTCGGTTGCCCAACTCCTCTCTTCCCAAGTACTTTTCTCTGTAGTATGGACTGCAATAAGTAAAATCTCTGTTCGTTTCTCATGAGATGTCCCAGATACTGAAGCTTTCTTATCTATTCTGTGTCACTTCCCTTTATTTCTTCATCTTTCTAAGAACTTCAGCATTAGTTAGTTATATGTGCTGTCCATGAAATGCTCAGTATTTTACGGTAAAGCCACATTTCCAAAGATTTCAGTTTTTTAGTTGTGGCTTCAGCCAAAGTCCAAGATTCTATACCGTAGAAGAGGACCGTGAATACGTAGCAGCGTAAAAGTCTCATCTTTGTGTTTATCGTTAAATCATGACTTTTGAATAAACTGCTCATTTTAGTGTACACTGCTCTTTCCTTTTCAATTATGCTTTTTATTTATTGAGAGTGGTCCCATTGTTCAATGAAATTGACTTCCCACATTTCGAAAGATTTCAATTTTTTAGTTGTGGCTTCAGCCAAATTCCAAGATTCTACACAGTAGAAGAGGACCGAGAATACGTAGCAGCGTAAAAGTCTCATCTTTGTGTTTATTGTTAAATCATGACTTTTGAATAAACTGCTCATTCTAGTGTACACTGCTCTTGCCTTTTCAATTATGCTTTTTATTTATTGAGAGTGGTCCCATTGTTCATTGACTACAGTACCGAGACATGTAAATTTGCTTACACTTTCAACTGGCCTTTGGTTTATATTAAGGGTGCAGTTTGTGAACTTGTTCTTAGATACAATCATTAGCTTCGTTTTATTAACATTTATATCTAGACCATATCTACGGCTGCTTTCTATCACTCTATTCATTAGTTGTTGGAACATTAATCTATCTGCGAATATGACGGTATCATCCGCAAATGCTAGTCGCAGTTAATTAGCAAACACAAGCACTCTCAAAATTTGCGCTCTGAGAGATTGTCTATCTACCTCGTGTAGTAACATAACTTTACTTCAAGTATATTTTGTTAGCAATGTAAGTTAAGGTTCGAACTTTGCTTATCACGATTCTACAAAAGTCCAGCCACAATATGCTAAAATGTTTGGTCAGAAATTAAGAATATGGAGTCGACTGTTGTAGCAGACAAAAAATAACAACAACACATATTTGCAGAGCAAATATAGGGGGAGAGAGAGGGCACTGAATAGTAGGGATTATCAAGTGAACGGTATTTTTATTAAACGAGCGTGTTGGTTTCATTGTGCAGGACTTTAATTGCATTAGTATGTAGTTTTTGCCGGGGTGGATTATTCATGTTTACTGTATTCTGTGCCACTGTGGAACTGCTTGCATGACAATAGCAGTTTTTGTGTCAAACAATGGTACTACAGTATTTATAAATAACACACGATCTAAAAAATGTAAAGTACCGTTTACCAAATGGTAAAAGCTTAAGAGCATGATAATGTCTTTCAGCCGCCAGCTAAACGCAACATTATTATGGTTACTGACTGACTGATTGGTTACATACCTATCTACAGCTATGCAGTGTTGTTTGCTTGTTAGGTCTTTAATCTGCGACGGACGTTAGCACGTTAGCGGTCGCGGTTTTAGTTAACGATTCCCGGCTGGTAAATGATGACGTCATGCAGCGTGATGCGTTACAGAAATTTCCAAATGATGGCCAGCCATAAGACATTATCATGTCAAAAAAGAAACACAGCCATTTGCTGCAATATGTGATCACACAATAAAAATAAACATGCAACGTATAAATTACTCGTCTCTATCCCCTCTCTCTCGTCTCTCTCTACTTGTATGTGTGTGTGTGTTTTATTACGAACTTCTTTTTATAAACTAGTGAGCTCCCTGAGCTGCACAACTCGTTCACTATTTTGAACGAAAAAGATAAATTATATTAATAGAATAAATTATAAACAATTTATGTTATTAAATAAATTTTGATATAAGAAATGTTTCGATTATCAGTAAAATTACGAAAATCCCGATTACACTAATAATTTTGTGTGTGGAATAACAATTGTAGAGGAGGCAGTCATACAGTATAATTAACATTAGAACACAAACACTGGATTTGTGTTAAAATTCCACTTATTTCTGACACCCGGGTAAACGTTGACAATGTTTTAGAAATTTTTGATCCCTTTTCTAGGCTTTGGGATATATAAATTTTGAAATTTCTGAAACTGTACACTATATTTAGATTTTGGTTAAAATTCCCTTTAGTTTGATATCTCAAGTAAATTTTTGTGGTTTTATAAAAACTTTCACCCAATTTTTAAAGCTCTGGCGTCCAAAAATGTTAATTTTAAAAAGTCAACATTAAATTTATATTGTGTTAAATTCCCTTTAATCCGATACCCTACCTCCATTTTTGCAATTTTTTTCACTATTTTGACCCGTCACATTTTTGGCTCCCGGCCCTCTATTTTTGGGCGATCAATCACAAAAACAATACGGTTCCGAAGAAGTGTTGAAGCGACCCAACTCTAGTCTGTCTGCTTGGGACCGGAACGAACCACGTTTTAGTTTAATCATGGCAGAAGATAATGGACTTACCTTAAAAGGAGAACAAAGCGTGCAGGGTTTTAGCTAGGTGGGAAATCTAGTTGGGGGGGGGAGGAGATCTGAATTCACAAGACTCTCCTCTGCCCGTCCTCTGCTATTATCAGATTGTTTTAGTCTGATTGGGGTTTCAAAGTAAATATAAACTGACAATGTCAATCTGACCAGCAGTGTAATTACTATACCTTGTTATAAATAGTATTTAAACCTATGTGAGTGGATTGAAAAGTTCCTGGCCTTACACAGAGATAGCGCCAATATGCTCATTATTTTGAGCGTGTTGTGTAATTTCATCATTTGTAGGCTGAATTTAGATATTTCATGTCAGTGAGTTGTCTAGTGTTAGTCTGACAGAACATCACAGTAAACGCCTCAAGCATTGTTTTAACAGTGGCCAGTCTGGAAATTCGTGGCGTCACTAAACACTTATTTTTTAAAAGGTTAACTACAACCGTTATAAAAAAGGAGCTGGATTAATCGGTGAGATCCTCTTCACCATCGAATACAACGGCTAATTTAGCTGGGCTGCTAAATTTAAAATCGGTCGAACAAGCACAACTGACGGCCCACGTGTTGGGACGTTCCATTAAAGTGACTACACCAGAAAAAATGCATAAAATCGTTTTGGTAGACCGTAGAACGAAAGTGAGTGAGATAGCTGAGACTGTTGGTACATTAACGGAACGTGTGAGCAAATACCTTACACGAACAACTGTGTATGACAAAGTTGTGGGCTAGATGGGTGCCGCGCTTGGTGGCACTTGACCAAAAACACTGTCAAAAACACGTATCAACCAATTGTTGTCACTTCTAATTATGGCGTACATTCATAACAATTGATGAGAACTGGGTCCGTCACAACACTACTGAGACCAAACAACAGCCAAACAGTGGACCACGAAAGGCAAACAAACTCCAAAGAAGGCAAAGGGAATTCCTTCTGCTGCTAAGTTTGTGGGACGCACGTAAACGTATCTTTATTGATTACCTTAAAATGGGGAAACAATTAGTGGCAAGTATTAAGCAAACCTACTGCACCTTTTAAACAACAAAATCAAGAAGAAACGGCTACATTTAGCGAAAAAGAAAGTGCTGTTCCACCATGTCACGCGACAATAGTTGCGTTGGACAAAATGAAAGAATTGAAATTCGAATTACTTCCTCACCTATCACACTTGCCTTATTTAGCTCCAACAGACTCCTGTATCTTTCCTAACTTCAAAAAATGTCTCGGTGGAAAAAGATTTACTGCCGAAAATCAAGTCAGCGATGACACTGGCTGATATAACTGGCTACTTTGAGGACATCAACAAATCGGCTTATCAGTCTGGCATAACCGCTTTAGAACATCGTTGGAAAAAGTGTATAGAGCTAAACGGAGATTATGTTGAAAAATAAATGCAAATTAATCCAAAAAAGTCTTGCTTACTTATTCAGGTCCGGGACTTTTTACCCTACCCTCGAACCTTTAATACCAAAGTACTGGACAGGGTGAGTAACAACTTCTGGTCTCATGCCTTGATGATGGCAAATATTTTGTCGCAACTTCAAGCAGTGGAGTGCCGGTTGTAATGTCCAGGCACTTTGTGCCTTTATTCTCCCATCAGTGTTGGCCGCCTAACTTTCCGGTTGCAAAAACGTTCGCAACTTACTTTAACCCCAGAGAAAACAAAAATATATACACATATAGGCCAACATGCTTCATTGATAAACCTGTATTGAAAACGTCCAGGTTTCCGAGGCTACTGTTGGAGTTGATTGAGACCATCGTATAGGGCAACCAACCCTATTCCGGCTGGATTTTTAATCGACCTTCTTTGGTCTAGATCCTGTTATAGGACCACCTCGAAAAAATACTTACATCAACGTTAACGTAACGTTGCTTATGATCAAGACAGAGATATAGAAAATAAAGTCCCGAATTTCAAAAGAATATGTGGTAACGATTTGGAGAACGTTGAGAAATAAATGTAGAAAAGAAACCCAAATAAAATTTTATAAGAAAGTGGCAACCCCTACACTACTGTATGGTTCTGAACTTGGATCATAATCATAAAGAAAAAAGATGAACAGAAGATACAAACAGCAGAAATGAAATTTCTGAGATCAGGTAAAAGGTGTAATAGACGAGATCATAAAATAAATGAAGAGATAAGATGTTTTTTAATATATTTTTTCAATTAATGAAAGGATTAAAGTATACAGAAAAAATGGATTCAACACATAAATAGAATGGAAGAACGTAGAATACCAAAAATGGCGAAAGATTACAACCCTAGAAGCAGAAGAAATATTGGTAGACCTAAGAAAGATATTGTGCCAAATGAAGACATTGAGAATCAATTAGGAACATCTGATAGCAGAAATTATTATAGGAAAAATTAAATTTGCAAATGGTGCTTTCATCATAACATTAACACTTTCACGTCCGGAGTGAACTTTGGTAAAATTATTTTTATGACAGTTGGGCCGCGGTCCTCTTCTTATAAACCCAGAGGTTTCTACTGCAGCAGCGGTGGTCATCTTCAGTGGGCTTTCCGTTTACCGTTCTGCTTCTCCTGCTCCGTCCGGTGACAGAAAAAATAAAGAAAATTCCCTATAAGCATACGTCCGAAAACGTCTCGTTTTACTTCTGGCCGCCATTTGTATAACATATGTTGTATAACATATTAAGTGATATTGTGACTAGTAGTCTTAAACATTTGTCATATTATTAAAACTATTTGTTAATAGTTTTATTAAACTATTACTAATTAAACATTATTAATTGAATATCTAGCGTTGAATTATAATTTAGAAAAACTAGAAATATTGGAAAGGCGAATTATTAGGAAAATATTAAGCCTACTAAAAACTTCAGAAGGTTGGAAATTAAGAAGTAATGATGAATATATAAAAGTGTGGAAAATATAACGGAAACAATGAGAAAAATAAGATTATTATTTTTTTGATATTTATATAGAATGAACGACAATAGGTTAACAAAGCAGATCTTCAAATGTCTGTGGAGGAAGAAGTCAACATCAAGTTGGATTAAAGAAGTCAAAAAGGATTAAGAAAAACATAATATACACGCAGAAGAAGCAATTGAAAGAGAAGTTTTTCGGGCAAAAGTGTTAAAAATGGAAGGAGTCCAGGGTAGGAGAAAGAAAGACGCAGGTTAAAAGTGGACTGAAGGTAGGAAGAAGAGACACAGTGAAAAGATGAAAGAATATTGGAGAAAAAGCAAAGAACAAAGAATAAAGAATGTGGTCCTTAGATGGCCGATACAAAAAAAACGAAACTATTTGGCATTCGAATAATATATAGGTTAAGTACGTAGGTTATATTACATACGTGTATTTAAATTATCGACAATTGATGTATAACCTATGTACATTGATGCACGATATTTATAGAATACACTATTTATGTTATATACTAGAATGTTGTGTATCAATTTAATTTACACTTATACATAAACATAGTTTGTTCTATCTGGTTCTATCTAGACTATACTATTGTGGTCAATACCGAAATGACGGATATTTTATTACCGACTACATATACAACTATAAAAGACGACGAGAGTTTAGTTTTAGACAGTCTTTATTGAGATTTCGGTTAAGTGAGTTCTAGAGTTAGTGCATCTGTTTGATATCACATTTGTGGGTAAATATTATATTTGTGTGCTATCTGTTTTTTGCTTGTATAAAATACGGTAGAGGTAATATTCGATGTAATAGTTGTGGATCGAAATTACAATTTGTGTTTATATTTTTATAGTGAAAAATTATTTGTGATACCAGAAAATAAACAAGTTGACAAGAGTGATTTTCGTATTATTAATAATTCGCGGTAAAAAGTCCTACGTCGTTGTCCGATGCCTAACCTCCGTTGTTGTCTGTCGTTGCAGTTTTCATCGTTTAGTCCTCTATCACTCATTCATCTTTTTATGACCTCTATCCATGTTTTATTGGGTCTTACTTTCTTTCTGTGTTCTCTAGGTATCCATCTCATTGTTTTCTTTGGTAGTGCTCTTGTCCGTACCAGGGTGTCGATACTGCTACGAGTGTATTATTTCAATCGCTTCCTAGACGGCGACAGGCGGTATTAAAAGGTGTCGTGGGCCGCCACTTGGAAATCACTGGTATATACGATCATTACTTGGCAAGCCGGACAAACAAGTTATTTACCGAACCGTTGAAAGAAAGATCACATAAACAGTTTCGGCAGATCTTAACCAAGGGATCAGATCAGATTAAAACCCAGCCCGCAAGAAGAACAAAGACAATTGAGAATTACACGCAGGCGCGCGTGTGTACATTCAAAATGCACGTTCCCATAAGCGACATACAGTAGAACCTCTGTTAACCGAAGCAAAGGGGAAAGGCCGTTTCGGATAACCAAACTTTTGGATAATAGATATCATTTTTTAAAGTGTGAGGTAAAATATTTGGAGGTAATACACAATACTATCAAAAGATTTTAGCAAAAATCAAACTATTTACATAAAATCACTTTTTAACACTAGTTTTATGATTTTTTTTTAATTTTGTAGTTTCTTTTGCTTTTTCTTTTCACATTGCTTTCTTGCGGCAATACCTCGCCACCGCTTCATTAGCGGAACTTCAAGGGGTCTTGATTCTTAAGATCGTCAGATAAACCGTAACACTATATGAAAATATGAATAAAACTCTGTGAGAAAAATGCGTATTTCATATAGCCTAATTTAATGCCCTAACCCAAAATAAAATCTCTTACCTCTAAGGAATCGAAGATCTCGTCAGCGATGTCATGGCAGCTGCTCTCTGCTATGTCATCGTCTTCGTCAGCCCTTTGTTGCGTGAACCATAAGAAAAACAGCCTCATTTACTTTCTTGTTTTGACACGTCTTCATTTTTTTCTTGTTTGGGATCTTCGAAGTATGCTCTTCAAACTTATTTTTCATCTTGACCCAATCAGAAACAGTAGGAACACGAACACCAAAATCGGCTGCCATAGTTCGCAAAATTTCGTTATTTTGAATTCTTTTAATTGCCTCTGATTTTTTTTCAATCGGTATTATGACCCGTTTCCGCTTTGTTGACATGAAAATTTATTACTCGTTTATTATATTAGTTTTCCTGTTTTATCCGGAAAACAAATTTTCATTGTAGTAAACATTGGCAATACATATTTTCTTTTTGGTCAGCCGTTTCGGTTAAAACTTTTTCGGTTAATAGAGGTTCTACTGTATTTTGAATTGGACATATTAAAATGTCTTTATGAATCAAAAACAGCGAAACAGCGTGACGTAAACGAGCATTTTAGTCAGATGCAAACTAAGTGAAACTAATGTGTCTGACGCGACAGATATATGGTACTACAAAAAAAGGAAGCACAGAAGCTGGTCAGCCAGCAGATTGGTAGCTAACACAGTAAGGAGGCAAATGTTGTTTTAATTAGTAGAGTTGTCACGCCGCTCGCTGGAATATTCCATGGAACACATACATTTCATTGTTATTGACTTGCAAACAACCCCGAGCCTCCCCACCTCTGTATTCTCCCCTACCCCTTCTCAGCATATCTACCCTCTTCGTCTATAATCACTGACTATTCATCTTTCTTCCTACTAATAAACAGGAATCAAAAAGAAAAGAATTTCCATTCTTTTACCGCTCTCTCTCTCTTACTCTCTCACTCTCTCTCTTGCTCCGTGCATTTATGTGTGTGTGTCCGTATCTAATACTCATACGCAGTAATACACTAACAGTGTAGTACACCACCAGACAATGTTGTTGATGTAGCCTTATTTGAGCACACTTCTGGCACCCTTGTCTGGGCTCTTGTCAGTTTCTAAATAACTTTTGTCTCCTGAAGTACATTTTACCTGTGTCCCCTCTACGTATACGATTATATGTTTCCTGAAGACAGTCACCGATTCAATATGCAAAACATCGGGATTTCCATATAAATTATCACAACTAATAATAAAGATCACGCTGATAATATTATCATAGAAAATTCATCCTGTAAATACACAAGAACTTTTGAAAATAAAATATCGGTATGGAGAACCATATTTGACTTCCATGTTCTAAAATTAAATCATTTTCCAAATGAAATATTCTCATAGAAACTACTTCTTTCTACTTCTCTCTTCAGCCTTAACCACAGTACTGTGGTCACTAACATATACCACCTGAAGTTAGCGCCCTCGATTTTCATTGATGATGGCAGTCGATGGCACTGCCGAAGTGTCTGGTTTTGCAGAAAAAATTGGACCACGGCCAAACGGCCGGGGGGGGGGCGGGATTTTAACAACAAACTACTTTTTTGTTGACGATAACGTAGTACACGTTTAAAAAAATTATCCCCTTCCCCTTCAACTATCATTTTCATTTATAGAAAATTCCCCCTCTCCTTAATTACCCTTTTTATTTATGATATTTCATCTACATTTCTACAGTGGATTATTATGATCTTCTTTTCAGGATACTTTACTTATCAAAATTAAGTACTTTACTCATGTTAAAACGTAAAACGTTGCTGGTAAACTACCCTTTCCCCTTAACATATCCAAAAAATTATTTTATTCTGTTTGAATTTGCGGCAGTTATTGTTTGCCATAGAAAAAATTCTACACACAGACACTTTTCGGAGAATGACTTTTCTTCATGTTTTAAGGGTAGTACAATCAGAATCAGCCCTTATCTCGAACACGATTTTTTTCATACTTCTATTTCCTTACGGAACATGGAAATAAAATTAGTTTTCATGGCCTGGGGTAAACTCTCCCTTTCGAAAATCTATAAAGTATATCAAGGCGAAGTTGCGTTCTTATTGTTACAAGTGAAAATTAAAATGTGTACATCATGAGGTAAACGGAAGGCCCACTGCTGAAGATGACTGCTGGAGCTGCAGCCAAAACATCTGGATTTTGTAAGAAGAGGACCACTGGCCCAACAGACCGAAAATTAGTTTTACTGAAAGTACTTTCATCTTCATTTCGGCCTTCCCGCATGTTACGGTTTTTGAGAAAGTTTCTATTAATGATGGTATTAAATGCATCCAATAAAGTTCTTTAAACTTCCACTTTAAAAATTTTTTATAAAGTATAAACTATCGTCATCATTATCATCATCTTCACATCACAGGATAGGGAGGCGCTGTCTAGTCCGCCTTGAAAGATCCTCCAGCCATCTCATCCTAGGTCCACCCACACGCCTGTGTTCTATAGGTTTTTATTCTAGACTTGTTTGGCCAGTCAGGAATCTGACATTCTTTCTAACTGTTTTCCCACGATTGTTAATAACCTTTTCCTTTTCCATTCAAATGGTTGTTTAAGACCTGAAGATGTCAGCAATGACGAAAAGCTTAGTCGAACAATAAAAAATTATAGCAGTTAGCAAATTCATAAAAGAAATAGTAAAAACTTGTAATTTTTCTCTTTTGGTATCATTCTTTGTACGGTCAAGTTTAGAGCACTTATTGCATCTCTTAGGAATGCAATTTCTGAAGCCTGTATTTTACTTTCTTGTGTCTTTGTTGCTGTCCATAATTCACAGCCATAGGACTGTGCAGGGACTGCCATAACCTTGTAAAACTTTAATTTTATATGTCGACGTATCTTGTTTCTAAATTACGGTCGATTGTCCCACAGATCTTTTGGAACTCACCCAACTTAACATCATTATTATAATTCTTATCATAGCTATTATCATTTCCCCAAATAGTAAAAATGGTTCATCTGTTCTACAATTTGATCATTAATCATTATTTTTGTTCTTATTGGTTCCTTTCCTCGAAATGCCATTACCTTTGTTTTTGTAGTAGAGATTTTTATATTGTGTTGTTTGTAAATCTGCTGAAGCTTAAAAACATATTGTTACGACGGTCTACTCGATCGTCGTAGGTACAGTGGAAACAAAATAAGTACAAGACACCAATTAAGTCACTAATCACACCTTTAATTGTTATAGTAAAACAGTTCGTAATTAATAACACAGTGTCTACAACAAATCAAATGAAATTGTTCATACGCAATAAAATGTCCACTAATATCAAAACTCAACTGTATTACAATTATACCGTCCGAATATAAAACGCAACACTTCACTAATAACTACTTGAACGTACACCGTAATAACTCGAACCGCTCTGTAAATATATCGCACTAATACTCTCGAACCGCACAGTCAAAAATCTCGCATTGAACTGAACTACTAAGGCCGCGACGCGATGTATTTATAGTTACGCTACACACACCAGAAGCTTCCAAACTGCGTCTTATCTCTCGCAAACTACGTAATTGCTGCGGCCTTGACACAGTCCGAGCGCCCGAGCGAAGGCTGGCAAGTGCGAGAAAATTCTCGCAACATGCGTTTAGTAGCACGTACACCACACGCTTACGTCGAGATCTTTCTGGGACATTCGATAAACGCCTAGATTGTTCTACGCTGTCGTAGCACTGCCCCCTCCTTAAGCCTGTTCGTCCCGAACTGGCAAAGCGTCTCTAAATTTGTATTTAGCCAGGCGATCTAGGTGGACGACCTTGAACTTTCGCTGTCCTTCCTGTTGAATCCGATAAACAACATCGTTAATCCTTTTTTTTACAGTGTAGGGTCCTTCCCAGTTAGACTGAAGCTTAGGTGAGCGACCACGACGGCGCTTTGGATTGAACAACCAGACCTGATCTCCTTCTTGGAAACCCACACTATTGCTGCGAATGTCATACCGAGTTTTCATTTTATCACTGGCAATCTTGAGCCGTCCTCTTACCAAGCGATTCATTTCTCGCAGTTGGTTTACTAATTGCGAGGAATAGTTCTTT